>OZ018323.1:198437356-199037356 GCA_963969495.1 Ceratothoa steindachneri | reverse complement strand
CAATCTTACGGATCGGTGACATTCAGGAAGGTCGTGCTTGGGAGGAGGCAATTTTTAGACACGATCCAAACCAATCTTCCAAAGAATAACGATGGAGATAGCCAATCTTCAATGATGATGTTTTACGGAGTAATGTGGGATTTCTCGTAATTCAACTAGAAGAGGAAACTTATTTTCCTCATAGGTAATCGATGGAGATTTTCTTTGGATCGATTAAACGAAAGGAGACTGTCGCGCAACTTTGAAGGATTGCCGTTTATACAAGCTAGCAATTCACTGGGGTAGAATCACGGCGTAAAAAGTATTGCTCTCTGGTGAACGTTCACGGGACTTCGACTCGAGACGAGGAGTACGACTTTTAGATGCGTGCGGGACTCACCGATCTCAAGTCAAAACCGGGTGTTTGTACGGGTAATCAGTAATGAGTAAAGGGGGATTCGTTGCAGTGGGTGAGGAAGCTCTAAACATCTTAATCCGTGAAGCAAACGAAAATTCAGCCTTTACAGGCAAGGCATGAAAAAAAAAAACCCGGCTCGTTCTCTCCTCCTCGCCATGGGAAGGGTTCTGGACAAATTCGACTCCGAGGAGTCGATACTTCTAGAATGATCTGGAACAGGAAGTGACGTTGTCTATGGCGAGATACATTCGCACGTGGTCTCCACAAACGTAAGGACGTCAGAGTTTGTTCTTTTACAGTTAGAAAAAAAACAAATTTTAGAAATAAATTTGATAAAAGCAATGAATATACGAAAAAACAGTCTTCATTCGTTATTCACATCGAAGCTTAGTTTTTAGGCTTAAAGGGCAGGAAGTTTTTTTTATGGAAATTTAACCCTTAATTGGTCGCGGGGGGTCATACTGACCCCACTCCCCCCAATTTTTCTTTTTAGTTATATCTTGCTATCTGTAATGACCACAACCACAATAGCTGAGTTATTAGCATCGATGTTTATATTTCAGTGTTCCCCGCGTTTGTTGCCAATTTGGGTGTATGAGTTAACTTGTATGTTATGACCCCACGTGCCTAATTGTGAAACTTTTTTGTACTGGTGCTGATCCTATATGCCTACTTAAGAATCAGAAAAATGGACAAGAGATCCTTTTATGGAAGGTGAGTTTAAAATTTACTTCACGATACTGAGTATATTTATCTAATTTGTAATTTTGCAGGTATGCTTACTTTTACTCATTATCTTAGTTGGTTCGAAATTAGTGTGTGATAAAAAATTTTTACTAAAGTTTGTAGATTTTCAAATAAAATTTCTTATATCTTATTGGAGTACTTGTCTTTTTCAAAATGTTGATAATATTTTAAAAATTAAATATAATATTGCCTTTTTGCCACATGATGTTCTAGAAGCCATTTATTTTAGAATATATAGATATACCTATATATATATATATTTATATATGTAAATATTTATATATATATATATATATATATATATATATATATATATATATATATATATATATATATATATATATTGGGGGGCAGGCCCCTTGACGAAGAAGAAGAAGGTGAGGCTGAAGTTGTTGGTCCTGAAGAAGACGAGGATGATAACGAGGAATTAAGTGATCACCATTCTGACTCATAACAGTGCAGTACATCTGAAGAAGACACTGGTAATGAAGGGCCGATGCATGCAGATTACCTTTTGGGAAAGGATGGTACAAGATGGAAGAAATGTATCGCTAGGACAGATATAATAACAAGGGCCATAATTAGTGACTCATTTCCCAGGAGTAAGTCCACCAGGTAAGAGTTTGCCTATACTTTGGTAAGACCATACCAGATTTCTCGAGCTTGTAATCAGTCTATTTCTCGAGATCTAAGGAAGTGAATTCGACCTTAACAAGGTATACCTTAGACTGTACCATGTCCTTTATTACAAGCAGGGCCATTGAGATATAAATACAGATTATGCCCAAGAAGTAGAGACCTAAATCATTCAACCACATGTTCAAAATGCAATTCATTTACATGCAAAAAGTACATGACTATCATATGCAATGACTGCGATGATGATGATAATTCGCTGGGCGAGAATCGGCCACAATTAGGAAGAATATGAGCTAATATTTTTGCCTGAATTTATTTTTTGGTGTGTGTGTTTTGTTCACTTCTGAGGAACTCTATTTTTCATCTGGAATAATGTTTCTGTTATTTGAGTTTTGTTCATTTTTGTAGTAAAAGTTTTCTTGAAATATATATTTATACTGATTCCACAGATAAATGAAAACGTACTAATTTAAATGGGGTCAGTATGACCCCATGCGACCAGTTTTACTATAAAATCCCAAGCGAACAGTTAAGGGTTAATAGTAAAAAAATCTTCACTATTCTTTTTTCTCCATCTAAATTTTCCCAAATAATTTCAGTGTGCTATACTTCTTATAATGGGCCATTAATTATTTCCTTAAGATGAAGATCAAAATTAGAAGTTTTTTTAGAAAAAATATTCGATAAAACTTGCGAAAATAAAATAAAATAGAAAACATCAATAACTCCTTTTTAAGAAATTTTATGATTTTTACTATTTTTAATTCTTTTGTTTTAAAAATTCCCGAAATTTCGATAACCATATTAATTTTTTGGAATTTTTTATTTTATCTTACACAACTGTACCTAATTTACAACCGAACGAAGAAAAGAAATCTCTTATTTATTTTCTGAAATTCACTATATCTAATACCTTTTGTTTTAAAGAAATTCCAAAACATTCAATAATTTTATCTATTTTTTTTTAACTTTACCATTTGCTCTTGGACAATTTGGGGATATCAACTAAGGAGAAAAGATATTTAGTATTATTCAACTGAAAGAAAGAAAACATGTTTTTATACTGTAGTGGTTAGTGATGATTTCACGCCATTTTAAACGAGGAGGCAAAATATTTTTCATCTTTTCTGTTATTAAAATAAATATGATTTATCTTGCCATTATCTCTCAATGCTTGAAAAATTGGTTGGATTGACACTGGTTGGGGCGGAAGCAATTCTTATCGTAGAACTTAATTTAAAAGTACTTTAGGCCATAAACAAAAAAAATAGATGATTCTAAATTAGAACTAGGAAAAATTCCTTTGTATGCAATTTAGTTTTGAATTAGAGATAAGAAATTTCAGTCCAGTGTGAGAGTAACAGGAAAATTTAGGCGAAAAATAAAATAATGAATAAGAATCAAAGTAAATTAATTAAAATATAGGTCGATGGATCGTAAGAAATCTGGCTGATTGTTACGGAACTGAGCAACACAGGTATTATTTAGACTCATTCTTTTTAAAGGTCCGAATTTACAATAGTTTAAGTAAAAAATTCGAATTTTACGGAGAACGCTTTTTTATAATGTAACATAAGATACGAATTATGGATGGATATCCAAGATTCTCTGGATATTTTTTTCAAGATGTTTTGCCTCCTTTAATATTAAATGAAAACAATTTCTACTGATTAATGTGATAAAATATAATAATCACTTTATTTCAAATGCTATGAAATATGGTTGCTAGGATCAAATTATGAGATGGAAAAACATTCATCAACTACATAGAGAAAAATATTCAGGAAAATTATAAAAATAAAGATTTTAATAAATAAAACATCAAAATATCATTACGTTCGAATTCCATTTTTTGCTAACTTAAATCTTCTGAAGAAATGGCTATTTCCTGTTTTGTCGAGAACCAATCAAAAATTTCTCCAAATCATTTTACTTATTCAAAACAAAACTCATGTAAATAATCATATTTTTTACAGATAGAGTTTTTTTTAATTACTTTAAAGATAATGCAGTCCGACTTGTTGATCCTGGTATGATGGTAAAAAATAGATAAGTCATGTTTTCCCAATATCTAATAATTTTTGCCGATGGTGAAGATTTTTTTTTTTTTTCAAGGGGCTATCTGGCGACTGCCCACTTGGGCATAAGTCGCCAAAAACAAACAGCCCAATTTTAGGCTACTTTAAAATAAAAAAATTAACAGGAACAACAATAAAAAGGGGATAAAAACCAGAAAGCAAGCTTCTGCGTCGAGGGGAGGTCCCCCTCCCCCTGGCGAAGGATCCTGCGACTTACAAAAAAAACAAAAAAACAAGTTAAATACAAGGGAGAAGGCCGGCCTCGCCCCAAAAGTCAACAAGTCCACCAGTCATGATCCACGCACTCGTCCCAAGTACAAGGGACAGGCGGTAGCGACCCGGCCCATCCCGGTACCGGGACAGGTATCGTGTGCGAGATCACCCAGACTGGGACATTCGACAAGAATGTGCCCAACAGTCTGGGGGACGACGTAGTCGTTGCAATACGGCGCAGGCGAGCGCTCCACCAAATAGCGATGCGTCACACGAGTGTTTCCGATTCGGAGACGACAGAAAGCAACCTGAACCCGCCGCGGCATTGGGTTTTGTTTTTTTTAATTGTATAGAGCCCATCTGGACACTGCCCACTTGGGCATAAGTCGCCAAAAAACACGAGAGCCTAGAACTAGGCTACTTTAAAATAAAAATATGAAAACTTAACAATGATATAAATTGGAAAAACTTAAGAATCAGGAAGCAATCTCCAGCAGCGGGCGGAGGTCCCCCTTACCCCGGTGCAGGAGAGTGCAATTCACAAACAAAACAATAACAAAAAAAGAACCTTAAATAAAGGGGACAAGCCCGGCCTCCCCCCAAAAGTCAACAAGTCCACAAGTCAATTTGCACGAATCTGTCCCGAGTACAAGGGACAGGCGGTAGCGACCCCGCCTATCCTGGTACCAGGACAGGTATCGTGCGCGAAGATCACCCAGACTGGGACATCCGACAAGAATGTGCCAAACAGTCTGGGGGACGACGCAGTCGTTGCAATAGGGTGCAGGTGAGCGTTCCATCAAATAGCGATGCGTCACACGAGTGTGTCCGATTCCGAGACGACAGGAAGCAACCTGAAGCCACCGCGGCATTGGGGAATATGTCTTTTGGAAGAGTTGCTGCACAATGGCACGCAACTTTAAGTTCCCACCGACCGTCTCCCATCTTCTTTGCCAAGCAGTCCGAAGAGCTGCCCGTATTCCTGCTATGTAGTCGGTGTGAGGAAGAATGAAACGCTGGTCCGGTCGCAGAGTCCTCGTGGACTCTTTGGCGCCCTTATCGGCGCGCTAATTCTACTCAATTCCTACATGTCCAGGAACCCAGCAGAAGATAATCTCGACATCTACATGGCCGATGGTAAAGATTGTTGACAAGAGAGATGCAGTTCCCTTACTACCAATCAATGAAAAAGTAGCAAAAGCAAGAACTATAATTCACAGTCATGAATGAAGAGCTTACAAGCTCATCCATCTAAGTCTTGGATTTATTCACAAAACTTTAAATAATTCTATTTTTTTGTTGAGAGAATTACTGGATTACAGACTGGAACACGTAAAAACACTCTAGGAATTGACACAAATGTGTAATTCAGTCAATCTCAGTGTCGTAAAATTGCTCATAGTCTGGTCAAATAATTATTCTAGTCCTTGATCTAGACACACCGGTTTTGTTTAAGTCTATGGTTTTGAGATCCTATGACTCAATCTACGATCATTATATATATATATATATATATATATATATATATATATATATATATATAAATAGGCTTTAATTCCTACTTAACGTGCGGAGGCTGGTTAAAGTCGGGTTGTCCCACGGTTAGGATTCTTACTATATAAGTCCCACTTGTTACTAGGGGGAGGTTTGTGATTGTTAAATTCTAAGAGTGAATAATAAAGGTTGAAAACATTAGCTAAAGGGATTCCTTAATTAAAGTCTTGCCAAGGGTACGTCAAAAAGAAGGAGCCACCAAATAAACACACGGACAAAAATAAACTTTACTTTACACCAAAATAATAGTTAGTAGCAATAATTAAACGGGCATTTAGGTAGATAAGGATTAAATATTAAACACGGACTAGTCTGGGTTGACAGCAAATATAAATAATAATATCAGGGAATGACTCACATGACTCCCCTTACAAAAAAGGGAGGATGACACTGACGTTAAGCGCCTATATTTATAATGACTCAATGGAAGTATCAATCACTGTTAATTAAATAAGTAATTTAAGAATAGAGAGACACTGGGTTTACAGATTACCATTAATTGTGATGGATTGGAGAGACGACTACTCAGGTCCAGACGGGGTGGTTCGGTTGGCGTTAACACGAGTTCTCAGGGAGGGGGGGGGAATAAGAAGACGGGTTCGATGCTGCTGACTGCAGTTCCGGTTAGCTCACTTCTAACTGGATGTGACACTAACAAATAGTTACTTTCAGTAAATATTTGGATGCTCCCATTTCTTTCTCAAGTTACGTTGAGCAACAGAGTGTATTATTCTAGTCACAGACTCTGCGGGGCGAGATTTGCCTCAGGAACTCTTTAAGCCAGTGACCAGCTTTTACTCCGTGGGCGCGCGTTGGCAGTCGATACGTTAAGGCAACGACTCTCCCTCAACGGAAGGATTACGCGAGTAGGTCTGGAACAATTCTGCTGAGGGATGAATGGCGTTACCATTTATACCGCGGACTGTGTGAAATCGAGAGAGAGAATCCCTATACGACAATTCGCTTATTGCGGCGCCTTCTGGACAATCTCCTTGGTATCATAAAGAAGGCAAACAGAATTTAGCCTTCTATGTGAGATAGGCTTTCTTCCATCAGACTTCCTATCGCTTGTTTGGGGGAGGGGGGCGAATAACAACTTAGGTCAGGAGAAAGGCGGAGGAGAACGGTAGAATGTCGAGGGAGGGGGAGGGGGGAGAAAAGACGAAGGTCAACCGAGACGACAAATCTCTTTCGTTCCCACGAACGCCTGGCGTCATGTGAGTGTGTACGTTCCCAACCCTCACACTCAGTTAGTAAGGTATCTCACTTGAAATTCATATTTACATGAATTTATATCGCCTGAGAGATTCGGAAAAGACGGAGAGAGAGAAGATTTTAAAAGCGGAATCCCTGGGCTTATTTTATCATAAATACTCTACTTCCTTCAAGACTTCGATGACTTGGATTATTTAATGGCAGTCTAGCCATCTCCAGCCAAAGGCGCAACTATTGAAACTATCTATGTAGGAGATTGCCTTCCATCCACTGTTCCATCCACTTATGCGCAAGAACTAGCTCAGTACCATCCCTTCAAACAAAAGGAAAGCTTAAATTTGTTACATGCTCTCGCCCACGATCTACCCAGGCCATGAAACAGAACAACAATCAATACAAACGAAGTTGCCCAATTAAAATTCTATAAATTAACATTTAATCTTTCTTTTTTTATAAATTGAAACATCTTCTCACGATGAGTATTCTTATCTTCTCGCCTTTGGTGATCAACGTGGTCTGGTTTGTCTTAATATTTAATGCAAAATAACTTTCTACCAGTCTACATATAATATAGCATATGAATAATACTCAATGAATCATGAATATCCCATTGGGTAATCCACCCAATTTCTAATATTTAAGAGAGATAGTGGCCATGAGCCGAAATGCTCGGTTATGAGCCCAAATTATTTAGTTTCTCTTGTTGCAATTTATATTTTTTTGATAAACTATATAGCATTCAATATTCTTTATTTGCCAGATGGAAAGTACAAAATAAATTTTTAAAATTATCTTTGTTTTAATGAAAATGATTTGTATACGGACTGATCCTATACTGTTATTGTTTTTCAGGTCGTTTTCTTTCGAGACAAAGTATATCTCTATTTAGTGCATTCTGTAAACGTAAAGTATTACTTAATTTTCTATTTTGAAAAGGGCGATTTCATTTTAAGTGAAATGATGTTGATATATTTATGATGCCGCCACATTAGTTGCTAACTGTTGAGTCATGTTAGTCCATTAAGATGAGAATGAAATTTTTGAGGAACAACACGTGGGAAGGATACAGTTGGGAGAGATGAAGTGGGTGGCGGAGATACAGAAGAAGAATCGAAGGAAAGATTGAGGATAATTGAAGCGGTTAACTTTGAAAGATGTCAATTATTGCAAAAATACAAAGGAATTCTTTTGACCAAATCTTTTACTATTCGCACAAAGAGCTTTAATATAGCTGAACAGCTAGGAAAAGGTGGTGAAGGACATCTCTCTGCAGAGTGTGCCTCAATATCCCCACTGCCCAGAATTGGTATCTAATTAATCACGATCGCTTCCGTACTCGTTGGTTGGTGGAAAATCAGTACTACCGCTCACAACGAGGACCAATCTTAGTATTCTGGGCTTGCCACCAGATAATATTTTTATCATTATTTGGATTTCTTATCTATTCTGAGGCCCTCATCCAGGATTAAAAGGGGTAGTGGGGAAATTAACTAATAGCCAAAGGAAAACTATAAGTGAAAAATTTCTCATGTATTTGACGGCGTTTCCTATGAGATGGATTAACTGTTTTGATTCTTAGTTGGCAAAGATCAGTGCGAGATGACTGAGTTTTGCTTAAGACATTTGCATTAATTTCATTTTAAGGATAGTTACTTAATAGAAAACATGGAAAAGTTTATTTGATATAACGCTATGACACACAATTAAGGGGGAAAGTTGGTTATTCACATAAATCCAATCCATTAGAAGCATTTGGGAAGTCACTATGCATTAGAAAAACGAAGCAAAATCGCGCTATCTGGTTCAATAATAATATATATATATATATATATATATATATATATATATATATATATATATATATATATATATAGAGAGAGAGAGAGAGAGAGAGAGAGAGAGAGAGAGAGAGAGAGAGAGAGAGAGAGAGAGAGAGAGAGAGAGAGAGAGAGAGAGAGAGAGAGAGAGAAGTAGTACTCAGCCATGTAATAGAGTGAATGATGTAAAGAAAAGTTCAATTTGAAAGGCTTTCGGGCTCCGATGCTTCGTCCATGATGCAAGGTAAAAAATTGGAGATATCCCTCCCACAACTCAAATCCAAATTACACCCAGGAGGTCATTTGGTCACACTACTAAACAAAGTAGCCAAACCAAAATCTGCTAAATGGGCAGGTGGGTCTGAGCTTCGATTAGATAAATTTAATTCATCTTATCAAAATTTAAACGCAGCAATTGAAATTTTTACTTGTCTAATGCTCAATTATTTTAACCCAACAATTAGACTAATTTAATATTTATTGTTGCTACAACGGATATCTTCCCAAAGGAAATAAATTCAACTTCGTCCGTTCGTTTTCTTTATGGAAACGAGCATTTCGGGGAGAGACAAAAATGTACCTCTCTCTCATTACTCTACACTAAGCTGAATGAATTATTAATATTAGGTAAGATACAGATAGTTTTATTCAATGTTTAGAACCTTCTCAGTTTAAATGTCCATTATAAATCCTTAAATAGCCTCTCTTCCAATTGCTTAGTTTACAGGGATTCAAAGTTCCACGTTTTTCAGTGTCTTGCTGGTTATTTCTAATAGCATCTATGATATTAGCAGCTTTACTATTTGTCAAAAAACGTTTGTCCGCGCCAATTCGCGTAGCAATTAGTCTATTGTAAGAAAGAACAAACGTAGGTTCATGTGTCGTATCAATACTCATTGATTTATGAATGATATTTATGCTTTATGATTAAAACTCAAAATACCTGCTAGACAAGATTATTGGACGCATCGGAATTGAATACAAAATGTATGCTTTCTCTATACATTTAAATAAATATGTTATTTTGGAATTTATTCATCTTAAAAATCTTCATCATGTCCGATGAATTTTTTCAGGAAATTTTCTAACTCTAATTACCTTATTCATATGTTCATTTGTATTATACCAAAGATTTTCCACTCACTTGACACGTTGGTGTGAGAAAGAGGGTGTGTGAGATAGAGGTAATGTTCTTACATGGATGATACTTTGCGAGACTCGATATTTTAATCTATTCTGAAAATGGTATAGGAAAACAGAGTGTAAAATCAAAATACAGTGGAGCCGTCTCTATGCTATCCACAAGAGGCTCACAAGTGCTTCTCTGCATGAGCCAATCAGCTCATTTAATAACACTAGAAAAATATTTCTAACCAATAAAATTCTTATTTTAACAATTTATAAATCGTTGAATATAATATCGGTTCCTTTCTTAGCCACCTTAATATTAAATTTATCTTTAAATATTACAATGTAGAACGCTTTATTCGTCAAAGATTCCTCCCTCATAACCTTGCATTATATATATGGTGTAATGCCCCTCCTTTTCTTAAAGCTAACGACGCTAGACAAGAAAATAACCGAGTGTTCAAATGAAGAAACACAACTTTAATGTGCGAAGTTTTAGTGGATAAAATTTCTCTATTAATCCATTGAACCCTCTCTATCATATGATTAATTGAGATTGCCTAAATGCTTATAATTCCAGTATTTTTCCAGAAACATCTTTATTTTGTTTGTGCTGCTTACATTTCAAACTTCAACGCTTTTTAAACTCTAACATGCACGATAAACTCCTTGCCATCGATCCATTTATTATTAACTAGAGTATATAACATCAGAAATATGAAAGATTTACGCAATAAACTCAGGTTACTGCGCCTTTTCTCCATTATATATGTAAGATGATTCCTTATGCATATTGATGAATCTACGAATGAGTTATTGCTAAAAAATACAAACGTGCCTGGAATCATAGATATACTTTGCACTCGCCTACATATAATAATAAAATGATATTCCAATAATTTGCTATGGATAAACATGCAATGCGTATAGTAAAAGATAGGGGAGGAAGCGCCGTTAAAAGGGGAAAAGAAGAGAGTAAAGTTCAATAAATTTCAGTATCTCAAAGATATGAAGTAATATGAAAGAGAAAATGAGTTTGCGAAAATAGGAATAAAGGTCAGGTAAGAGTGTTTATTGAAATGTTAAATGGAGGTAACATTGCCAAAAATGTAGGGAGGGTAACCAACGATTTGTTTAAGTTCAATATTGAGGTCACATGGACCTATATGGCTTTAATTAGGCATACAAGATAACATAATACAGGTTATTTGATATTATATTGTTTTTACCTTGAACTAGAAGAGTATAAAGCAGCGCCTCAACTCGAACTACGCTACAGCACACTAACTCTTTAAATAACAAAATACTGACCAAATTAAGCATCTTACTATGATAAATACATAGTCAAGAAGATGATATTAATTCTAATTTTAGTGCTTGAAAACTGGTACACCTTTATTTACATGTGTATTCATTAATGAAATAAAATATTTTTTTTCTATTTTTACTAAAACTATGGTACACACTTATCTATATCTGTACCTTAAAGCAATGGCGGGTTCTATTATATGTCAAAACAAACGCTCAATCATTAAAAGGGGGAATAGGACAAATCATCTTCTCCCGCAGCTCCTCGCCTACAGATGTCGATGGGAAGATGGTGAGAAGAATTTCAGAAAATGATGCAGAAAACGCATTTAGATTCATGCTTTACTGGGGACTAAGCGCTTGGATCATTTTATTTAATAGAAGCATACTCGCTTCAATTTTAAAACATATTAGCTGACATGTGTCCGAATACTCGGTTAGCTGGGATATTTCACGTGCGCCTAATTTTTATAACTGAAGCCATTTTAAGCAATGGCCGTGGTGAAGGTTAATTTTTTAAACAATAATCTATAATATATATTTATGAATCCTTTTATTATTTTAAATACTTCGATCAGTTTGAAACATAATCACTTACTTGAAGGAATAATAGGTTTAAGGAGAGATATCTTTATTCGTTCATTTATTTCTAAGCTCAGGAAAGGAAAAAAATAGATTACTGAAAGTAATGATCAATTTTTATGCAGCGGTAATATCAAAATAATTTTTAAAAATTCTGTTAAGTCAAAGGGGCCTTGCGAAACTCAAGTAAAGTATTCATGTTTTAGTATACACAAAAAATTGCTTGAATGAGGTCTGGTCAGAGCCGTGTATGTGAGACTCTCTAACTCCGATATATGTAAGTCCAAATGTAATCTCTATTATCTGGCTCCTCCTCATGTCAAACGGGGACCACTAAATCGGGATGAATAGTAAAGTCTTTGTCAATGATATGGAAGCATGAGTTCAAACACTTGCTGTATATTCAGCCCAAATGGGTTCGCCTAAGTATGAAGGAGCTTATGACCATAATTGATAGTTACAGCATATTGTCCACTGAATATATTAAATATTAAGCAGTAAAACCATTAGCACTTTCCAACGGTTTTATCTATCACCTGCGGGTTACCTGTAACTCAAAAGCTTTTAATTGCAACTGGCTTCATTAGTAGCATATAACCTTACCATAGTTAAAATAACGCTATTTCTCTGCCAAACTTCATTGGCAAAAATAATTGTGCCCTTGCTGTATGTAATAATTTCGAAGTAAAATGGAATAAAGAATTATTAAAAGAATAGATGTTCTTGCGAACATTTTGGAATTTCAGTTGTGGAATGTTTACCTCTTTCTTCCCTTTTAATTAAAATAATTTTGGCAAGATATTATGACCGTGGCATTTTGATAATGAAAAAAGTGGAATTAAAAAGGAAGAAAATGCGCTCTGGTGTTCATTATTTTAGATATATAACGTTAAAATTTTATTGGGGAATCTCAAAGGAATTACTAAACTTCTCCATTTATTAAAAAAAGGTACCCGTATGGTATGAAGTGTATTAAATTGGGAATTTGAATTTTCCGTTTTGAAGGCAATGAATTTATATGCCAATCTATATATTCTTTTAAATGTCTGCATTCATTCGTAATTTCTTTGTTTTTCAAAGTGCATTAAACTATCTTGTTCAATTCCACATAACGGTGCGAATACCATAGCGGCAAACGCATTGAAAGCAAGAATCGAACAGATTACTGGAGTTCCATATTTATTTGGGGTCTTCGCTTCCATATTTTGACGGTTGCAGTCAGGCGCAATCAGCATGCTTACTCTCCTAATTATGATGGTTATTTTGCTCTTTATCATTTCTCAGATGAGGGCCATCCGATGCTTTACAGTGTGGCGTTTGGGGGCGAAGACTTTGAGGTGTGTTTTTAGCCGCCGAGGCAGGGTAGGGGAATTCATACCAATGTGCCAAGATGTGCGATGCTCACGATCATCGACGTTGCATGTTTATTTGGATAAAAGCCGTGATAATATATTGACACGATTATAAATGTTTTAATATTTGTGCCCCATTATATGAGATCGAATAAAGGTTTACAAAATCAAGTTATTTTACTAATTTGTACAATATAAAATATAGTTTCGCCTAGTTTTCTTTGCCTTCTTAACTTAAGTAATGAAGTATGATTAAGAGTAATCATGTGTTTATCTTATTTAATTTGAAACCCATTCAATTCATTTCTCTCGAAAGGAAGACTTGTGTATTGACATAATTTAAGTTTAGGAATCGGGAAGATTTCATTGCGCAGTTACTACACTCCATTAAGCCTACCTCACTAATGATAAGCAAAGCTTGGTAGATGCACAAGAGAAAATGTAATCACCGAAAATTGTAACTATGTCGTTTTTCTTTGGTCTTTCTTCCGACCTTCGATACCAAGTAAAATGATTTAATTTTATTAATGTTGAATTACTTTTAGATTCTTACTTAATATCATAAAAGAACAAATTTACTTTATCTCGATTGAACTACACAAGTAGATGTCATGTGAATTTTATTTCATATATTATATTTTTAATCGCGTGCGACCTCTACATCTGATATGTCGGTCAGTCGGGCGGTTGGTACCCGTTTTGCTTTTTATTGTTTCGGTAATCATTCTTTCGAATGATATAATTGTCAAAGTCGGCCTAAGGTTAGCTGGGGAATTATTTGGCAATAACAATATAACTATTCGTCAGATTCTAACGAAATTTGACATCTTTATGTTGTTTTACATTCTCTTCCTAATGATTTACTTTCTAATGTCCTCTCAAGGTATTTCCAGAGAATTATTGAAAGTTTTGAAGGTCCTAACGTCATAAATCAGAATAAGTGAGAGCACGCGACTTTGGTCAGCAAAACTTGTTTTATCTTACAGCAATTAAATTCCATGATTATTATTCCTATAAAGAGAAAAATAACTGTAAACGACAGTTTATTTAATAAATTGGAAAATGACTACATTTTAATTGTACTATTTGATAATGGATTCTCCAAGATGCAATGGAAATCTCAATATATATAAGATATTTACTATGGAAAGAAATTATGGAAAACGGCCAAAGGATTGTTTTTCATTTCAAAGAGACTTGCATTTCAACAATATATTTGCATTTAAAAATTCCATCGCCTTAGAACAAAATTTCTTTACAGTGAATGCAAACAAGCGAGTTATGTGGTTACTAAAGACATATTTTATTAAGAAATATCGGGTATGGAAAGAGAAATAAAATACTCGTTACGATCCTCTCAAAAGTGGATACAATGATAGTTTTGCTGAGGGGTAGACACGTATTTTTATTGTTTCAACATATAAATACGTGTTTACATTGCAATTGTAATCAATGTGGCGGCTCTCGGTGGCGAGTTTTCGTTCTAGGTTAGAGTTGAAGGCCAGGTCCATGATGCGGAGGAAGTCCTTTCTGACGTTGGCCCACACGCGGTTAACTGAGAAATTCAGGTCATCAACGTTGCTATGGCGCACCATTCAGTTGGGCCATCAATCAGTTGTTGAGGGGAGTAAGATAGGGCGACTGCAGCGGCCAAAATCCTTCAAACAGAAGTTTATTTTTTCCTAACCCCTCTTGGGCCATCAATCAGTTGTCGAGGGGAGTAAGATAGGGCGACTGCAGCAGCCAAAATCCTTCAAACAGAAGTTTATTTTTTCCTAACCTCTCTTGCACGTTCTTGGTCGTGTGGGCAGGAGCCCCGTCCTGCTGAAAGATGTTATTCGTGGTCTTTCTCACCAATAGCAGGAATATCAGGGTCAAGATGTCCCTTGCAATCTGCCGCAGTAAACCTGTAACCTGTCACAAACCACACCAGCGGTATATTCTCGGCAGTCAAAGAAACGGAATCGAATATCATACTCTTATCAGGGTGCTTCGTCGTAGATCATTAGCGGACCTCGGAGACATCCTGCCCCAAACTTACTATGCGGTCATTCTTCTTATAGCTGAGTCGATAGAACGTGAAGGTTTTTTTATTAGAAGAAAATGGGAATTTGATTGCCATGAGTCTTCAAGTCGTTGAGAAAGTGACGACAGTGATCCCGACGTTGTTTTCGCATACCATCGTTAAATATAGGCCTTTGTACGCACCTTAAGTACTTGCCGCTATCCTTTTTGACGTCTCTCGAAACCCTAGCCTTTTTTTCGAGCGCTGTTATTCTGAGCTTTGGAGCACATTAGAAGGCCTATCTCACTGCCAAATTTTTAACAGCTTGAGGTTTGCTTGAACGAGGTCGATCTTTTAGATTTTTTCCCGTTTCGTGTCCCCCATCGCGATTATGTGCACGGTGATCCAGGTGACTTTAAACCACTTGCTGATGTTCGACTTGTTCTGCTCCGCGCGCAGAAGATCAGAGATATCGATTTTATTCATTTGCATCACGAAACCCATGTACACTATTGAAAAGGCATTTTAAGAACACGTGCTCGATAAGTAGAACTTTAAGTATATTTGACGGAACCTTTTCTATCACAGACGTAGACCTCTCGAAAGATAAAAACCCCAAGTGTAACAAAACTTTTTAAAAGTCCGTTATTGCTACTTTTGCAAAAATTCAGTTTCTCTATTTCAACAGTCCATAGGTCTGAAAATTTGAAGAATAGATGTTTTTTACTATATTTCTTAAGAAAACACTCAATTTAAAATAACTTTATTTGTCTTTTGATGATTTTTTTCATAGTGTTGCACAGCAACTTAATGTAGGTGGAAGAGATATATGTACAGCGTAGCATGACAGATACGAAGGGGGGTCAATAAGTTTGACAATTCGGATATAAGGAAATGAGATATAAGGAAAAGGATTTTATTATTTTTCAATATAACTACCCTCTACTGCAATGCACTTGCACCACTTGTCCCTGAGGCTTCAAATTCCCGACAACCAGAAATCTTCCGACTGCTGTTCATTCCATTCCTGGACAGCGAGCTGGACATCTTCATCGTCCCCAAAACGGCGTCCATACAGTGCAGTCTTAAGCTGGCAAAATAAAAGGTAGTCGCTAGGGGCCAAATCTGAAATGTAGAGGGGATCGTAGAGCTCCTCGAATCCGCACTCTCGCAGGGCAGCTTATGCAACTCTGTCATTGTGGACAGGGGCATTGTCGTGGAGGAGCAGGACACCACCTGTCAACTTGCCGTGCCCCTTCTGACGGAGGCACTTCTTCAACCCAGCCATTTCCCTGCGTAATATTGTCCTTTGATGGTTCTTTCACGAGGCGCATAGTCCACCATCATCAACACTCCCTCAGAATCTCAGCAGAGGGTGGCCTTTATCTTTCCGGCTGAGAGTTGGGTCCGGAACTTGATGGGGGTCGGAGAGCCCCTGTGCTTTCAAGCCATGCTTTTGAACTTGGTCTCGGGATCCCACTGATGGACCCACGTTTCATCACCTGTGACTATGCATGACTCGAATCCCGCCGGGTCTTGGTTGTACATGAGCAGCAGCTCCTCCGAAATTTGAGGACTTTAAAATCGATCATGGGGCGTGAGGTTTCGTGAGGTTTGTAGGGAACCAACATGCAGAGACCTTGGTCATGGCCAAATTGTCGTGGATAATGTTGATAACACTTCCATGTGATGTTCCAAGTCCTAGCTCGATTTATTTTACCTTCACCCGTCGATTTTCGAGGAGCATCCTCTCCACTCGGGCCACATTATAATCGTTGGTCACGTCTGACGTGCGTCCTGGATGGAGGACATCTTCAAGGGAATCACGACCATGGTGAAACTGACTATTCCAGGGAGGAAGAATGATGCTTAGGAAGGGGCGGTGTCGGTGTATACTGCAGCCAAGCGTTCCTGGATTTCTTTTGCATTCTTGCCTTCCATGGTTAAAAATTTGATCGGTGCGCGGTGCGCAACCTTCTCCATTGTTGAAAAATTTGTGACTGACGATATGAGATCAACTACTGCTTCTTAAATAGACAAGGCAGGAGAATACAGCGCAGGTCCTGACTTGTCATAACTTGTCCTAACACCCCCACAAATAGCCATCTCTTTCCCTCTGTTTTGCCCTACCTATTCGCAATACTTATTGCTCACCCCTCGTACTACTTAATTTGCTCAAAGAAATAATACGCAACCAGGGACGAAACAAGAAATATGGTGAGAATTCTAATGGTGGTGGCTAATTCCTCATCATTGAGAACCTTATATTGCGTGCATAACAGTCTGCTTTCTTATTCCTATCATAGTAGGCTCACTTGTAAATCTTCTCTGAAGGATTTAATGCACTAGCTAAATTCAATCCTCTAAAATTGGAAAAAGCAAAACAAAACTGTGCTGTTTAGTATTCAGACCTTGAGCTTTAATAGGAAGATTTCCAAGTGCTAAGGTGTCAATCTGAGGAGGGTGAAAAGGATCGGGTAAAGTTGAATGAATCAAGATATAAAGAAGATGGGGCAGGGGCTGTAAATTTTCATTCCAATGTTCTGATACGAAAATAACCCAGAAATGTATCTTAGATAACTAGGCCATCATTGACAACAAACCATTCAGGTCAATAAGCTCCATACACAGGCATAGGTGAGTGTCAGGTTCTCTCATTGGGCAGATAGAGCAATAGAATATCCGTTATTATTTATACAAGATGAAAAATGGTCAGCTTCTGTCACGGAAGATGAAGCAAAAACAGAAGGAAGGTGCTGCGATGCTTGCAATAAATTAAAGCATACCCTCAACTTTTGGTTGAGTTGTTTCTTTTCAGAGGAGAAGAATTTCATCCAAGACCAGTTGGGAACTTGCAGAACAACCACTTTCTTGCTCTGCCCAAAGATATACCGAGTCATGAAGACCAGGTTTCCCGGCTACATCATGTTGTGTATGATGGTTAGTAACGAGGACCAATTTATTCCTCCGTTTATCTCCACGGAAAGCTTCAGACTAAATTGTTCAAGTGCGAGGTTGAGTTGGTATTGCCCTGGATGCAGGATGTGGCCACTTGAAGAGAGAACATTTGCTATATAAGCTGGAGGACCCATGGTTGGCAGGCAGAAATAAGTTTAACCGCCTTTTATGGCCTCCCAAATCCCTAGACTATTTTTATAGGGGCAAGGTTGAGAGAGAGAGACAAACAATTTCCCCTGCACCAGCAAGGTGGAGTTTAGGTTCAGGATCACTAGAGTTTTCACTCAAGGGAAACCATCGAGAATACCTGAACCAAGTTCAGATGCCGGCTAAAACCCGCCTTTGAAATCCACTGCAATTTCATTGACAAAAAATGAGTAGGGCAATCCTTCAGTTCCTTAACTTTTTACTTTGGTGAATATATTTATATAAATAAACTCTCAGTGTAATTTCCTATTAGATTATAGTCAGGCGACAATTATCCGCCTATTTAGGATTGGTCTAAAAGATCAAACTTGAAATTCCAAATCAAATATCTAAGTTCATCGTGTAGTTTTAGTGAATCAATTACAAACAGACATTGTCTATTATGGTCCTTAAATTTGAAGATGTCATGAATATTATTGTATTAAATTAAAATTTCATTGAACATCCTAGTATGATTACTGATCCGTTTCAGTTCAATATTGCACACACACAAACACACACACACACACACACACACACACACACACACATATATATATATATATATATATATATATATATATATATATATATATATATATATATATGTGTGTGTGTGTGTGTATGTGTGTGTGTATGTGTGGGTGTGGGTGTGGGTGTGTAATATTGAACTGCCTTAAAATTTGCCCCACTTTTGTAAATGACCTTTAGGTTATGAAAGTTGGCTTAGCATTTGGGAATACAAAATAAAAGAGTAAAAAAATGCCCAAAGATGTTTCAAGGATATGTCTATGGGTTATTACTCAAGATACCAGAATTATTTCAATCCACCCATACAAACACAGATCTTTGCTATCAATATGTAAATTCATTACTCTTTGATATCCTCCTTAGAAAATCGTTTGATGAAGTGCTATTATAGATTTCGTGTTTTTTCCCAAAACGATATATATATATATATATATATATATATATATATATATATATATATTCATGCAGATACACACACAAATGAAAAGTGATTGCGAGAGCCTTTGTGCTAATAATTTAAATATTAAAATAATACATTTCTTATTAAAATTAACACCTTAGTGCCTTCGATTGAATTTACTTTAGAAGTTAAAAAAGTTCTCACAGTCCCTTTCCTAGATATTCTAATTTATAAGACAAACCATTGTTTTAGATATGAAATATATAGGAAAACCACAGCTTTAGAGTCTTAAATACATTTTTATTCTAACCACCATAATAGCATCAAACAAAGTGTTTACTCCGCCATGTTTCCCGTGCCCTTAGAATTGTCCTACCAGAATACCTAGACAAAGAAGTTGATAAAATATATAAAATAGGGAGAAATATGTGCTACATTATGTACTTTCTCTACAATTGTTATAAGTCCGCCAAGCGTTCCTTTTATCACACTAATGTTAATATCTTTAAATTTCAGGCCAAAATCTTATTAGTTTTACCGTATAACCATATTTTCATTAAATTAAGTACTAAAATAGAATTTATCGCATCCTTGTCAAAAGTTCACCCCACCCACCTGGCATTGTTTATTCCAAAATTGTTATTATGGACAAATCGGGAAAGAACTAGATGTTCGGGTTAAGCAACATCAAGCCAATGTACGTAATCACAGTGAACAATCTGCGCTTTTTCTACATATGTACAATCTCAACCATAACATTAACGGGAACAGTGCCAAACAAGTGATAAAATCTACCAATTATATCACGAGAAATATATGAAAATGTATCTCCATTAACGCGTTCATAAATTTCTACCTTAGCTGTGGGTTGTTAATGCTAGACTCCATTGTCACTATATACATAAAATCTCAAATAAAGTTGTTTCAGGATTTTGTACCCCCTGATTAAGGTTCAGAGGTGGTTAGTCTAATCACCCCTTCCACTATTTTAGGCAATGTATGTCCAGCCTCCTGTTCATTCATTCAAAAATTCTTTAAGAATAAAGACCTAAGGGCTCGGAATCGCTTTTTACTTTTCTTTTGTCGATGTATCTTCCTAACTTTGAGTTACGAGCACTTTGTGAGGTTATATATATATATACAAATGTAGAAATTGGAACATCCTTCGGAAACCTCGATTTTAGTATGTAGGTTAGAGCCAGAAACAGTATTCGGACAAATGTAATTTGGAACGTTTCGAACAAAGCTAATGTTCGAAATGTTCCAAATTATATATATCCAGAATACTGGTTCTAGGCTTTAACATAAATATATATATATATATATATATATATATATATATATATATATAAATATATATATATCTAAACAAATATATATATATCGAAGTATGGCCCAGTGTACGGGGATATACGCACACGGATTATAAGGTAGGCTAAGTAAGGCAACAAATGTTATTGTTCTAAGAGTGCGAATTGAAAAAACAGCTGCAGCTGTGTGACCAAGGAATATACCAAACACAATAACAAAAATAGATTTTTAATATACACTAGATAAAAGGTACACAATAAATATGGAAATATAGGTACATGAATAAGACGCAATTAGGTTACGAATACTAATTGTATAACCAGGGTTCTTAAATGGTTATAATGGGAGATTTAGAATAATGAGCGATTTTATTCCTTTGAACCTCGAGAGTAAAGCGGGGCGAACTTGGAGGTGGGGGGGAGGGCACATGGTGAATTTGATTACTCACAGGTGTAGCCGGGAACCAGGAGAGCGAAATGCTATCTTCTCTAAACTCTGATTTATTGAGATATTGGCCTCTTGTCCTCAAGAGGTCACTGGACGAACTTCAGAGGGGGAGAGGGGACTTCTCCAAATCTAAAATGAGTGAACTATCGGGCCTCTTGTCATCAAGAGGTCACTGGTTGAACTTTGGAGGAGAGTGGTAAGGGGGGGAGATGACTTCTCCAAACTCGGATTGGGCGAGCTATTGGGCCTCTTTTTCTCAAGAGGTCACCAAAAGAATTTCGGAAGACGGCATCTCCAATCCTTGATCCGTAGGCGGTTGAAAAAGGCTCGAGTTGCCTCAAGACACTCTTATCCCTGACTTAGAGATAAGAGTGTGATGTCCAGCTCTTCCGTGGCCTGCGATCGTCACTAAACACTTCTCTGGCTTGAGCGTCGTTTATACGAACCTCCGTTTGGGGAAGCGTCATCTAACCGAATCTATGGATAATCTTTGGGAGGGTGCATATATACCCTGTTTTGTTCAAAACAGGAAGAGAGAGAGTGGAGCCTTCTCGAACCTTCATTATCGTCCGGGACAACCGAGCGTCTCCTTACGGAAAAGTGTAAGAGGCCGTAATCAGGGGGTTTGACGTAACGACCAGCGGCTGGAACCGTAAAAGTTATTCGAGGCAAAGCTACAAATAGACGATTAATCTCCCGACCCGTGAGTGGAGAAGATTAAGACGGCAGAGAGGTAGCCTTCAATTTTAGTGTAATGACTCAGTCTGAATTTCTCAGTGACCTGGCGGCAAGTCCAAAAAGGGTGAAGTCGAAGGCAGGGGGGTGCATGGTAATGGCTCGCTTTCTCTCCGGAAGTAATATCTTAGGAGTTGGGGAAATATTATTATTTTAGTGGATCCCTCTACACTCCTCTCTATCCAAAGACTTTTTTACAGCACAGAAATCTTTGGAGCGAAAAAAATGTCTACAACTAATTTCCTCAAGAGGGGAACTTATAAAACTAGAATTTTACCGTTTACAAACAGAGAAAATAATAACATATAACACGACACGGGATTTACATATGTGTAACCACAGAGAATTTAATTTATACATACGCACACACAACATCAACAAGGGAAAAAAAGGAAACTAGTATTTATAAAATAAGTCAAACACGAATTTTGCTATACACTCAGGTTGTTGGAAGGGGGCTTCTTTTGGATCTCTACTTAAGCTATCGGCCTGGCTGTTGTCGTTGCCTTTACCATACATTATCCGAAATTGTTACTCCATTATTAGTAAGCTCCAACGCATTAAACTGACATTTTGGCTCTTACAGTTTTTTAAGTACGCCAGGGGTTTGTGATCACTTTTGACCACAAATTCTTTTCCTATGAGGTAGATCCTAAACTTAAGAATATACCATACTATGGCTAAAACTTTGAGCTCTATGGTGGCATACGCCTTTTCGCGATGGGCCCCACAGCTTTCTACTAGAATATCCTTCAGCATATCCCACTCCATCGTCATCATATTGGATGAGAGAACAACTTAGGCCATCCTAGGAGGCATTGGTATGAACCCCGATTTTCTCATTAGGATTCGGTTTTCACAAAATAGAGGCAGAGATTAGTTTGTCTTTTGAATGGTAGAAGCAGTCTCCCATGGAACGGGTCCAATTAACTGGATTGGGAGCCATTTTTGGTCCCAGTTACGAGTAGCGACGTACACGTTATCAAAATAAAAAGTCACATTCGATAGGCCATCTAACACTGGCGCATGATAAGTTTATAACTGAGGTAACCTCTTTTCATTAGCGATAGCGGTAGAGCATTTTAATTGCTCTGAAAGCCGCAGTTGATGATATAATTTACAGAGGTCAATCTCGGAGATGAATTTCCCGTCTTCGAAGGCATGAAGTCTTTGGTCGATTAGGGGTATCGGTTCCGCGTCAAACTGTGTTTCCGCGTTTAATTTGCAAAAATCGATACACATCCTAAACGACTTGTCAGGCTTCCTAACTATAACAATGGGGGAGCAAAGATCGGACGACGAGGGTTCTATTATTCATAATTTTTAATAAATTCTCGATCACTTCATTGAAAGTCAGCCCTAAATGTACGGGTATGGGATAAGACTTGGTTCTCATCGCCTTTCGAGTAGTGAGGACAATCACATGTGTAATTTGGGTTGAGCAACCCCGGACTTCTGAAATGATGTCGGGAAAGCCTTTCAATAAGGCAAGCAATTGAGCTCTTTCATTAGCGGCGAGATTGGGGTTTACGTCCAAGTCGTAGTTAGGCTCCGCTTGGGGGAAAGGAAGAGACGGTAGGGGTTACTTATCGTCTGGTTCTACCTACACTGTTTGGACCAGACACAAGGTTTCAACAGAATAGGCGTCTTCGAGGACTGGTTCTTCGTTATGGCGACTATATTATTTAGGCAAGCTGGGTGGTGGTAATTTATTTGGAGGTTGATGTGGTAAATCCTATTACCGGAGGGGGTTTCCATTAGGTAAACGACTGGGCCGTGGGGCTCTAAAACGGGAAAAGTTCCTTTCCAGTGGGAGAGGAGCTTATTTGCTTCTGAGGAAAGCAAGAGCAATACTTCATCACCTGGTTTGAACAAACGCGCCTTTAATTTTAAGTCAAAGTAGGTGCGGTATTTCTTCAAGTTTACATCGGCGTTCCAGAGTGCGATTTCCGCCCATTTTTCTAATCGCGTACGCAGGTCTAAAACATACGCATAAGTGGATTTAATTTCCTCAGCCTCTGTAGGATTAGACAAGAATTCTTTCAAAATTCATATCGATCCTCGGAGGATACGTCTATATAACAGCTCAAAGTAAGAGAACCCCAAAGTCCTATGAGGAACTTTGCAACAAGCAAATAACGTTACAAGGAGGTAGTGGTGCCACTCTTGGAGCTGCTCGTGGCACACGTTCTTTAATACCATTTTGAGGGGGCTGTTTAATTTTTCGCTCATCCCGTTAGCGGAAGGGTGCCAGGGCGTTCTGCTGAGGGGCGTGACGAGAAGGAGTTTACCGACATACTCTATTAATTCAGAGGTGAATTTCCGTCCTCTATCGGATAAGATCTCCTTCGAGATCCCTACTCGGGAAAATATTAAGATTAAAGCCTCTGCACAAGAAATGCTATCAGTCATTTTCATGGGGATAGACTCTGGAAAACGGGTGGCGGAATCGAGGACGGTTAAAATATAGGAGTGTCTCAAGCCTGATGGGGGAAGAATGGGGCCTATTAGGTCGATTGAAACCCAGACGAAAGGTTCTGACACTCTAGAGTTTTTTTAAAGGGGAGCGGACTTGCAGAAGTCAATAATTTCTTTGGTGCGCTGGGCCAAAAGAAATAATTGAAAACTCGCTCTGCCATTTTGTTATGACTAAAACGTCTGGCCATTAGGCCATCATGGGACATCTTTAGAACGAGTTCGATTTACGCTCTCGGCACACAAAACGCGTTGGTCGGGGGACTCTACATCCAACAGAAGCACGTTATAATAACACGTCCATCATGGTGTATTCGATCTCCTGATTTCCTCTCACCGTCTCAGTCGCCTTCTTCCTTGCTTTTTCAAAGAGGGTTTGTAATGTAGGGCAATTCGCCTGCGCCTCATCAAATTGGTGGCAAGGTCGACGTCTGGGGACGATAGGGGTACCGGAATCGATACACCTTTCTCGGCCTGGGCCATGGTAACGACCGGCTGAGAAGTTTGGTTTTTGCAGAACTGTGCGCTCTGTCCGATAAGGACGAAGCAGAATTTTATCGGGACCGCGACTACGTCGGCCCATCCAGTGAAGTACTGGCAATGAATAAGGCACGTTACCACTGGGAACCTGATAGCACTACCTAAAAGTCATGGACCAAAGCGAACCTGTTATGCTGGGGGCTTACGGGGGGTAGTAGTTTGTTGGATACTACTATACAAGGTACAACTTGTATCTCTAACAAAGGTTCACACTAGACAGCCATTTACTGCGCCATTTTCAACCTAGAGTCGACCAGAGGAACAGGAAATTGACCTGATGCTCCGAGAAAGAGGGAGGAGGGGCCGCTGGCGATGCGGCTGGCGGATTGGGTGAGGGGGCAGCTGATATTTGGTGGACCCGGTAAATCGACAACGACCTCAGTTGAGAATTTTGGGGGCAATTGTATCTTAATTGCCCAAGGGTGCTACAACTAAAGCATACAATTGGTCTAACGGGATAGTTGCTAAGCGCGGAGGGAAGAAACGGGGGCTTCACGTCCTTATGCTGTCGTGGCGGGTGAGGCCTGTACTTTTTCGGCGCTTGCACATTTACGAAGCCGTAGTTGACCTTGGGTTGGCTTCTGGTAAACCCAAACTTGTGTTTGGGAAAACGGGGATGGTTCTTCTTGACCTCTTTGCGGTAGAGGTGATGACTGCAAGCATTTATGGTGGCTTGTTCCACACACACTTTGAATGTGGACGCTCTTCTGTCCTCTATGAAGGCCCTTAGTTCACGAGGGATGGTCAATACCAGTTGATCCCTTAGAATGAATTAAATTAGCGACTCATAAGCATTAGATAATTGGGTGGAATCCAGCAAGGAATTGAAAGTTACGCCGAAGCGTGAATCTAAATTGTCTGTATGTTTGGCATGGCTGTATTTTTTGGAATGGAATCTAACCCTAGAAAATTATGGATTCATGTTAATAGCAGAAAGAAGTTCTGCCTTTAGAGTTCAATAATCAAGGCTTCTAAGCGAAGTGAAATAAATATGTCCCGAAGACGAGGGTTCAGGAGTGGAAGTAGCCGGGCGACACCATCTAATTCTAAGTCTCAATTGTTGATTTCGAAGATCTTCTCGAAGTACGTTCAATAAGAGGAAAAAACTTATGCAGCATTGTACGCGGGAAGTTTTATTGAAGGCACTTGAGCATTTTCATCTCGACACCCTACAGAGTTTACCTTGACTTGGTCACTGCTTATTTCTCTCTCGTGATACCCAATTTTTTCCTTCGCTTCTGCATCTCTCTATGCATTTCTTTCTTCCTCTTCTCTCTGTGATTTTCTTTCTTCTTTTTCTCCCTGTGTTTTTCGTTCCGCACGTTTGTTACGTTCCTCTTCCTGGACGTAAGCGATTAACTCTCCTAGATAAGCCTAGGATCTGCCCTTACTTATGAAAACGCTAGATTCAAGACATCCCGGATATGCTACTTTAGACTTTTCCAAACGAAAAAGTGACTAGAGCTATTGAAGCTGTGCCAAGAAATATATAAACTCTACTAATGACAAAATTATTAAAAATTCCTGGTAAAAATCGGGTGAACTCACAGACACACACCCAAAAAATAATAAATAACAAGAGAATCTGACTCAAGTAACAAAGATGGCGGACACTATTATCGCTCAGCTAGTATCCTCTTTTAGAAACTAGGAAGACTGTAGGTACTCCACACAAGAAGGAGCTTAAAAATTGGTCAGTACCCATCAATCAAAAAATGTGTCATAATATATTTCTGTTCAAATATTCTTGGTAATCAAGCTGCTATTAATTGAAATTAGTGCTTCAAAATCAGATAGGGTGAATTCTTTGAAATACACAGAGCCTGACGCTAAAATATATATATATATATATATATATATATATATATATATATATATATATATATATATATATATATATAGATAGATAAAGAGAAATATATATATAGACATATATATATATGTCGTAGAATGGACTCCCGACGATATACCATATATCACTATTCGTTGAGGGAACTTCCTTAATTATCTCTAGAGTGCGTTAATGTCTGGCGGCCAATACTATGTATCTTCGATATGCTTAAGAAGTGGAACTGAGCTCAAAGATAATAATATTGCTATCATTAATAAAATTGAGTTTTATTAATAATAACTATCAACAAACACAAAACGGAAAATATTGACATAAACAGAGAATGGAAAGGGCCGTGGGGGCTCGGCTAGGCCGAGGATTTAAAGGATTTAAAAAGGTAAAACAAATATAGAGTTAAAGAGATGGGATGGTTCGATAAACCATTTAAAGCACAGGATAGAATTGACAAAAGGGTTAAGTACTCAAAGGTGACGTTTGGCTTACGTAACTTTACGCTAGTGGTGCTGTGGTAGGTGGCGCGAAGGAATTTTCGGTCCGCTGGTGAGTTCCAGCCGAAGGGGGGGGAATAAAATGACCCTGACGTGGCGTCTTGGGAATGAGAACCGTTTCTTGACGAACGGCTTGAAGAACAATGGCTGTTCTACTTTGTTCTCTTCTGAACAAAGGGGGGATGAGAACCGTCTCTTGTCTACCAGCTCAAGAACAATAGGCGATCTAATGTTGTTCTCCTTTGAACAACAAAGGGGAAGGGTGAGAACCGTCTCTTGTTTACAGGCTCAAAAAAAATGGCTGTTCTAATCCTGTTCTCCTCTGAGCAACAGGGGGGGTGAGAACCGTTTCTTGGCGAAGGGCTCAAAACGAACAATGGCTGTTCTAATGTTGTTCTCCTTGAACAACAGGGGGGGATGAGAACCGTTTCTTGGCGAAGGGCTCAAAACGAACAATGGCTGTTCTAATGCTGTTCTCCTCTGAACAATGGCTGATCTAATGTTGTTCTCCTCTGAACAACAAAGGGGAAGGGTGAGAACCGTCTCTTGTTTACAGGCTCAAAAAAAATGGCTGTTCTAATCCTGTTCTCCTCTGAGCAACAAGGGGGAAGGGTGAGAACCGTTGCTTGTCAACGGGGCTCAAACGAACAAAGGCTGTTCTAGTGCTGTTCTCCTCTGAAAAACAAGGGGGAAGCCTTTTGGACTCAGCGTTGCAAAAACTCGAACTTTGGCACTCAAGGGATATTGTCCTCCTTCTGGACAAGTGATGGTGAATCTCGAGGTCGAAATCCCTTGGCGCACAAAGGGAGTGAGGGTCGTAGTGATGTTTCGCGAAGAAAATCTGGATCTCCAATCTGATCTTAGTAGTAAAGTTTCCATATAAATAGCCAGGATATCTCCTTGGCGTGGACGACAATGGAGTGGAAGCTTCGAGGAAACGCACAGCCAGGCCGGAGAACAATGCCTTATCTGCCCATAAGCCTAACTCAATCTGGCGAGGATCGGTGTATGGGGGCAAACGGGGGGACGATAACCTCCTTGTTTAAACATTGACATCCGGTGGCTGTGATAAGGCGCCAAGCTTCGAATCGAAGATGCACGTGGGCAACATCGTGGTTTTAATTAATATGTGATAGAAGTGGAAATTAACGCAGCTTCAACTCGTTCTATCTCAATATATAAATATATATATATACATATATATATATATATATATATATATATATATATATATATATATATATATATATATAATTTCACGGTGAAGGTAAGAAGATATAGGAGGCTGAGGTACATGTGATTTATTTATGGAACAATGTTTCGGGCATATCACCCATCTTCAGGTTCTAAAATCATAAATTAATCTAATACAGATAATGAATTGTAATTAAAGATTAAACTGGTCAGCAGCAACTCATACGACTATATATACATTTATATATATTTATGTCAAAGTATTTTACAGTGTACTGGAAATACTGTGGATACACAACACAAGAAGGAGCTTAAAAATTGGTTAGTTCCCATCAATCAATAAAATGTGTCCTAAGGTATTTCTGTTCAAATATTCTTGGTAATGAACTGCTATTAATTGAAATTAGTGCTTAAAAATCAGATAGGGCAGATTCTTCGGAATACCCAAAGCCTCACGCAAAATTATATATATATATATATATATATATATATATATATATATATATATATATATTTATATATATTATTTCACAGTGAAGGTAAGGACACATAGGAGGTTGATGTACATGTGATTTATTTATGGAACAACGTTTCGGGCGTATCGCCCATCTTCAGGTTCTAAAATCATAAATTAATCTAATACAGTTAAATAATTGAAATTGAAGATTAGACTGGTCAGCAGCAACTCATATATATATATATATATATATATATATATATATATATATATATATATATATATATATATATATATATATATATATATCGAAGTATTTCCCAGTGCACGGGAATATTCGCACAGGGTTCTAAGGTAAGCTAAACAAGGAAACCAATGTTATTGTTCTAAGAATGCAAATTGAATAATAGGTGCAGCTGCGTGACCAAGGAATATTCCAAACACAATGACAAAAATAGATTTTTTAATATACACTAGATAAAAGGTACAAAATAATATGGATATATAGGTACATGAAAAAGACGGAATTAGGTTCCGAATAATAATCGGATAACCAGGTTTATTAAAAGGTTATAATGGAAGATTTAGGGTAATGAGCGATTTAGTTGCTTCAAACCTCGTGAGTACAGCTATGCTAACCTGGGCAGGGCGATTCTTGGTGACTTTGATTAGTCACGGGTGTAGCTGGGAACCCGAAGAGCGTCACCGGACGAACTTCAGAGTCGGGGGGAGGTGACTTGTCCATACTTGGAATGAGTTAGCTATCGGGCCTTTTGTCATCAAAAGGGTACCGGTCGAACTTCGTAGGAGAGTTGGGGGGGAGATGACTTTCCTAAACTCGGATTAGGCGAGCATTTGGGCCTCTTGTCCTCAATAGGTCACCAGAAGAACTTCGGAAGACGGCTTCTTAAATCCTTGATTTGAAGGCGGTTGAGTAAAGCTCACGTTGCCTCAAGAGACTCTTCTTCCTGACCCGAAGATAAGAGTAAGATGTTCTGCCCTTCCGTGGCCTGCAAGCGTCACTAAACATTTCTCGGTCATGAGCGTCGTCTAACCAAATCTAGGGGTAATCCTTGGGAGAGTGCATATATCTCGGCAATTCTCCGAACACAGGGAGAGAGAGAGGGGTCTTCTCGAACCTTTATTATCGGCCAGTAAAACAGGGTGTGTCCTTACGGGAAAGTGTAAGAGGCCAGGATCATTGGGTTTGAAGGAATGACAAGTGGCTGGAGCCAAAAAGGTTGTACATATAGACGATTATTCTCACGATCCGAGGAGAGTAAAATTAAGACTGTTGGAGGGAGCCTTCATTTTCAGCCTCATGGCTCAATGTAAATTTCTCAGTGACCTAGCGGCAAGTCCCAAAAGGGTAAAGTCTAAGGGGTGGGGGGCGTAACGGCTTGATTTCTCTTTCGAATGAATATCTTAGGATGTAGGGAAATACTACTATTTTAGTGGATCCCTCTACAATATATATATATATATATATATATATATATATATATATATATATATATATATATATATATATATATATATATATATATATATATATATATAATTATTTCACTAGGAATTCAGGAGAGTAAATAGAATGTAGAGAAATTCATCTTCATTTATTAGGTACAAACTCGTTTTGAGCTCTCGCTCATCTTCGGGTTTTATAATATTAAAGTAGAATGGAATACATAATATACAATGTATTATAATATTAAAAAATGTCTAGAAATTAGAATATTAAAAGTGTTGACAAGTATCTACGAAAAAAGAAAATTTTCTTTTCCTATAATAAAAAAGGCTAAGAAAATACATAATTCATAATGAGTCAGAATATTAAAAATGCTAGATGAATACAAGAGAGTACTATAAAAACTCTCACCTATCTTGATCTGACTCCAGAGAGAAGTGGGGAGGTGGGAATTTAAGTGGACATAGGTAAGATTGCATTGATCGTAGAGCTATGTCATAAGTAGAGGAGCAGCGGACGAGTCACAATTTAGACTAGGGACACGGGATATAATATATAGGGATTCTAGTATTCTTAAGCTTTGCTCATTGTTATCTTCATCAATTGTTGTAAAATTAAATATAGTTATTTCCGCGTTGCATTTGATAATTATAGATAATTTAGATAATTTTAGATAAATCGGTCCCTTGGGAGTAACAAATCTTAGAAGGAAATTCAATAGAGTATGCAAACAAACTGTTTACATTATCTAAATTCTAAACATATATTTTTAACTAGGAGAAAATGGATATTTTCGCCGAGTGAATTAGGTAACGTTTCCTAAAGAGAGAACCAATTTAAATCCGTTTAGAAATAGTCTAATATATGTAGTTTGTAAGCATATCCTTTACTCTATCCAGAGTCACATCATGGTCTTTCATTCAATCATCATATAAATTTTTCTATATGACATATATAATTTTGAAAAGTGGCACAAGCATTCAAGGTAGATTTAATTTCTGAAATTCCATATCTCTCAAATGATTTCTGAATTACTGCAACAAAACAGGAACCTCATTTCCAAAAATTAGCTCTCCAAATAGGAGCGTAATTAACATCTTTTTTTTACTCATGTTGGATATAGACTCAATTTGCTATATAGGAATAAACGAGTTTTCGAAGCTCACCTTTTCTTTGATTCATATCGCTAGTAATGAGAGGATGGAAGAAAATAAATTTCCTAAATTTAATTTTAAACGTGCATCAAAAATTGAATAATTTAATTTTGACATTTTATTTTTTTGAGGAAAATAAAACTAGCACAGATTGGCCAAAATATTATATATTAAACGGAATAAATACTGCAAGCATTACGAAACAAAAATTATATACGCTATTTCAACATTACAGAGATAAAACTTTCAGGAATCGCATAATTTTCAATCTTCCGGGATTTTTCTTATTTGAATCATTAAGCCCTTTGATTACAATCTATATATTTGGCTCACTCCTATGCTAATAAATCTAATTTTAAAATTAAAACTAAAAAAAGGACCAGAAGAAAATTAATTTCAATTTATCTTCGTCAAGCGGGAGTTTATTGTGAAAGTAAGTTAATGCAAATTTCTACTTGATTGTGTACAGGAAGTAATTACTTTTTCTAATTATGTTGATCCTAAAGAATATATTCCTTTGAATAAAAGCAGAAATAGATATGCTATAATGAATCATACCTTCTTAACTGTAGTTCAAAGCCATACGAATATTTAATATTCCACTAAAGAATATTTGAAATAATAATTCGTTCGCCAATCTCTGAGAAGAAACCCCTCCAAAATATTTATTTTTCATAACTGATAGAAAACCCCAAAGAAAAGCCGCCAAAGGAAATACTACATTGTCAATACCTGAAAGGAAAACTCCAAAGTAGGTGAAGAAAGAGAAGATTTTCTTTTCTTTTGACTCCTTAATTATCTTTGTTTTTCACGCCAGATTTAGGTGGTAAATTATTTTAGTATTTGGAATCGTGCTCTGTTGACAGTTACTCTTTTTGTCCAATTTACAGAAATATTAATGGAGTTTCAAATATCGAGTTAGGGGAGAAAATGGTGACGTCATTGTACGTTGTGAAAAAGATGCAGGTGAATGATTGTTGAAACGAGAGAGAGTTCTAATCATTCAGTCACCTCTTTTCCCAGGTGGGGATATTTTTCTGCCACGCGCTGATAAGTAGAAAACGCTGTAGGTTACCGAGTGAGTTATGAGTTTCAGGTCGGGCGGAGGTTAGTATGGGGTACAGCACTATACTATGACTGTACCGATGGGTACCGGGAAAGTACTGCCCTGCATGGAACGGAAGAAGATTGCTGGAGTAAAAATCAAAATTAAATGAGTGAAGATTTGAAATTCGCTTAATCAATACATTTTGCAATCACCCTTTACCAAAATAAACAATAATAAGGTTATTATTTTCACCATTTGGACAGCAAGTGTATGCATCTACAGTTATTCATACTTGATATTTTTGCTAATCCTCAAGATGTAAAGAGCTCCGATGAGCTGATGAACGACATGCCTTTTACCCGTTTTCTCTCAGCGCCCCCATAAAGCGTATAATGTTTTTGCGTGTGTAGTTATGTCGATTGTAATCCTACATTATTGGTTTGATTGTGTATGATCCGGTGTTGTATTCAGGGCGGGCATCTGCGATGGCTACATGATTAAATCCAACTATAAAATATGGGAATACCGTGACTCTCATTGTTCGTTTTGTCCATACAAATGAAAACTTTATTTTTATGATTACCTCAATTTCTTTCACTAAATTAAAACAAGGCCATAACAAGCAGAAGATTGGTAATTAAAGATCTGCAAAACAGTGGTGAAGCTATGGAAAAAGTAAGTGTGTGAAAGATATATAGCCTCGGATATTCTTACTAACATTTGAACTTTAGGGGCATTCTCAAAGTACACAATCATCAAGATTTTAACGCCTACAATTTTTCACATGCTAAACATGACATGTCCTGAAGGTAGGTTTACCTGAATTATAAACCTTGTAATAATGTTTCTCATAGGTCAAGTAACCTGAAAGTGAAACCATTTTGCATATCATTGTTAGTCTGAGCGTTATAAGTAGCACTCCAAATAACATAAAGATTATTATCACTTGTGAGTCTAAAGTTTTGATGAAGAAGTTTCAGTAACTTTTACATCATTACAGAGAAAAATATTGAGGAATAATAGACACTAGCTAAATTTTAAACTATATTAGACAACACAATTTTGGAGAACAAATGCCTCGAAGAACTTACATTACGTAAATGAAATATCTGCACCACGATTCAAAACTCCAATAAATCATGTACAGTAGCTCATACTTTATGGTAATTATTCCAGAAATTTTAAGCTCAACCGACGAGGTGTTTACCTTTCTCAACCGGCAAAACCTGTAGAATTCTCACTAAACGTCATTTTCCTTTTATCGGTTGGGCAAAGAAAAATAAGTAGATGAGTAGAACATTGTTCCAAGTAAGAATTACCTTATGTTTATACCCAGCTGAACAAAGAATATTCTCTGGCTATAAAGTTTCAGGTTACTCTCGTAACCTGAATGACAAGACAATTAATGTTAAGGTAGTTTTTCTACATCCAGATACACGATTGTTGCTTCAACTGGTGCACTAAGGGTAGATGATTTATTTAAGGTTGAAAAAGATCCAAGAATCTTAATATGATTAAGTTGTGAGAAGCTATCCAGTTTTCATCGAAAATTATCCTCAAAGAAAGTGAGTTAAGAAGATAACGGATTAATAATGAGAGATGTATCTACTCTACCTATAAGATGAGAAGAAAAAATGCATAACAGCAAACAGATTCACCAACAATGGAATAAATACATAGTTATATTGTTTTTTTACCTGTGGCAAAGCGCTACTGGTTGGTCTAGGCGTCGCTTTTTCTTCACCTGCGGCAAAGCGCTAGGACTAGGCATCATTTTTTTGAGCAGGAGTAAAGTTCAATTTTTAAAACGAGTAAAGTTCAATTGTACTCATTTAGAGCCATGAAATGACCCATATGACCATGGGACATAGGGTTATTCATCCTGGAGATTTTTCAAATCTGGCATCCGATTTGGTCTTGGGTGGCGCCATTTAGTGGCAGAAGCCTCATTAATTTTTCAAAAGTAGTGAAGTTTAATTGTACCCATTTAGAGCAATGAAAGGACTCATATGACCATGGGACATAGGCTTATTCATCCTGGAGATTTCGAATCTGCCATCGGATTTGCGTTGATTCGCGCCATCTAGTGAAAGAAGCCCCCTTTAGTCATTTAAGAGCACTTGTAAATGATTTTAACTATGAGAAACCCTCAATGCAATAACTATTTATCATATTATCACAAAAGGCCGCAGGCCATTGAGGGGGACTTTCCCTCTTGTCTATTTAAATTTTGCTTTAATATATTTACAGAATTATAGCATACAAATTTTTTATTTTAGTGAAGCTATCGTAAAATTAGTTAGGTTTAACGCGTACTTTGCAGGAACCTCACACGTTAAGTGGTGACTTTCACTAGTTTATTTTAAATTGTTGGAATACCCATGCCTCTTTTCTTCAGACGAATAAATACCCTTTGTCATTAATCCTGATACAGTTACCTCGCCTTAGTGTCGCTTGAACATTAAACTCAATCCACAACTTATGGTTCTAATTTAAAGATTGCTCACGTTTGGATATAATCACTGTGAGCTCTTCAGCGTGCATTGTGAAGTAGAGACATTTTGACAAAGATCTCAAGTCGAAAAGTGTTCCAAAGAAGCCTCATCTCAACAAGATGAGGATAAATATGGCTAGATTGGAGTTTCTAAACATCTTTCTTTAAGAGGAGGAAAGTGTAGCGCTTTAAGGATTTCTGTTTTGTGACCAGGGTGAAGCATTCGGACACTTCCCGTTTCCGGGGCTGTTTCTCATCTAAGCAAACTGGAGCACAAACCTGTTTGCCTAAGAGTATCGCCATGAACTTAAAAGGATGCCAAAACATGCTTACTGAAAACCTTTTCCCAATAGTTCAGGATCACTTTAGGGATATTTTTATTTTTGGCGTGGTGGGGAACCTTGTCACAAATCAAATACAATCTCAAAGTCCTTGGCTGAAAATAAAAAAACAAACTTTTTGGATCTTGGGTCAGGAATTCGCCAGATTTGATACAATGAAGAATTTGTGGACAATAATCAAACTGGCTGTTACTTAACAGTTACGGCTGCTTAAAAAATAAAATGAAGCAATATTAGTAAAGATATCATCATAAATTTGCTTTCTAACATGTCAAAGTAAATTTAAGCGGTCCTGCCGAACATGGCACATCATCCCAAATATTAACTGCGCACATTAATTGGCTGTATTTAGTAATACAATGGGTATCATAAAAAAACAGCAGCCTTTTATTCTTTTCATTGCTATGAGTCAAAAACAAAAATAAAATACTATATAATTTTTACAATAACTCAAATGGCATGTTAGTGAATAAATAATGATTGTAATCAACTTTTAAGGCATCAATAATCAAGCAAAATAATAATTAATATTTTATTGCTATAATTTTTGGGTTGCACATTTTGAACGTGAGTCCCATTGAAATACCTGCTTAAAATATTTTTCCTATACATTCCAGATGACACAAGTTTGGCCTTTGAGCCAAATACAAATTTAGATATACACATATTGAAATAATAAAATAGTCTTGTAAAAGACATTATAATAACCTTTGCTCTGAAATATAGTTCTTATTTGTGAAGTTAAAGGTTTTAGTCTGCGAAAATATTTGGAAAACTATAGAAAAGTAAAAAGAATACTGTCAGTTCTATTAATTTATACCTGTATTACAGTTCTTTTTTAGTCAAGCTTTTCTACTTTATCTGTGATTATTTTCTGCTATAATATTTCTTTTAACAACCCTATGTGCTCTTTAAAGGCGTATCCAGACTGATGAGGTGTTTTCGAACTTAAAATCTACCTACGGATGGATTACATTACAAAGGGGATATAAAATAAGATAAACCGCTATTACTAGATTTTGTAAGCAAATGATGAAAATAAATTAAAAAAGTGGCGAAATAGATAAGATAAAGAAATGCCCCCACACTCGTAAAATAACAAATGAAGTTTCATCGAGATATTTTTTGTTAGAACATTTTAATTAGCGTTTGATCAACCTATTGATTCAACTTTTGGAAAAAAGCGAAATCTATGATGGCACCTGATCAAACTATTTTGTAAGGAGGGTAGCAAAGAGTACTCAATTTACATACGGATAATAAAGATCTGTGTGTGTGTTTGTGGATTGACATAGTTCATTTTAGAGCATACGGAGGTGCAACATTTCCTCACCTACTCATGTTTTGCAAGTGTTTATCTTGTGTGGTTTCTATAAAATTTTCAAAATGTAAAGTTTTACAACACATTAATTCATTTTTAGTCTTGTTGAAATTGATGCGAATTCACTGTATTTGTTTAACGATACCTTTATTAATGCCTATTCTTTTTTATCTAGATTTTGTCAGAACCTTTTATTTTGGATGGCTGGCAGTAAAACATATAAGACATATCCTTTATGAATACAAGATAAGGTAAAATACCGCATTAGAATTTCAAAACATTAGATAACTTTATCGAAATATTTTGGTTCTTCGCCAATGTCAGCGTTTTGTTGAAAAATTCCTTTAAAGTGATTTCAAATTAATAAATTTTGAGAGTAGATTCCCTTATAATTCAAGGGAACGTGTTGCTTTAATGCGCTAGTGGAGGCTGACTTTTGACTCTAGACTCTAAATAAGGAATAGTATACAGTCAGTGTACGCAAACATCTTCTAAACATAGGAAACGTACGCATAAATGGTGTTTGTGTGCCAGAAGAAAACTATGTGAAGGATAAAGTTTAGGTTTGATAAACATTTTATCTCTGCATTCATCTACACTAGCTATATACTCAAAAATTGTAACATCTGAAGGAAGTTTTAAGACAATCTTCTTTTAGCGAATTCTCCTTCTTAATGGTAATGGGGGCCCACCCGTGGCACGTTTAACAGAATCAATAATTATTGCGTTAGGTTGAGATGTTCTTCTTCATCGTCAATATTTGTCGGACGTCGCACCATCTGAGTACCACTTAATTAAGCTTTTACAACATTATTTAATTGGCAAAGTTTACTTTGATATAAAGGTTGTAAACAAAGGACTCAAATCATACGTTTTGAACAACGAATTAATTTTTTAAGAAAGGTATTCATTGCTTCGTTACCAGATTGGAGAAGAGTGTATGTGATGTAAACTACATTATTAATAATTTGGAGGTATATTAAAAACCTTTTACTTTCATTTATAAAGGGACACTAATTTCTTGGCAACCGAATATATTCATTTAAAATCGATATCTCATCAAGGTTCTCATTGATGTCGAGGAGCATCGTAATTAAAACAAATATCCTAAATTAAACATGCCAAATAAAACACGGGAATCAACGTAGCGTATAGATTACCATCAGTTATTTGATGTGAAAACCATTTGTTGGAAAGTTTCTTGGAACTAATTTAACACAAGGGCATTGTTAAACGGTTCCTAATATGTCGATAAAGAAACGGCAAATTGAAAGATGAAATAGATTTGATTTCGCGACTACAAATTCACTAAGACAAATTGGAAAAATGGGTCATTAAAGAAAAATTCTTTAGGAATAATATTAAGAACTAAAGGGCGATAACAAGAGTTTGTCAAAGGAGTGAAAATTTCTGACATCTATTTTTCTTTTAGGAATATAATAAATAGATATTTAAACAGGGCTAAGAGAGGAAATTTGTGCAAATTTTTGCAGGCGTTGTTGAACAACAATGAAGATAATTCATGTTTTAAAAAAAAAGATTCAAAAGGTATTAAAAATGATTCGCAATAAAACTTTTTATCTAATTCTGGATCACTGAGGACGAAAATTATGTAAAAAATTGTGGTTTAGTTTTAATTTTCACAATATGGTAGTCTTTCAAAATGATTATGTTGGGGGTATATGCAAGCGTATTTTAGTCCAATGTTCCAACTGTTTTGCCTGTATTCTTTCATAAAGTTTGTTCTTTATTTTAAATGAAGAAGGCAGATGGCACACAACTTTTGCTATATTTGTGTTTGAAAAAGCGTTTTATAACTTATATCATTAAAGAAGAATATTACCTATATTTTAGATACAAATTTGTCGATCAGAGCAAGTAATTGGCTACTCACATATTATGATACACTTGTACAACAGATTCTCCCAAAAGTTAAACAAAAAACAAAAATGTTTGCCTCTGGCGCGTACATTTTGGGAAGAGAACCAATAAATGGTATGAGAAAATGATCCCACTAAATAATGACTTTAATTGAGAAAGGTTTGTATAATAAGACTCTTCCATGTTTCGAGCATTCGTTTAACTATTCGACATTGACTCCATGGTGGTTTACCAGTTCCATAGGCATCATAATATTTCGCACTTGTGCCAGATTAAAATAAATTTTAAGTGCTTGTAACCAATATCATGAGACCCAAATTTAAATTCATTCTATTTGAATGAATTCAATGGGTATCGGAATTACAGGTGAGTGCCAAACTTTGCAGCGAATTCAGAGTTACTTATGAATAAGCCAGAGCAGTTAGACTCTATGCCGAGGGTTGGGAAATATCTATGTTTTCAGGACACATGGAAATCTATTGCCTCATATTAATCCATATTCTCTTTAGCTCGTAGATTACTCTTATATTTTAGGCCCCTCCCCGAGTGTTTTACAAACATCTTCAGTGGGATTGAGGTCTGGCCTCTGTGCAAGGCAGGTTTCACTGAATTGATGCTTGAAAATTGCAGGTTGTACCTTAGAGGCTCGTTTATGTGGCAAACAATACTGTCTCACCAATTTCTTGCCTCATGTGCATTCACTGTGCTGCGTAAGGGGCACAAGTGTCCCAGTGGATTTTATTGAAATTATAGTCCAGACCATGACATTTTTTCTGCTAAACTTCGCACTCATTTTTATTAAATTCACAGATAATCTTTCGTTTGCTCTGCGACGAATGAACCTCCTCCTATCGGGTCCGAACAAATTTAACTTATATCCATTATGGAAGTAGACTTTGCTCCATTGATCACCTTTTCATGTAGCGTAATGAGTGCCTGTTCAGTGACTTGACCGCGACTTTGCGAGCATGAAAACTGTTTTTATCCAGCTCACATAACACAGGTTAACTAGAAACATTGATTACCAAAATCATACTAACCACTCAAGAAACTCTGGCAGTCGATTTAAAACCGCCTTTCTTCACAACTTCGATAATGGCTCGCTCTTCACATTTTAGGGTCTTACTTGGTCTACTGATTGTTCTATCAGCTTATATAAATTTATTTTTTCATATTTTAGACAAAATAATCAGCTACTTTTTGAGCGTTTGGCACCGTTCAATGTCTTATTGAAAACCCATATTGGTGGACAAATAAAAAGAGGCGTGGCAGATTTTTAGGACTGTTAACTGGAGGAAAACTGGCAAGAAAATGAAGTTATTTGATATGTAAGCATAGCTGCTTCCCTCTAAAAGAAACATAAATGTTCGAATTATTTTGGACACTGCGTTGTTTCTATTAAGTTGTTTTTATGCTGATAACTTTCCTTTTTTTATTAAAATTTAAATGAGCGATACCTATTTTTGGTTTATATCTATAGCTTATCGTACACCAATTTGGGGGAACCTTGGATTTTCTCAGCCAAATGTTATGGAATATGTTAAGATATTTTTGAACGATACTGTAGGAATCTTTATGAGGTTATTCTAGCAAGGTAACAGTGTAAGGCATGGGTCATATGTGTAACTCGCAAATATTGCAGAAAACTAACCACGATAAAATTGTATGTATATTTAAAGGTTTAACTTGTTTTTCCTTTGCACAGCACAAATATAAGACGATTGTGTCCTAGAAGGGTCAAATGGGAAGAACGTGCGAGTTTTACCATTGTAATAAGGATGGGTATTTATTTTTCAATTTTCCCCTAGCGGGAGGGCGGAGGGCGGCAGAGTTCTTCTGGAACGGATAAACTTAATGCTACAGTTCGGAATAGAGGCGAGTAGATACCATAATTTTGTTAGTCATGTGGGTAGACGTCCGCACAGCATTTATACTAAGTTTTAATAATAATAATTGTATTTAAATCCTCTGTTTATTATTAAAATTCACGATGGGAATAGAAATATAATCTCATGAGACGTTGGTTGGTAGATATGAGTGCTTGGCTCTGGAACTATAAAGGGTGCAATAGCATAATAAAAGATTTGGGATAGCCAAAACATCGTAGCGTGTAAGTTCAAGGATTTCTTTTCATGATTAAATTTCTCATAATTTCTTTGATGGAAGTTAATCGCACTGCTTTTAGTGCGGGTCCGTAATAAGCTTCTATCAAATTTAACCACAAATGATGGGAGAAGGTATGAATAGGCTCGACGCGGATGTTATTCGGTGTTGTCCTTTATTCCAACTCTAGAATCTTTCAGTAATACGATAAAACTAATCTAATCTTCTTGTCCAAGCGACCTATCCCTTTGAAGTATTACTAACTGAAACCGTGGCGCTACTAGCTTTGATGGCATTATCACAGACATAGTTTATTTTTCATCGTTGGTTGGACGCTACAGTTTAAGAGTAAAGATGGATGAGGAGTAAAGAATGAATTAAAGGAGATTTCTGTAGTCGGCTATAAGATAATGGATAATTAGGTGACGTATAATGGAACTGACTTGACTGGCAAAGTTTTAGTTGCCTATTTAACTAGAAGAAAGTGGAAAAGGCATACATATTTACTGTCATATCATTCTAAAACTTGGGGTAAAATTGAACGAGCATATAGAAATAGAGTTAGAAAATTAAATGGTGGTATAGTTGATTAAAATATAATTTATTAGATGAATATGTTCATGGTGTTATACTCGTTTACTATGAAACGAGGTAAGATAGAGTGGGGAGGTCCCTTAGAACTTTTATGAATATCCTAAGAATTTCTAAAGGCTTTAAGGGAATGGTGTCGTTTCGAATCGGTGACTAGTACTCATGAATTACATTAGTAAATGAATATGCCACAACTTGAACTTTCGTTATGTGAAGCTCTTCAGATTAAAAAAATGATAATCAGTATATAGTCTAATATGTGGCCCTGGATCACAATGGTCATGCAGCAAGGTTAGTGGATGCCTTTTTAGGTTCGCACTTTTTAATGCTAATGACGATATCAAACCAAGTGAAAGATATACGTGGTATCAGAAAGGCTTTCATTGTGATCTTTGGATGATGGGGAATATTACAAGAGTGTTACAGATGTCGGTAGTAATTAAGAATATTGCTGGACAATTGAATAATTATACCAGTGGAAACTACGTTTAGGAGATTAAAATCGAAAACTTCCTCTCAGATTCCAGAGTAGTTGAACTATTTCAGGTCAGGGTGAGCTGGTGTAGCAGCTGACGTATAGGCTAGCTCCTACAAAAGTTCTTAAAAATGCAGTTGGCATTTACCCCTCAAATATATTATGAATATTGCCATTAGAATCATGTACGGCACTCCGATATTGTTTTACCCCATACGAGGAACGATTTATTTCAACCAATCCCAACCCTAGTCTGACGCCCTCTCCTGCTTATAATCCACTTGTGTATTTTCTACCCAACGGACTAGGTCAGTAAAAATAACGTTTCTATTAATCGGCTTATTTGAATGACTTAATTATTCAAAATGTAATTCTCTCTTTTCTTTGCATTTCCAGTCACCCCCTGAGGTTATAATTCGTGCAACATATTTAGTGGCTATAACATTCAAATTGCCAACTATAATGTCTACCGTTGAATTTGCTAAATAAGCGATATGACATTTAATTTACCACATTTCTATACCATTCATATAAATATATGTAAGCTAACTAATATTCATTCACGGCGTATCAAATAGTACCTGTGCTCCACATTCTTTAATCACTCAATCAAATAATTAATTGATTTGTACTCATGCCTAATTACCATACTCCATCTGTGGATTTCCAGTTTTCACCTTACTCTTTATTATACTTATGTTATGTTTCATTGTTAAGTTTAAAAATAAACCTTGTAAGAGTTACAATCATTGCTTGCCCTGAAACTTCCCGGTTACCTCAGTCAACGTTTTTACTTGGGACGATTCTTATTTTCTCTGTTTCTAAAATACTCTCTTGACGAAACCCCTTTGTATCTAATGCGCTATCTTCAATCTATTTCTTCTTCATTCAAAACAGGATTAATAACTAATATTTAGACTTAATTTGTCATTAGCTAGTCCAATACCCATATTGTTTTATTCGTGCCCAGACCCAGCAGGGGAGCGTTAGACCTTGGATAACATTTCCAATCGGGTTCTTTTTATTTCTTCAAGATACGCTCTGCTTCTAAGGTGGGAGTTGTGTAGTGTACGAGACGTGCAGATGAGGTGCTTAAAAGCTTTGCTTGAACGAGTTTTTTGGAGATTTAGGATGGCTGAGTGGATTCGCCGATGGCTAACAGTGGTCCAGCGACGCGGGAAGCTGTTCGCATCTCGCCAACGCTATTACTTTTTCGTTCATTCTTTTCCTACTCTCCTCTATATACAATGGTGCACAGACACGGGAGGGGGAGCGTTAGCCCTTAGATAACATTTCCAAACTGGTTATCTTCATTTCGTCAAAATTTGCTCCGCTTCTAGGAGGGGGTTGTGTAGTCTAAGAGAAGTAAGGGCGAGCGGCTTAGAAGCTTCTCTTGTATGAGTCTATTTTAAGACTCAGGATGGCAGAGTGGATTCGCCGCTGGCTAACTAACCGTGGTCCAGCGACCCGGGAAGCTGTTCTCAACTAGCCTAATCTATTATTTTGGGGGTCCTCTTTTCCTATTCTTCTCTATCTACACTGTCACTTCGAGTTAAGATAGTTGTGTAAAACTAAACATGAACCCTTATGTGTAAGTTAATAGGGTTTAATGTACAGTGACACGGCCCAGAATTTATTTATATTTTCCTGTTTAACTTCAGAAAATTTCCCTCAACATTAATCTTTTGGACACTTTCGTTTCTTTGCTTGGATCCTTCGAAATATTACTCTCTCCAGAACGGAGTGTTAGTGTCACGTGGAGGGGCAAGGTGATCTCAATACGATGGCATAAGGCACCATCGAAGTTGTGTATAGATCCATAATTGCACACTATAATGGACGTAATAGTAGAGTATACGAGTTTATAATTAGTAAATTTAAATTCAAATTTAGTTTTTTATTTAATGCCCTTATATTAATTAATTTTTTTTTATGATCAAAGCCTGGTTCTTTGGAGGTATTTAAATTGTCAATAGCATAGGATGTAATTATTCATTATAGTATCGTAAACTCAAGTGAAAATTGAAAAATAAACAATTCCCTCTCTTAGGCCTATGCTTATTATGGTAACCGGATTTAAAAAGCATAATGTCAGAGGTATTTGATTCGTGGTAGGATTACTTCGTTATTACCGTGCTCGAGATCGGAGTTTTAAAAATGCACATATCAAAATAAATTCTCTGCCTGATTTCTGTAGGGAAGCTTTAGGGGCCGAAAAAATTGGTAGAAAAAAAGGTAAGAGGACAGCCAATAAGTTTTGCAATTCGGAGTATAAGAAAACGAGAAATAAGGAAAAGTTTTTTAATAATATTTTTCAATATAACTACCCTCGACTTCAATACACTACGCCACTTGTCCCTGAGGCTTAGAATTCTCGACAACCAGAAATCTCCCGACTGATGTTCAATCCACTCCTGGACGGTGAGCTGGACATCTTCATGGTCCCTAAGCCGGCGTCCACGCAGTGAAGCCTTGAGCTGGCGGAATAAAAAGTTGTCGCTAGGGGCCAGGTCTTGACTGTAGAGGGATGGTTGAGCTCCTGGAAGCCGCACTTGCGGCGGGGCAGCTTTTGCAACTATGATCTTGTGGACTTTGACAACGTTGAAGTCGATGGTGGGGCGTGAGGTTTCTAGGGACCCAACAGGCAAAGACCTTGGTCATAGCTAAATTGTTGTGGATGATGTTGATGACATTTCCATGTGATATTCCAAGTTCTCGCTCGATTTCTTCGATCTTCACCCGTCGATTTTCGAAGATCATCCTCTCCATACGGGCCACGTTGTACTCGTTGATCACGTCTGATAGACGTTCTGGATGGTGATTATCTTACATGGACTTACACCCATGGCGGAACTCGCTATTCCAGCGAGCAATGGTTGCATAGGAAGGTGCGGTGTCGGTGTACACTGCAACCATGCGTTAATGGATCTCTTTTGCATTCTTTCCTTCCTTGGTCAAAAATTTGATCACTGCGTGGTGCTCAACCTTCTCCATTGTTGAAAAAGTTGTGACTGATGATCTGCGATCCGCTACTGCTTCTCAAATAGACGAGTCAAGAGCGTGCAGCTGCAGGTCCTGACTTGTCATAACTTGTCCTAACACTCCCACAAACAGCCATCCCCCTTCCTCTCTTTTGCCCTACCGATTCGCAAAACTCATCGACCGCTTCTCGTAAAATAGAGCAAGAAAGTGAGAAGATAGTTGCTGGGAGAAAATGGAGGGGTCGGTCTTTTGAATAAATAATATTAGGCTAAAGTCTGGATACTTCAGAAGGCGACCGGGTGAGTACGTTCTTGATGTGTGAAGTATGAATCTGTAACTAATTTGCACTTAATTATGAAAGCAGTCAATGTAGTCGTGGGATGAGTGAATTCAGATGTGCTAATATTACGACTTACCTGTAGGAGTTAAATGTCTATATAACATTACCAAGAGATAAGACGTAACACAGAAAAAGAGGAAAAGAGACTAGCCAAGAACAAGGCGGCATTGAAGCGAGATTGAGATTAGCTACTCTGAGCTACAGGGAGCTTAGCTCGAGAGAAGCCGGTTGCTTTGACTTGGCGAGGGGTAATTAGAGAATACAAGAACGAGGTTAGGGCGCCTTTTTTGTCACAGAACATATGCAACAGAATGAGAGGAAAGAGTAGTTCGAAGTCCTTCGAACTACAATCGAGCATTTGCCCGCAAAGAGTCTTGGATTCCCTTTCTTATATCTCAATTGAAGTTAATCCGTGGGCTTATATTATCCTACTGGATAAGAGGATCCCTTACCTAATTTTATATATATATATATATATATGTATATATATATATATATATATATATATATATATATATATATATATATATATATATATATAAAGAGAGAGAGAAAGAGAGAGAAAGAAAATATATATATATATATATATATATATATATATATATATAAATATATATGTATATATATATATATATATATATAGGTCTGTATGTGTGTGTGATAGGTCCGTTTCTTCAGTACCTTGCCGCCTCTTGATTATCCATAAGGCAGTTTAAGAAAGTTACTCAACTTTAGGATTTTTTCAACAAAGCTTCAACGCTGGTCTGTCAATTTAGTTCAGCATTTGACACAGTCACTCTAAACTTGTTAATTTGCCAGCATATGAATGTGATCATTAGGTGAGTGAAGTTGTGAAATCTTTTAAATCCATGCTCTGCTTTGCCCTCTTATACAGGGTGGGGCAGAGAGGACGGACGTTTTCGAAAATCTATAAAATCAACTAACAAGGTAATGGACCATTTAACAAATTAAATAACTGTATGTAGTATCTAGTCAAAGACTCATTAGACAAAATTTGAATATTAAAATAAAATAGTGTGCCGCTGGTTTTGTCAGCCCCACTGCGCCTGAGTAATAGACATTTCAAAACCGTCCGTCCTCTCTGCACCAAATGTAGATCAGGTACGGGCGAAGGGGGTGCTGAAATTAGACAATGAAGTGAGTCAGAAGGTTAATAAGATTAATAACAAAAAGCCGGTAATTCATCAATAGTTTTTTATTTCGTCGCTTTTATATGTTTGACGCAATCAAGATGTTGCTAGTAGAAGAAAAATTATCCTGTCACTCTCAACCAAGCAAAAGAGTCAAATTTGTTGCGGGCGTCTCTTGTTCATCAGAGAGACTTTAAATCCTCGAGGGCCAGATCGTATAAAGATTTCCCTTCATTTTACTATATCTGTGTGTGTGCAAGTAGGTGGCTCTATAATGTTGAATTAATGTGTTGTTCTTGTTATGTATCTGATAGTTTTTAACCTCAAATCGGTTTGTTCCAAAACAGGCGATGTAATTGTTTATGAATGGGTAAAATATTAATTCGATCATGATGAAATTTCCTAAGGAAACCTCTATCCACTTAGTGAAGCCCCTTGGCTGTTTATTACTATTTCCCAAAGAATTTTGATAATTTTTTTTTATTTTACCCTTGAGCCGGGAAATATATACTCGCCTGAAAAACACATATACCAAATGGATCATTTATGTGAGAAAATAAATCCTATATGGCAATTTTTTCCTTATTTTGGAAAAAATAGGAGAAGAAAAAGTAAGGGCAACCTTTAAAACATTTGACCAAAAGCAAATTATTAGTCACTCAGGGACTTTAATTACACTGGTTTACAGAGAAATTGAGGCAAGCACAAAAAAAGTTGTTCTAGCTTATTTTGAGGGTGCTGATTTCAGATACGAAACTAGTTTTTACTCATCACCTCTAGTTTTTGAGGTATTCATGTATTAGAATTTTAGGAACTGTGTTCTTTCAAACTTTTACGCTACCAATGGGACAATACATCCCAGAAGTTTAAAAAAAAAAAAAAGTGTGCAGAATTCAGCTTAAATTAGTATATATTTTTATCCCACTGGTAATTCTAATGTAATAGCATATTATTAAATATCTGGCAACTCTCTATTTCTCCTCAGTTGTCTTTGATAACAAGTGAATTGAACACGTGCGGAAAGGTTAGCATTTGTTTTATTAATTTTGTTAGAACTAATTGTTTAAGTAGTTCTCAGGTATATTAGAAAATATATATTTTATATATTATATGTATTAGAAAATATATATCTTGCGCTAACTATATTTATGCTTTTCTACTCAATAAAATATATCTACAGGGCTAAATTCAAGCAAACGGGCTGCCCAAAGTTTCAATCTCCCTCCAACCCAACTTGAATGTTTTAAAACCTTTCATAACATTATTTGAAATAAAAAAATATTCTGGTAATGAAAGGGTTAAAAAAATTAAATGTCATATTCATAGATTGTAAGGTTAGAGATGCTCGACAATCATGTTACACAACCATTTTATATTTGGGACACATGTCTCTATTATGATTTGTTAACCATATATATAATTAATGTTTATTTTGTTTCCCAGGTTTTTATAAGTTGATACATATATCTACAATGGCTTCAGGCACTTTAAAACACCGAGGATGCATTAACAAGGCAAATTAATTTTGTTACGTGTGGAGGATTTCACGACAGTTACACGGCGCCGAACCATTAATTCCGTCCTGAGAACTGCTTACTTTCATTATTTTGGCTGTAATATTGGAAATCAGGACAAATCCTAGGCCCCACACATATGTTACAAACCCTATTAAAATAGACAAACTGCATGGTTTAATGACAAGGAAACAGCCTGCAACTTTGCTGTCCCAATGGTCTGGAGAGAGCCAAAAGCAATGCAGATGATTGTTATTTTTGTCTGACAGATATAACTGGTTTCAATGCTTTTTCTAGAAAGAAAAAAATATCGCAACCTGCCCTCAGCTATGAGACCGGTTTCACACTCAAATGATCTTCCTGTCCCTACACTCTCAGCAATGAAGATCTTCCTTCATCAGATGAAGAAATGCCTTTAAGGGAATATTCTGCCAATTCGATCTCTTCTGAAGACAATGCCTCTTTTAATTCAGGAGAAAGTAGCAATGAGACCCACTGGGTCACACTGGAAGAGCTAAATGACCTTGCCGTGATTTGTATCTACCTAAGCAACAGGCAGAGCTCCCGGAATCTCGGCCTAAGCAGTGGAACCTGGTCAAGGCAGATTTAAGGATCACCAGTTTCAGGAGCCGAAACAAGGACTTCCGTTCATTCTTTGACATTGGAAACAGGTTGTGCTACTTTAGAAATCTCTCTGGCTTCTTCACTTTCCTTGATTTTCCACACAGTCCTTCAGGTTGGCGTCTTTTCATAGAATCTTCCAAGCGAAATCTGAATGCTGTGCTCATGAACAATAAGAATAAATACCCCATCATTCTCATTGCCCACTCAGTCCATCTGAAGGAGTCGTATGAAAATATGGAGCTGTTTTTGGAAGCGGTCAAGTACAACAAATACCAATAGAGTCTCTGTGGGGACTTCAAGGTCATTGGGCTCCTTATGGGTATGTAAGCAAGGTTCACAAAGTACTGTTGATTTTTCTGTCTCTAGGAGAGTCGGGCGGTGTCCAAGCACTATCAGCAGAAGAACTGTGGGTCTAGTAGCACTTTCGTGCCTGGTGAATACAGTGTCCAAAACATCATCTGGTGGACATGAACAAGGTGCTTCTTTTCTCTTCATATCAAGCTTGGGCTAATGAATAATTTCCTGAAGGCCATGGGCAAAAAGGGCGCTGCTTTCCAACACTTGTGTACTTCATTTCCAGCTCTGAGTTTTGCTAAGCTCAAGGAGGGCATCTTCGTCAGAACTCAGGTCGGAGAGGTGCTGAAGGCTAATGAATTTGAGAAGATTTTTACTTTAAAGGAACTAAAAGCATGGGAATCATTTAAGTCAGTCTGCTATTGCCTCCTTGATAACACAAAGGTACTAGATTACCAAAAGTGTATCGAGAAGTTGCTACAGTCTTATGAGGATAGAGAATGCCGAATGTTAATCAAAATTAACTTTCTCCACTCCCACCTTAATTTCTTCCCTCCTAACCTCGGAATAGTGAGTGATGAGCATGGAGAAAGGTTCCATCAAGACATTTTTAAGATGAAGAGCAACTAGCAAGGCAAGTGGATCTTCAGCATGATGGGAGAATCTGCTGAATGCACTTAAGTGACATCCCGGAGGCAAAGTACACAAGATCGTGCAAAAAAACTCACCACTGTCAGCTGTACTATGATTTGTGTATATTGTATTATCCAAATAATTTAGTTCCATTAATGTTCTGTATCTATACTGTTGTTTTTGCTTTTAAACCTTGGTAACAGATGAAATGATCACATTATATTTTGAATTTATAGGCAGTAAAATAAAATGGGATATGTGAAAGCAAAAAAACTAGAGGTAATAGGGCAAAACTGTTCAGAAATTTGAATTCACCACAACATAATTAGTAAAGAATACTTATTCACATCCTTGCCTCAGAGCAAATATTTTAGGGGGCAAACCAGTGTTATAATTTGCGCGTGTAAGGAGGCATACCGCTTGGTCGGCTTGTTTATATATTATTATTTTAACATTTAACATAACCATTCTTACTTATTTTACATTTAAAAATTAATTATTATTATTTTCTTTATATTTTGTTTGAATTAGATTATTAACCTATGTAAGTAATTGAAAAATTATTGGCCTTTTATTTGGTCATGATCCTTAAAAGAGTTTTGTGCGCGACAAACCCATGATACTACGGTGGCTCTGCAAGTTTCATATTATTCCTTTCTAGTAACATTCTTGTATTAAAGTTCTATATTATTACTTCACCTATACAGTCCTTTATTAAATTTCTCCTTGCCAATTTTGAAACTGAATAATTCGGCCTGGATGGAATTAATTGAACATATTCTGCATAGTTTCCCCTCTGTAATTTAACTTAACATTTATTGAAGAATAAAAACAAATGTTAATCGATCAAGGTTACAAGAAAATAAACTCTTTTTATGGAGTAAATAAATTTTTCAGTTCCAAGATAAGGATGGAATTGTCTGAGTTACATCAAAAATATAATAATTATATTGCATATGTGTATTTATCTTTTATCAAGTTTCATATGTATATGGAGATTTTATGGATTTACATTTTCTAGAGGTGCAGTACTACATTCATCTTTATTCTGTTCATACTGATAAAGTCAAACGTTTTGTCTCTACTTCAATCTTCTTCCGAGGGTTGCGGATCACCAATCCGGAATACTTGGATATTGAGATTCCGAAGTGGTTTGAAATAGGTAACAATCTCTGCTACCCTCACAACTTTCTTGCCAGAGTTAAAATCTTTCCCGCATTAAATTCTAAGAACTCCCTTGTTTTACCTTTCTCTGGTGCCTTTTTCTTTCTTCTTCCTCTGATGAAATGTATAAACATTTCAGTCGTATTTAAGTATGAGTGTATTATGTACAAAATGTTGGTTCAAAATAGTAGCAAGAATAGAGGGAGTGGGGGTAATCTGTCGATTGTGAAGTTTGCCATAAGCAATAGTTTGGGCAAACTGGAAGATCATTAAGTGATGAAAGCAATAGTGCACTTATCTGAAAATAGTCATCTTACTAATTGGAATTCGGTTAAATTTATTGACAACTCAAAAGACTATGTTAAAGTAAATATTGTTGAATGCTCATTCATTAATTCCTCGCCTGATTTCAATATATTGCCCGATATCTTTAAACTGTACTCTGTCATTAAAAAGCTTATTTTAAATGAAATTGTGTATTGTAAATCTTAGCCCTTTGTTATATTAAATTTTTTACATTTCTTTTGTTTATTCAACAATGTATTTATAATTGAATATGTATGTATTCATAGTTATTTGACTTATATTTCTATATTCACACACTCACTCAAACGTGGATATTTTGGAAGTGATTTAATCTATATGTCGTTACCCTCTGGTACCTGTTTTAATCCCACTCTTTTTATAATTTATTTAAATTTTTCACGCCGACTCTGTTTTGTATCCTTTGGTTGTATGTAAGCGAAGCGTCGCTCAGTTTTCTCCCATATATACTGTAGGGGAATCGTTACTCTTCCTTTCTCTCCCAGTGGAGACACGGGACGGTAACCGCAAAAACATCCGGGCCCGGCACCGTGGGTCAAACTCGTGACTACAGCCCATCGTCACTCGTCACTATGAAAAGCCGAACGGTTTTAAACTGCAAGATCTCCTACGAGAGTATATTCAATTTAACCTCAAGTAAGAAATTGGAGACGCGTTTCTCTCAAGCTCGAAGGCCAGCGGGAGCCGAGGTAAGACTTGCTGAGAAAAACCGTTGGAATAAGAACCCCCCTGCGGCCCATCCATAAGCCTCCACCCTTCCTACCCCTACCCCAGTTGAGTGACGAGGTAGAATACGTGAGTCTCTAGGCTACGAAGTCCCCGGATTGAGACTGGGCTACCAAGACTGGACAGGTAGAATACGTGAGTCACCAGGCTACGATGTTTCCGGATTAAGGCCGGGCTACCAGGAATGGACAGGTAGAATACGTAAGTCGCCAGACTACGAAGTCCCCTGCAAGAGAGGCAGGGCTAACAAGGGGGATATGAGGCAGCTCAGCCTCGAGCTAGTCCCTGGTTATCAAACCAAACGTTAAGTTAACTTGTTCGAGTTGAACTTATTGTCATCAGAGAACCCCAGCCCCCCTTTTATATCCTCGCCCTTGAAGAAGATCCCCCCCCCTACGAGTACAGTACTCACCCATGAGGAATTACGTAACGAAGGAGAAAAAGCTCCCCCTCGAGCTCGTTACCAAGTGGTCACACCGAACTCTAAGTTAACATGGTTTAAGAACCAAGTTCAACTTACTCTCGCCAGAGAGACCCAGCCTAACCTGGTGCCTCCTAAAGCACTGTAATTGCTCTTGCACTTGAAGCCTCCCCGATTAAATACCGTGTGGAGCCCTATCTGCTAGACTCGCCAAAGTACCTTGTGATCTCAGCCACCTCCAACAATCTGGTTGAAGCACGCGTCACAGGACCTACCAGATTCCTATGATGTCTAGGGTTCATTGAGTTCAAGGTCAAACTCAAACCCGCCACCAGAGCAACCAAGGTATTTAAACTCCAGTAGAGACAATTAGCCTATTTCTTGTATATTGAATTGTGTAGCTAATTAGCCAATATTAGAGGGTCAAGTCAATTGGAGTCATTTTTGGTGTATTTTAATATTCTTAATATTTCTCTTGTTCATGTTTTGTTTTTGTGTAGTAAATTGTTAAATTTTAAATATAAGTTTATTTGGGGAATTCCTGTGCGTTTCTTTATAGCCTTACGTGTTAAGGCGGCTCTTCATTAAAACAACAAAATTAGCACTCTTAGAATAAATCATACTCCATCAAAGAGGTACATCACGTTCCACAAGGTATTCCCCCCAAAAAGTGGTGTCCAGTGTGGGGTGATCAAAAGGGGCATTTTGCGATATATATCCTTCTTGTCAAGTAATTCTTTAAAAATCAATTGAACAAAATTAAGAAGTACTTGGAATCTGCTTTTCATTTTTCTTGTAATTTTATGCATATATATATATATATATATATATATATATATATATATATATATATATATATATATATATATATATATATATGTGTGTGTGTGTGTGTGTGTGTATGTGTGGAAAACGCACAAAGTATCGCGTGAGTAAGCAATAAATGCAAAAAAGCCTACAAGAAAAATAATACCAAGATTTCAAGTACTTTCGAACTTTATTTCGAGTTCTTTATCAAGGAAAAACAAAAGTTAAACAGATAAATTCAAAAGACTAAAGGGTTCACACAAGATTATGATATCACCTAAACAATTCGGCAGTAAAAGAAAATCAATGTTTCTCCGTGCACTTCTTGTGGTTACAACTGAATTCTGTAACTCGTAAGTTTCCAAAATTTGTAACAACGTCCATAATCTTTGCTATACTCTTCATTTCCTTGATAAATCCCTTTAGTTAGCTTAAAAGCTTTTTTATCGGTTTGCACCTTACTCTCCTTTTAATAACAAGAATACTCTTGTACTTCCTTTTGATCCATCCTCTGCTTATCTGCCTTATATGTTAAAATAACTAGACATTTCTATAGTATTTAACTATAATAATACTTTCTCTAGACTTTTAGTCCAGAACGCCCCCTTTCACTACTAGCAATGTATATTGCGTAAAATGTATAGATTGCGCTAAATATTACCTTAGGCAATCAAGTAAATGTTTAAAAAAATAAATAAAACAAAAATATAATGTCCGTCGTGGAGAAGAAGGCAGGTCATTATATGTACATATGTTACCGCTTAATCGTAATGTTGATTGGAATTGAGCCAAAATCATTTGTCATAAAAAGACACCATTGCACCTAATATCAAAGAATCGTCATTTATTAGTTCTCAAATTTCATTTTAAGCCATGGCTTGTTTAAACTAGATGAATATATTTTAAATTACATTTACACTTCACTGTCGAAACATTTAACTTTCAATTAATTATATATAAATATATTTACTTAAAGAAATTAATTACATTTTATGTTTGCGTGCATCCATCTATGTACCTGTACGTTTATGTCTATGTATTTATATGTTTCTTTTGTCAATTCTTTAGTACATCTGTACTTATTTACCTTGGCTTTTACTCCTGACCTCAGATGCTAATCTCTCCCTCTGATTTTCTCCTACTGCCGAATTGTTGAGGTGATATCTTGATCCTCTGTGCACACTTTAGTCTTTTGAATTTACCTCTTTTAATGATCTATCATCTTTTCTTCTTTTTTGTCCCTCTCCTGTCATCCTTATTTTCGTATTGTTTTCCGTGTGGGCTTTGTTGCATATATATATAAATATATATATATATATATATATATATATATATATATATATATATTAGTGTAGTTAGTTGCAGTCTTTCTTGATTGCTTAAATGCAAATTTTGTTGAAACCATTTTGTATTTTACCTTAATTAATTTCCTTTGCCAACTTTCTCTTCTTCCATCTACAAGATGGAATAAAAAGATAGTTAGAGGAAGAGAAAGTTGCCAAAGGAAATTAATTAAGTCAAAATACACAATGGTCTTCAACAGAATTTGCATATATATATATATATATATATATATATATATATATATATATATATATATATATATATATATATATATATATATATATATATATATATAAATATATATATATATATAAATATATATATATATATATATATATATATATATATATATATATATATATATATATATATATATATATATATATATATATATATATATATATATATATAAATATATATATATATATATATATATATATATATATATTATATATATATATATATATATATATATATATATATATATATATATATATATATATATATATATATATATATGAATGCAATGTCCCGCAGGAAAAATATAAAGGTGTTTCCAAGTAGTTTGTAACTTTATTAAGTTCCCTATTAAGAAATCACCAATGAGGAAGACGAAAGGGGGAATGTAAAGAATCAAATTAAGAATTACAAGAAGCAGGTAGTAAGGTCAAACTAATCCGACAGAAAGGTTAACAGATTCCAAGAAATGGAGATAGCCGAACTAGGGAGATTATAAAAAATTTTCGGCTAACATTTCAAATGTATTTCTCTTGTATTAATAAACATGTTGCCCAGTTCATTGCCTTCTTACACTCTCCGCACTTCATTTCAATCGCAAATAATCCTTGGTGGTTTATTCATTTTATAACTCCCCCTATATTTTCGATTATAACTTGGTAGGTTGCAGGATCCATAATTACAATATGTATTCTTAACAAATATATGTTAGGATATACATATATATATATATATATATATATATATATATATATATATATATATATATATATATATATATATATATATATATATATATATATATATATATATATATATATATATATATATATATATATATATATATATATATATATATATATATATATATATATATATATATATATATATATATATATATATATATATATATATATATATATATATATATATATATATATATATATATATATATATATATATATATATATATATATATATATATATATATATATATATATATATATATATATATATATATATATATATATATATATATATATATATATATATATATATATATATATATATATATATATATATATATATATTATATATATATCTTAACATATATTTGTTAAGAATACATATTGTAATTATGGATCCTGCAACCTACCAAGGTATAATCGAAAATATAGGGGGAGTTATATAATTAATAACCCACCAAGGATTATTTGCCATTGAAATGAAGTGCGGAGAGTGTAAGAAGGCAATGAACTGGGCAACATGTTCATAAATACAAGAGAAATACATATGGAAATGTTAGCAGAAAATCTATGCAAAATAAAAACAAACCAATGCGATTCGTATGGACTCGATCTTTTTCGGATCAAGATTTTCATTTCAGAAATGGATTGAAGCAATATTTTATTGTTTTGAAATATAAGTCTAACTCACTGTAAATTTCCTAAACCTTTTAAGAGCACCATTAGTAGAATTTCTTTCGTGAAATATGGACAAATTAATTCGAAAAACATCCTATGAACTATGTGGTACAAGACTGATTGTTCAAATTGACGAATAATGTTGTTCTCATAAGCATATGTAGCATAGAGGACGAGCACCAAATGACACCAGATATATGTTCGGTGTTGTGAATACAAGTATTATGCCTTGTTTAGGTAATATGAGATGTCGAATCTCGTAGTGCCATTACTCTATTACCCCTAAATTTAAAAAAAATGTTCTGGACTGTAACGGTTATTTAGTAACCAGTGGAAAGCATACTCAAATATTCAACAGTTAAACATTTTGTATGTTTTGAGGCTCACATACAGGTGTGCATACACAATGAATTTAAAGCTACTGAAGAAGGCATAAATCACCTATTAAAAGTATGTAAGGTTGCAAAAGGGCATTTTTACATTCATATTTACAAGAATTTATGTGGGGTGAAAGAAATAAACATGACACTTTTCACGCATTCTGCAGGGTTATTAATGATCAATATAATTAAATTTATTTGTTTATTGTTACAGGTTCGTCTTTTTAATAAGGAATTTTTTAATAAAAATGATCTATTAATTTGTTATTTGACTATCCTCGATTGATTGATAACAGCAATACCTAAGTTCATATTTGTAAAAGAATTTACTACAAAAAGTTGAAAATACAAAATCAGGGCAAATTATTATGTTCATTTGAAGAATCCAACTACGAATTATAAGTTATATTGCACAGCAATGTAAAGACATAAATTGTTAAATGGATCTTCAGTATATCGATCCCACCACCTCATTTCCTGTAAATAAGATTTTCTAACTATTTAGCACATCCTTTCATCTTCTTATTTTTGTATTTGTGCCGATTCCAATACGACTCAATTGTTTAGTTGTGCACACCCGTAGTTGAATCCATATAATTAATTGAATGATTTACTATAGTTTGATTAAATCATAAACCTTGAATGTTCCTGTAAGCTTTCCAATAATCCCTATATATAAAAAAATCTGGTTGAAACACCTTTGCAATAATTGGCAGAAGTGTTGCTGCATCTCGTTTCTCAAATATTTCCATTTAAGCCACGAAAGTATTTATTGATCTTCTTGCAATTACAAATACCCATACAATTACATTTTAGCTTCGTCCAAGGTGATGCTTATTTTAATGGGAGAAACAGGACTCTTTAATTTCAACTATGTTTCCGGTCTTCCTAGAGATATTGGAGATAGTTAAAATGTTGTGTGCATACTTCTCTTAAGAAAGTGTATACATTTACAATGAATATCAAAGAACCATATGCTGGAGTAATGCTTGCTTTTCACTCGATTATCTCTCTCAGAAATATATTAGATGTATGTACCATTGTGAAAAACAGACATAAGAGGAGCGGTCAATAGGTTTTGCAATTCGGATATAAGGAAACGAGGTATAAGGAAAAGTGTTTTATTATTTTTCAATATAACTACCCTCGACTTCAATGCCCTCGCACCACTTGTCCCTGGGGCTTCGGTTACCCGACAACTAGAAATCTGCCGACTGCTGTTCAATCCACTCCTGGAGGGCGAGCTGGACATCTTCATCGTCCCCAAACCAGCGTCCACGTAGTGTAGCCTTGAGCTGGAGGAAGAAAAAGTAGTCGCTAGGGGCCAGATCTGGACTGTAGTGGGATGGTTGAGCTCCTCGAATCTGCAATCGCGCAGAACAGCTTGTGCAACTCTGGCATATTGGCCTGTCATGGTCGTTCCACGAGGCGCATTGTCCACCATTAGCACTCCCTCAGAATCCCAGAAGATGGTGGCCATGATCTTACCGGCTGAGGGTTGGGTCCGGAACTTGGTGGGTGTCGGAGAGCCCCTGTGTATCCAGGCCATGCTTTCAAGCTTGGCCTCGAGGTCCCAATGATGGACATACGTTTCATCACCTGTCACTATGCGTGACTCAAATCCTGCCGCGTCTTGGTTGTACAGGAGCAGCAGCTCCTCCGAACTTTGACGGCGTTGAAGTCGATCCTGGGGCGTAAGGTTTCTAGGCAACCAACGAGCAGAGACCTTGGTCATGGCCAAATTGTCGTGGATGATTTTGATAACACTTCCATGTCATATTTCCAGTTTTCGCTGGATTTCTTTGACCTTCACTCGTCGATTTTCGAGGATCATCCTCTCCACACGGGCCACATTGTCCACGTTGGTCACGTCTGACGGGCGTCCTGGACAGATGTCATCTTCAAGGGACTCACTGCCATGGCGGAACTCATATTCCAGCGGGCAATGGTTGCATAGGAAGGGTTGGTGTCGTTGTACAATGCAACCATGCCTTCATGGATCTCTTTTGCATTCTTACCTACCTTGGTCAAAAATTTGATAACTGCGTGGTGCTTACCTTCTCCATTGTTCAAAATTTGTGACTGACGATCTTCGATCCGCTACTGCTTCTCAAATAGACGAGGCAGGATCGTGCGGCTGCAGGTCCTGACTTGTTATAACTTGTCCTAACACCACCACAAAGAGCCATCCCCCTTCCTTAGGTTGCCCTACCGATTTGTAAAACCTATTGCCCACCCCTCGTATGACCTCGGTAGAAAAGGAATTGTTACGTATAGACACTTCAAAATGATCTTTATCGCATTGTATATTTCGACATATACATTGTATTTTATGTTTTATTTCAGTTCGTTTATTTAAAGACCTATACTCTTTAAATGATTCACATTTTATATTTGCCATTAAAAGTTAATATCTACACATTCAAAAATGAGTTTATCTTCTTGTCAATTTAAGGGTTTATTTTTTTGCAATTTTTTACAGTGCTCTTTATTTCTCTCTTTACTTTTATGGTGCGCTCTAATTTTCATATTACTTTTATTGTCCTGGAAAATTTGGAGAACCATAAAGGTTACATGGTGCAAAATTTTATTCAGAAGCTCAGTAAAATGGGTACGTTTTGCAAGTTAATATGTGTTGTAACTAATCTTTGCATAGTTAGACTTGGGTTACCGATTCTTAGAAGGTCTAATTTAACTCATGTGATACCTTATATTAATTGAAATTATGAAATAATTAATCTAGGTTCAAGAAGAAACGCAAAGGAATACTTAAAAATTATTTTTTGTTAAGAAAAAGGATAATTTCATTAAACAATTTTATAATTATGTGAGAAATCATAGAGAGAGACAGAGAGGAAGATACGTGCCGCCCCACCCTTCAATAGAAAAAGAGACAACAGACACCTGGGTGACCCTATTTGTCTGCGCTAATGGAAGTGTGAAATTATGAGACGCCATGAGACGCCGCGTTGACCTGAAAAGTGGCCATCACAGAAAGCTGCGACAAGTCTGATAGCCCAGAAGGTCCCATCCGAAGTGATACAAAGTTTCTTCGCCTACTCAAGAACCTTCTCGCATACGCGCTAGAATGCCGAGTCAATTTTCGTCTGCCTATGCGTCGGACGGAAGGGGAAAAACCCATTAGACCCCTATAAATCCTCCGGCGCCAGACTTGGAAGGCTGCTCCTGCTGTCCTCCCTGCCCCATCAATATCTTCTGTCCGCCCCTGTCGGTACCCGCTTTTCGCATCCCGTTGGACTCGGCACAATTCTCGCAGAATCCGTCAAGCTTTGGGTATTCTCGTTAATTCACGTGAGTCTAGCTAAACCCGGTTTCCCCGCTCCTCGATCGCAGCGCGCTCAATCTCGATTCGTGTTACTCGAAAGCAAGATTTAAGTTCCCCCCGTACGAATCTTTGAGGTATCAGCAACGCGTAACTCTCCTGTGCAAGTGCTCTCTCTCTGCTCCCTCCTTCCCAATGTAAGATTCATCAACGGCTTAGTTTACGTTCAATGTGGTTCGAGCGTCCCTCTGTTAATATTTTCCGTTTGTTTTTACGGTGAGCGTCCTCAACACGTCTCCCACCACCCCTTAGTTTCGGAGACCCGAGTAAATCTAGGATGTGTATAGCTCCTTCTAAAACCCCGTTTAACCTTGTAAAATAATAGTAATTTGCATATTAGTAAAGTTATTTTTGTACCCGTTTTTCTGTTATCCTGAAACTCCAAGATAGTCAACTATTCACCAACCAACCTACTTTCCGTTAATTTCCACTCTGCTTATATTGTCACTTCCCACGCACTCAAAAAGCAGCAGCTGAGGAAGTGAAGATGTTTATCGGACGTTTAGAAGAAGCTGCAGACAGTGTTGAGCAACAGGGAGCATAAGTGCTGTCTTCATCTTCTTGGCACTCGAGGTTGGAGGAGGACGTGGAAGACTGCTGAGCCACCGCCACTGAGAATAAATCTGTCTCAGCCTTTGCTTTCGACCTTCTATCCTTCTCTTGTTTGTTTTCTACTTATGTCTATCATTTTTTTCTAAATATTAATATCTCCGAAGAGCCTAAGACATATGCACATAATTGGCGAATATCAGGATAAATAGGATAGTAGTCATCATCAATATCTTTGAACGATGCACAAATTAGACGATATAATTCCATCTAAATGAATACGTGGAATATTGTACTCAATTGACCAAGTTACTTTGTATATCTTTGGTTCTTTTACCCTCATTAGAAGAAAGGGATCTCTTCTAATTTATGTAAAAATAATTTCTTATATTTAAAACTCCCTCCCCAGTAACAGAGTTTAGAAAGAGAATTGCACATCCTCACTAGACAAGCAGGTACATTTTTAACATAGGCACAGGGCAATGACATTAACATCACTTACACATAGATACAACTGTTCTCAGAGAGGGCCTGTACAAATTGCCCCTAAAAAGTAATTACCTAAAAAATCGCTAAGATGTTGCTATAATTATTACATTGCTCAAAGTAACAAGGCAAAAATGGTTCATCGAGGCATGTATGTATATTTATACCTCTTGAACATACAAATTCTAAGGTATATAAAACAAATAACATCGTTCAGCTAGGTCTGTCGTTGTTTTGGTGCCGTTACAAGGCTTTATAGTGTTCCTATGACGCGCATCTGTGAGTACTCACATTGGATCTATTTCTCCTTGCAACGAACATTTATAATTAATATATTACTCAAAGTTACAAGGCAAAAATACTTCAGCGAAGCATGTATGTATATTTATGCCTCTTTTAACATACAAATTCTAAGGTACATAGAACAAATAACATGGATCAGTGAGCCTTGTCGTTATTTTTAGGGCCGTTACAAGTCTTTGGACAAATTCCAAGGTATGTAAAACAAATAACATCGTTCAGCGAGGTCTGTCGTTGTTTTGGTGCCGTTACAAGGCTTTATAGTGTTCCTATGACGCTCATGTGTGAAGACTCATATTGGATCTATTTCGCCCTGCAACACACATTTCATATTACTTACATAGACGAAAGCTCTACAGTGGTATTTTACAGAGATATATACATTACTGTTTTAGATCAATATTTATATGGACATTTTATATATATATATATATATATTATTCGCACCTGTTATTTTTATTAAAGAGCATGGTTATATTTTTCATTTTAGATAATTCTTATTCGCGTACCAATTACCAGACTTTACAGAATTAACATGAAGTTCAACTGTGAGGTTTCATATTGAATCTATTTCGCCTTGCAATAGACGATACAAGGCTTAGACGAGTGTACCAGAATACCAACTTTAGCATACTGAGATAACCTCACACTACCGGACATAGACAAAGGAAATACCAAAATGGGAGGTTAAATTAATCAACACTGGAATACAACACTTTCTAAGCTACATATTAAATTTTTAAAAAAGCTATACGAACCTATGGCGTGGGCTTCGTATGGTATCATCTCCTCCTAGTGTTGATTGCAGAGGTCCGGTGTTTAGAAATGCGTCCTTACACCATCTTCACTGTAATTCTTTCGAAAGTGTAAGCCAACGATGATGAGGTTCGCCGGGTATTCTTTTTCTTGGTCTAAGAGTAGGCTTGGGGCTAGTGTCCTCGTTGGCGACTTCCGTATCCCTTCGTGCTGTTTTGTCTTGGTGCACTTTAATGGCAGTCGGAGGACTATTAACCATCTCGGGTGGTAATAAGGCCAAAATGTGGAAACGCTGAGTCTCTTATTTTCTATATCACGGTGTTGTAAAATTGGGCCTCCAACACTTGGAAACAGGCTAAGATTGCTGCTTCATTGAAAATATGCGGCCTGATTCTGCCAGCGTTCACGAAGCCGCGTTTGCCTTGTCCAATCTGACGGTTGCTCTCAGAGTCCATATCTCGATTCCTTCACAGTTCGCGACGTAGGAATCACCACTTAATAGGAGGTGAATGGAGGAACCAAAGATACGAGATTAATATGTTCCGCGCTTGGCTAGGCTTACCGAAGGTTTGTGATCGAGAAAGAACTGAGAGAAATCACGAAAGAAAATACGTATTAATTGCAACAAACAAAATCAAGCAAGACAAAACTGAGTCTGGCGTTTACTGTCAAGGAAAATTAAACTAGTGGTCAGGAAAACGAGTGTTACCCGAACAAGACTTAGGCGGTTCAAAAAGAACTAATTACGCTAAACGAACCGTAATTAGTTTTTTACTGAGTAAATGAATTTCCTCCCTTGTCCTCCTGTGTGTCGAATTCTCCATTTTTCTTACATAAAAAGTATAGGAGGCGTCGCTCCTTGTAGCCCTGTAGGCACACAATGATTTTAGCTCCGCCCATTGGAATGAACTTCGCTAATTCCATTGTCCCGACGGTCCTTGTTTCATGGCGCCTACCCTTTTTACGCTTTCTCGAAATCATTTTTATAATACCTGACGCGCCGACAGCTGTCTCGTCTTAATCCCCTTTCCAGTTGAGAAATGTTTGTTTTTATTACACTGTCGCCTAATTTGAATGATATCTGAATTCATGGCTTTCCATTTAATTGCTAACTATTTTACAAATATATATATATATCCGCGAGGAAAGTTTTTTCCTTTCTTCCTATTCCTAAAAGGCACTTTGCTGGCGCAATTTTAGTGCCAGTGCCATGCCTCTACAAGCTAATGAACTGAGCCATTACGATTTGTTCCGAGCCTTCTTACATTTTGACATTCAATCCTGTATATACTCGTTACAGGTCTATTTCTATCCATTTCCTTCAAAAACCCATGAAACCTAAAATCATTTTCAGTCACACTCTTCTTCAAAACGGAATTTCAACTTCCGGTTCAAAAAGTAGTTTGTAATTTTAATGACAGCAAATACCGTCAACATTAAAATCTATATACATATCCCATAACCTTACAGAATAAACAACTTAGTCACATTTCTCCAAATTACTGTAATTTTCGAGAGCAATTCCTTATTTTTACGACAAATTTAGTGATTATTTTGTTTCCGTCAACGCGAGGAACTTTATTACAGTTTTCAAAAGATAAAAAGACGAATTTAATAATTTGGGTTAAATACTTACAAAAAGCAGGGGCAAAGAATGGTGGTAATAATAACAATTTCATTAATTCTATATATTTAATTTTAAACAAATTTGACCAGGAAGATAAGAGTTATGATGCTATTTAGCAAATAGTGAAATGATGTTTTCCAGATGCTATAAACTCCGATTACTAATTTCTGAAATTTAGCCCTAAATGATTTTAATCTTATAATAAACAATTAATATAATGGCTTTCTTTTATTTCCATAAAAATGAATATATCTTGAATTAATAATTTATTATTCATTGTAAAATTAAATAAAAATGCCGGATTCTATAATAATGTAGAACATTGTAAAATAAAAATATGTAATAAAATATACCGTATATCACTTAATGAAGTGTTATTTTTATAGTTAACCAAAAGATTAAATTTATTAAAAGTCGGCACCAATGATCGCATAGTGAATATCAAACCTAAAAGGTTCCAGGTATAATTAGGCCTCAATTAACCACCAAATAGTATATATATACCTTCCCCCGACGTACGAAGTGGTGATCCTGTTGCGGTCTGAAGCTAATATTGTTTTGGTGCTGTTGCAGATCGTCATATGTACCTAGAAGCATCGAAGTCACGAATCATGTGTCTACTAAGAACCTATTGAAGGTAACTTGGTCGATAAGGGGATAGCACATTTTAGTCACTTTTCAAATCCTTTCGTTCACATTCGCATTTTTTGGTTTTCTATATTATTTTATTGCAAATTTTATGCACTTTTTTTTGGCATAATTATTTTTTTAGCAACATGACTAGAATATATTGATAATATTAAGATAATGCCAAATTGTATACATTCGTAGAAATTTGTTTTTATAAATTTATAGTTAATTAAAAAAAAAATACACCATTGATTTATATAACATTTTATTTCAAATTTTATGCACTTTTTATAGTATATATTTTGTTTTAGCAACAAGACTAGAACATAGCGAAAATTATGATAATGCAAAATTTTATACATTTGTGGAAATTATCCGTAGATTTTTAAAGTTGATTTGTGAAAAAACCCAAAACTATACCATGTGATATTAAATATTTGCTAAAAAAATCGGCGCCTGAGAACTGGTTTCTATTTTTAGCATCATTCGAATATTTATTGAACTAAATTCTAAGGCATTCAGAATAACACTACTATTCACTTAACACCCCCTTTTCAAACTGAGAACAAAATCTATAGTTAACCTTGTCCGAAAAATATATGTTTTAGTCCACCATTAACTCAAATATTCATGGAAATATAGAAAACTGAGTTTAAATGATAAGTAATCATATCTGCATCTTGTGTTAGTGAATAAAATTTAAATGCTTATTTTTTAATAATTCTATAGCCATGTATATGATATCGATATCAGGTTATTATGATTTTGGCAGAAATAGAAGGGTTTTTAATGGGCTTTAAATTTCATATATGATAATATAACGTAGTAAAACGTTGAAAATCTAAACGTGGTCCTTCCTTAAATGCAATTTGATGTTTTAGAAAACTTAGATGTGCCGGCCTTCATGTAGGTTTCCCTCAGAGGTATCCCAAGATGCCAGTCTCCATTTAACCAGCTGCAGAGCTTGGCTAGCGTATTGCCAATTATATAAACAATACCATCCCCCTCATTGATAGAGTCGTACAAAGGTGATGCTAACGCGCCAACTTAAGTAATCTTTAAACATCTCGACGGTAGCCAGCCTTCGCTAAAGTGTTGTAATCTCTTATTTCTTGGAACCAATGTTATATCCCTCTGTTCCTGGTACTATTGTGAATGATTTTTTGCGATGGAAGTCACCATTTTTATGGGAAATTTCATAGCAAATTGTCCAAGTTGGGTTGTATTGAAACATTGCAAGGTGAAATAGAATTGACAATGGGACCTCACAGATGATTGTCATATAACACCTATGAAGGCTTTAAATAGGCACGCATATAGGTATGCGCATATAAGCAATCTAAAAATATATAAAATATTGTCAAATAAATAATAATATATATAACATTTTTGTCATGTATATAATAATATATTCTTATATAAATAATAATATACAACATTTGATAATGTAAATAACAATATATATACATTTTGTCAGAAAAATAATAATATACAATAGTTAATCATATAAACAATAAAATATACTGTGCATGAAAAGGGCTATAGGCAAAACAAATTATTCACACGCATACACGCTCACACAATACTTACATACTCACACGCATATACATTTCCACACTTCTTCTCATATCTACCCAGACCTTTCCATTAAGGTTCTGAGAAACGCCACAGCTGTACAAAGAAACCTCAAAGCAGGTGCACTCATTGACACCGAGCTGAAAACAGAAAAGATGCAGAACTTATATATTATCAAAGAGATGCAAAACCCATATCATATTATCAAAATTTGAGATAAAGATTTTCTTTATCCTCGGGCACACATAAATAAACATTTAGTCAAGTAAGCTCCGCCCAAACCGTGTCATTAGTCAACAGCGGGCCACGCCCACTCTTTTCAAAACATTATGTACAGCTTTAGGTAGAGTTTATAAGAGGAAGTCAAAAGACACTCAGTAAAACAAGTCAAGGATTATCGGAATAGATCTGAATACCTTACACAAGTTAAGTAAAATTTTTGCGCCCATGTCTACCGAGTCCTCCGCCCAATAAAGAGTCCTTGAAAACGCCTTTAGAGATTCCTTTTCCTGCGGGTAATCTAACAGGTCCTCTTACCAAGCCTGCTTCACTAAAGACCATGCGAGAGGATAATCTCCCCCCCAAGGTCAGCACCCGGTAACCGAAAACCCTAATAGTGCTACGTCGAAGTTAGGCAAAATTGTGAAAGGTTAGTACTTGGATGAGAAACCAATAAGTCGACCTCCACCGCTGCACATTTCGCCAGCCGTCTTATGAGCACTAACAACTACTAACCCCCGCTAAACTGGTAACCAATAAATTATAGGGAAACCACCAGCCTATAACCGGAGACCTTGCACCTGCTATGAGGTCTGCAGGGCTATAATTTCAAGTGCTTCTAGAATGTAAGAGGACAAGTGACCTACGGAGGGATACTGATGAAAATCCGGGCTCAGACTATCCCCTAGCGTGTCTTTCTTTTTTATGAGATCCTTAAAGGGAAGAATGAGTGAGCCGAAAGATTCATATATTTAACCTTGGATGTGATCAACTTTCCTAAAATATCTGGTAGAGAATTTGATCCCTCATATTAGTCATGTCTCTTAGAAAGTTTCTAATTCCATCAATTACTGTGTGAGTCAATGCTCTTAGCAGTGACCTGACTTTTCGGTGTTACATTTTTATTCTCTCCTAAAAGAAGAGACACCTAGGTGTCTCAGAGAAAAGGGTTATTTTTTAATTAGGCACACTCCACAGGAGGGGTATGTCTCAATTTTGCTTTCTCCGGAAGCTAGGAATTCCGAAGAATGCAAGAATTTAGCGATGCTGAATAGTTGCATGACAGACTCCGCTACTTCTTCTATGAGTCCAGTGAAACACTACCTATAGGTATAGTAATCCCATGTCTAAATTAAACATTATTTGCTCGAGCTCTGGGAAAACACGAATCCCTTTTTTACTCAAGCGATAAAGGACGAATAAAACGACAAATAACCGTTTAAACGCGTTTGACTTTATCCAGTAGCCCTATCTCCAGTTGCTGCCTAGTAGTTTTTGTATGTTCCTACAGGCAACGTAACAAGTTCTCCCCCATTCGGATTATGACTCCCCCATCCCGATTATAACTCTATCAAGGCTGCAGAGAGCTTCGGGTTCAAGAGAATAAAAACTCGTCGAAATTAGGATGTAACTCTAAGAATTGTTGCTCCGATAGTTTTGCCCTAGACACTTCTCGCGATGATACGACCTTTGAATGTTTGTTGCCAGCCTATTCTCCCAAAGCTTGCACATCACTGGGAGGAATGCCTTCATATTTCTTAGGATCTTAGAAGCATGTATATATGTATATATCTTGTGACACCGATGCCCTAGCAATCTACACATCCAGTGGTAAGAGAGAATTGAATTTCATTCTAAATGAGTCATGTTAGAAGAAAGTGAGCCCATCATTTCATTCTTTGTCCCCATGGCGGAACTTGTTGAAATATGACGCGCAGTACGGGATGTTACACTTCGTGACCAAGATAGGGACAGTATTTTATGTATTGTTGTGATTCATATAGTGCGCTGACTACTCTTGATGAGGTTTTGGGGCACCTAAGGGGAATAGTTTACGCTTATCTACGATAAAGCTAATTTAGCACTTTTTAGGTCATTGAAGGAGATATGTAGGAGGTCGACCTCGGACAGGCAGCTTGAACCCCCCTTTTTTCGAACAGAACCTGCATTGTCTCAAACAAAATCCTAAGTAAGCCGACCCCCTCCATGACCCGCGGACAAATAAACCATCCGCCAGACAGGAACTTCCAGTCAACCTCATGCCTCGATGCCAGAATTAGCGCAAGACGAACATCTTTTCAAACCCTTATCTGAAACAGTGCTACTCCATTCGGCGCCAGGATTTCCATTGAGACAGCAGCCGTGCCAGGAGGACTTTTAGTGACTTAGTCGGCTGAGTATATATATTCAGGGTCCCCCGTTACTCGAGAGAGTGTACAGCTCACGTCACTCGAAGATACGTCCCCTTTCCTCTCGAATCGAGCTCTTGAAGTTTGAAGGTCTCGTCGGCTAGATCACAACCAAGAACTTTTGACCATCTTCTATAAACAAGTTCGTGAAGCAGTTTCTTCTAAGGGGTCATGCCACATACTCCTCTCGACCCGTTCACAAAAGTAGGTCGCCCCGTTCGAGTGCACTCTCCCAAGCCTAAGCGTATCTCGCTACTCCGCCCACGGGTAATTCATCTTGCTCCAACCTCACATCGCTATTCCTTGAGGTAATTGTCCCTCATTGCGAGATCTCATCGCTGCGCTGCAAGAACTTATCATCTCGTGCAATCCGAGTCTTTGTTCCGTCCCCACCTCGCCCTCTCCGAGAAGCTAGTCCGCAAGATAAAGGTCCTTCCGCCCATTTTTATTATTCCCCCCGCGAGGTTATTCCCCACTGTCCATAATTTTTTTTTAACCTAGTTTTATTTTAATTTACCTATTGCATTAGTCAATGTCTGATCTACTCATTGCAATTGCATAATACCTCAATCTTGACCCGTGAATATATTTTTGTGATTACCTTTTCTTTTCGTTTTTGTAATTAAATCATTTAATTTGGGGTAGTCTCTTTATATAAACTTGAACGAATCCTGGCATTTTACGAACTCGTTAAGGCCAACCTCACGCACTCGCTTACGTCCTCTCTTGTTTGAACCTCCTATTGAACTGAAGCGAGGCCTACCTCCCCACTCTTCATTTTCACGCGGCGTCTCAACCTTCGGCTGCCTATTTTTGCCTGTACGGACCTACGAAATAGGTTTTACTCCCATAATTCCTCGACATATATATATGTATATATATGTATATATATATATATATATATATATATATATATATATATATATATATATATATAATGCAATGTCCCGCAAGAAAAATGAAAAGGTGCTTCCAAGTACCCTCCGAACTTTATTCAGTTCAATAATGTAATAATGGTATATATAAGCTAGTAAAAGATACAGGACCACCTCTAAGACACGAAATCACCAATGAGGAAGTAGGAGAGGGATAGGTAAATTTACATTAAGATTTAGCTATAACAGGTAGCAAGGTCAAACTGAGAGGCAAGAAGGAGTCAAGAACAGAGCCAAAAGGGTTAAAACGATTAACTCATAAACCGATAGTCTAAAAAAGGAGATTAGGAGAGACACGAAAGGTAAATTGAAACGAAGTGGAAAGGGACAAGGAGAGAGGAAAAGAAATAAAATAATGTTAATACAAATGCAATTCAATAATTAAATTGACACATTGGGTCCCCATTAAAATGAAAATCGCCCTCAAAAAATAGGAATATAAGTCAAAGCTAATTTATTTAAGAAAGAGTTATTTCATAACAACATCAATTTTAAAAAGGCCAGGTGAAATGTTAAAGTTATTTCATTGGCTTGTACATGAACATTCAACAAGGTTTCTTTTAATTGAGTCATTTGGGCGAGAAATAAATTTTGCTGAATTCCAATTAGTTAAATGGTTATTTTCGGACATATGGACAAAAAACGCAATGTTATTTACAGCTCTCCTAACATTGTATTTATGCTGATTAATACGGACAGATAATTGCTTTCCTGTCTGTCTAAAATATTTACTTGGACAAACAGAACATTCGACCAAATAGAGACCCTAATATTATTACAATTATTGTGAACTAGAATGATTTTGATAGTTGACTCGTATTTGAAAGCAACTGAGATGTTAAAGTTTTTTAAAAGACGGGGAAGGTCAATGAAACAAACAGAGAAGTGTAAAAGCAAAATGTTTTTAACATTAAAAGGGATAGCAGGAGCTGTATTATAGTACGTCTTTTTTGCAGAAGAAAGACAGTTTAGAAGGAAGAGTTGAGAGTAACATAGTTTATGGCCAAATTCAAAGATATTGGAGAATTCAGAATCCATATATTCAGGACAAACAACGCTTAAAGCCCGTAAAAACATAGAGGAAAAAGCGGAACATTTGACTTTGGGACTATGCGAATAGTAAAATGAATATCAAAGTTGGAATTAGTAGATTTGCGATAGATGGAGTATTTAAAACCAGTCAGTTTTCTATGAATAATAAGATTGAGAAAGGGAAGGGTTCTATTATTTCTAATCTCATGGGTAAATTTAATAGAAGGGAGGAGTGAATTAAGTTTTGTAAGGAAGCTATTAACATCTTTAGAATTAGGCCACAGGCAAATGACATCATCAATATACCTGTACCAAACAACAGGGTAGTCAAGAATAGTGGGCAGGGGTGTTGTTTCAAAGGAATACATATATAAGTTAGAGAGAACATGTGAAAGAACAGGTGAAAGGCAATTACCCATGGCTAATACAAACTTTTAAAGAAAATATTTGCCATCGAACGAAAACTTACAATTTTTGGTACAAAGTGAAATAAGTTTGGTAAAAATAGTAGCAGGTACGGAAAGAAAAATATTTTGCAATTTATCATTAAGGAAATTGAAAAGATCTTTAAATGGAACCTTGGTAAATAATGAGCAGATATCGAAACTAACCATGGTAAAATTATTCGAATTATGAATGGCATGGAGTTTAGAAATAAGGTCGTAGCTAATGGTAACATGTGAATGAGAAATGTTCTCAACTAGAGTTGTAAGAATAGAAGTAAGCCATTTAGAGAGAGCATAAGAAACAGAACCAACAGAACTTATAATAGGGCGTGAAGGAAATTTTGGTTTTATGCGTTTTTAGAAGTCCATACAAATAAGGAAGGGTGGCGTTACTTAAAAACATTCCTGAATTAGTTTCCAAATTCAAGTGGAGTAACGCCGCCCTTCCTGATGCGTGTACGGACCTACGGACTAGGTTGTATACCCATAATTCCTTGAAAAACTAAATACTCACTCTAATTAACTTTGGAAAATTTTGAATTCGAATCGATAATAAATTTTCTCTTTACTTAAATTTATATCATAAGCAAAATTTTTAATTTTTAATTAAAAATTATCTTTAAAGTCATTAACAGATCATAAAGACCAACAGTCCAATAACAGATCTCTGAGCCTCGCTACTAGTGGCCTAGTTTTATATGACCAGTTCGAATCAATACAATTACTCACCATCACTCTGTGCGGTCAACTTGCTAATTTCAATTACCTTAAGTATTTTTGCCCCAATACAAGCGTTTTAAAATTTGGCAAATTCCTTTTTGCAGGAAAGTATTCAATTGCAAATATAATTACAAATTTCGCGAGTTCATCAAGGGGTGCGACCGTTTGGTGAAGAGAAAGATTGCAGTAATGAAAATTTTGAATGTAATAGTGTTCTAGGAGTAATATTCTAATAAAGTGTCTATCAGCCTTTATAAAGTCACGAAAATTTAATCTTTCAACCCGATTCTCAGACGCCAAAATTCTTCAACGAAGCAATCGTTAAATATTATAAAACGGACTGTTGCACTCGCTAGTTTAAAGAGGCAAACGAGAGAGGTGCGTTTATAAAGTAATTTTTAGTTCATTTTTAAACTTTATATTATTAATCGGATTTATTATATAGGGCAAATTCAAAGTGGTTTAGCGAAGATGCAGTGAGTGTATTTTTATATATATTTGGTTTCTACATCCCCTCATTTATAAGGTAGTTTATTTGGAAATTTATGCCTTTTTCCCGCTATTACAATGCAATTTTCACCTTCACACCTTGTGTAAAGAGTTTTGCTTCAACATTTGCGATCATGACTTATTAACTTCATTTTACAACATAAACATACAAAAAGAGGTAGAATGTCCAACGTGCTGTAGTGAAGTAAAGATTAATGAACAATTTAATTTTCATTCCCACAATAACATTATTTTTTGAGGAAATATATTTTAAAATCAAGGTCATGTTTAAATACTAGGTTTATGTGGAGTCTTTTTTTTTAACATACATCTTTCCTCCGAGACAATTCTATAAGTGTGCATTGGTTTCTTTGCAACAACCTGATCTATACTAAAAGTCTCGGCCAGAACATTACAGGGTTGGTATAGTTTTTCCCAGGAGGTGATCATTCATTACTTCGAAAAGCACTCTAAGATATTTGTCTGCCCAGTTAAAACGGTAGAAATATACGAGAGAGAATACGGGAAGTAAAAGTATAATTAAAGTAATTGAGGGCGTGTTATCGAAGGTATGGTGGTGGTTTTCGGTGGCTTTGGACGTAAATCGAACAGAACTTTTATTGTGCCTGTACCTGATAGAACTAGTAAAACTCTAGTCTGAATAATTAGAGACTGGGTTTTGATAATGATTTTTTGTTGTTTTCAGATAGAAAAAAACCTGTTGCTATTTATTTAGTACGGAAAAGAACTATTTTCCGATTAATCAGCTGTTGAAATTAATTATTTCAGAGAAACGATGTTAAAGGTTTGATGAAGTAGGTTATCTAAGCATCTTTAGTTATGTTAATTTTACAGATTAAAACAAAGAAAAATCGCTAACACATATTGTTACTAAACCTGTTTAAATACCTTACTACCCCTAAATTACTTCAACGTGAATAGCAAAATAAATATTTACTAATGATAGCCCTACAATAAAACGCGCGAGCGTAACTGAGCAGTATAATGGCATTTACCTAGGGTGTCGTAGAAGAAGACTTGTTTTACTAAATCGAGTTGAAATATTGACTTTTGTGACTTTATATCTGGGTGATAGAACCTTCTTGGGAACAAAATATTACTCATGAGACACTATTCAAAGAAAGTAAGAAGTATTACTCAATTCGGTAACCTTATACGTGTGCGCACGTCTTATTCAAAATTATCACAGGTTTTCAAACTTCTAATACATTACCCCCTCTTTCGTTCCAGCCAAGTTTAATATTTCATCTACCTTTTCAATATTTCATTTTGGTATTTTTTACCATTTTCCCCCTTTCGTTGTAATTATTTATCCTCTATTAACTTAATATCAACTAAGCTCTTGTAGGTTTCCTCCATGACTAGAGCCCATTCCTTCGACATATATGATAACTTTAATAAATGTCAGACTTTCACGTTCATGCGCCCAACGTTATCCTCTTTGAAATTGGCCCACTTATTCATCTCATCAGATAACGCTAGTTGCTGGACGAATTAATTGCCCAAAAAAGCTAAGCTGAAATTTAATAGGTAGAATTCAACCGTGAGTTTAAATTCACTTTTTTCTTTTGTACGAATCTGTCCCTGGAGTGTTCAAAAGCCCTATCCTGGGACGATTCTAAAAGCACCGTACATGGAGGATTTTAAAAGCCTCGCTCCGTGACGGTTCTAAAAGCCTAGAAGGTTCTATAGGCCTCATACCTGAAGGATTCTAAAAGCCCCGTCCCTGGACGGCGGTTAAAAACATTCCGATCCCAGACGGTTTAAAAGCCCTGTCTACTATGTGTAACGAGGTTTCGCGTGTCGAATCCTCTTCATTTTATGCTTGATATTCCTTTATTTTTTCAATAATGTTCCTGATTTTTTTTCTCTTCTCATTTTTTATACATTGCCTGATGATTAAAGAGTTTGTGAGGGAGATGGGGTTATATAACGTATATGTTACACACACTGATTAATCCAGTAACTGTTGTGATGTAAAATCCTTTATCATTCTGGGGTTGTTCGCACTTGTTGAGAAGTAAAAATTCCCATCCAAATCCTATTCTTTCCCTAGTGCGTGGATTAAGAAGAGCGCAAGCCTAGTGTTATTACTAGGTGCTGTAATTTCACCATACCTGAAATGAGTGGAGAGACTCGGGTGGGAGCTCTTGCATAATAATCCTATAAATGCGGTAAATAATGTTGGAGCACGTCACAGAAATTACTATCTACGTCGTGTTTATGAGTGGCAATTTCTACCTCCTACTGCTTTATTCTCAATGTTCCCCTCTCATAGTTTCGGACACAATTCTACAATTTTTGATTTCTTATCTTAATTTCTTCATTCCCTATAAGGCAATAATTGTCGCATACTTCCAAAATATATAGAGAAAGAAGAAAGAGGGTTGTTGTCTGTTTCAATTTATTCCATTCAAAGTTGTTGAACAGTAGCATACAATTGAATATTATTTAATGGTAATTTATCTTATCTAAGATGGATTTCCTACCACCAATGAAAATGCTTAATTGCTAATCAAATGATTAATATCAAACCAACTAATGCAACATTAATTATCACAATGAATAATACTATTATTTGATATAATAATTCAATTTGGACCTCTTCGAACAACGAATTATACAAGCATGGAAATTAGCTTTACATCTTATGTAATTTATTTTAGACATTAAAGAGAATTTCATGTCGTAACTCACCATAAAACATCAATTTCGCCTACACTTGAAATGTAGATTCAATGACCTGAACATTCTCACCCCTATATCGTTAAATGCAAAAAGGTGTAGTTTTCACCGTTGCTTCGTTTCGCTCCTTTCATCACCAAGGAAATGTAGAAGAAAAAATGTGAGCTTTTTAAGAGATATGCTAAGGAAAAAGCGATATTTTAATAGTAAATATAATAAAAGGTGACACCAGAATAATTTATTTCTAGTAGATAAAGAGAGTCGCTCTGTTTATTGCTATGAGACTGTAGTGCAGTCAGAAAGAAAACTTCACAACTGGGATCTCTCAGCTTTATTTCGGTATGAAGTTTCGGACCGAACACAATTTCTAGAATACAGTGAACGAAATCGTTTATAGCTTTTTATATTCTCTCTGTCCCAATTTCGAGGCGAGGTAATAGCGTCCCTGATTGCATTTCTCGAAAATGGAGCAAGTTTTACCGATTCAGCAATCAAAGACTAACTTTCTCTGAGTTTAAGTGGAAAGTTTAGAAATATGTTCATGCTACGACCGTCACTACCTCCCTAAGCAGTCATTGTCCTTTGGTACTCGAGTTATGTACTTTTCCCAATCTTTGGCTTCCCGGAACTTAAGCGTTTACTTATTGAACTTTCTGGCAAATTTCTTCTAGCGGAAATGAGTTTGGTAAATTTCTCTTTGTAATAAACATTAAATATATCGGCAATATTTTACCTTTAATAACTCCAACTAGACAAACACTGTTTGGTATTTTCTGTTTTCTTTTACTTGAATTATTTCATGGAAATATGTAGCTACTTATTTCCATTGAAAAGTTTTTAGTAACTTTAGGCACTAATGATACCACGGACACTAAATAGAACACCAGTCGGACCAAAGTGATTTTGCTTTAATTCACCTTGGGAACAAAGGAGGGGATTAATGCTAGAAGAGAATTTGTAGGACGTTGAAAGTATAGCCGTTATTTTTCAGGATTTCAAGGGAAAATATTGAAATTTGTGCTCAATTAATATACACTATAAATCAGGAGTGGGGAATGTTTTTAAGTGGGTGTGCCAAAATTGTCCAAATCTTTGATACAAAATTTTCTTGCGTGCCACTAATTGACCAAAACACAATAAAAGTGCATAAAATTAAAGATATTCTTTTATTCATTCTTAAACACGTATGGTGCCTAAACATTAAAAAGAAAAGATAGTTATTTTATCTAAAATATTACATATTATATTGAACAGAATTGAATCTTTACGATTTTTAGAGGAAAAGAACAAATCCAAAGAGAAAGAAAAGTTGTGGTTTTTATTTATTTACCATCAATGAGACTTCTGCTTCTGCATCAATGATAACATATAATTTATGAGAGATTTTTCACCATGCGGTTGCTATATAAAAGAAGTTAGAGACACATTTACTTAGTTTTCTTAAGTTAAGCATTTGGCTTCGCGTGCCGGTAAGAAATCGTTGGCGTTCCACCTTTGGCACGCGTGCCAAGGGTTGCCCGGGCCTGCTATAAATGATCGATTAAACTATATTTATAAAATATGTAAAATGAAACAGTAACAGATTTAATATAAAACTATTCCCTTCAACAAGACTTATTAATGAGAATTAATTTGCTATTATTGCACTAAATATATTGCTTTTATTTAGACACTTTGAAAACAATGTTTGTAAAGTTTAGAGATAAGCCGCTTGGAAAATTAAATGTGCGTTAACGCGAGTGAGGTTGTAAGTCAAACGCGTATAGACGTGATAATAAATTGAAGAAGTAGAGTAAGTTTACATGGTTTCGCTTGTTCATGAGAGAAGTTGCATGCTTAACGGGTACGTCCCAATAAATACTGGGATAAATGTAAGGCGCCTAGTGAGGTAGGGCTTCCCTTCTTCTTCTAATGTGTTTTGAAAAGGCTTGATTAGAAAATGGAATAAACTGCTCTGCTTCTATTTTCACCAAATTGCAGTCTTGTGATTTCCCTGCTTGAGCAGAATGTGTTCTCAGAGAAAGTTGCTTACGGCGCCAACCAAAAAGGCGATATGAAAAAGATAAAATATCTAGCAAAAGAGTGGATGAGGTTCTTTTGTTTTTCTATCTCTGATTTAACCAAAAGGTTCCACCCTTCACTCTTTGAAATCCTCGAAAAGAAAGAAGTATTGAATTTTAAGTGCCTAAAGAGACTTGCATTCTTTTCCCTTCCCTTGATTTCTAACTTGGTGTTATGCCATGGGCTTCTTTTTGGGGTAAGCAGTAGTTATTGTGGCTCGCTGCACCTAGGAACGTTGGCATTGTTTGCAGAAAATATCCCAGTGACGATCTATTTGGCTCCCCAGCCAAATGAACATTGTTGCAAGTGCCTTTTGAGATCCGTATTCTATCGCTGAAAAAAAGGTAAATGAATGCTTCATTAGTGTCGATATGGAGAAGTTCCTGTTGCTCCAAGAATATCACGAGTTAAACCTAACCTTTTCAAATTTCAGTGCACCACGGCGCTCACAAGTAGCCCCACAAGGATGGAATCTTCGCTCTGCGCTGCAACAATTTTGTGGAAAGTGATATACGTGGAGATTGGCTCAATTTCATTGATGGATATTCGAGAGATAGCATCCTATACGACGTTTGTTGCTTATAAACGGTGAAGATCGGTGGCGATTTGCGAGATAATCCCGGATGCAACATTAACATGGGGAATGGGTATCATAGGTGGTCTGAATAGCATATAGGTGTACGCGATGGTCTGAATCTGTACTGGTAGTTTGTCATTTAGTTGAGGGTGTAACTGTTACACCTAGAAGTATACAGACAAAATGTTCCTCAGGAGGCTTTATAATCTGGGTGAAGATTTCCATGGGACACCATGCCCCACCCTATCCTTTTTCTTTGCTGCCACATGTTTGTCATTTAGTAATCCAATGCCTCCAGTTGTGAGGGGAAGCTTGCATCCAAAGTTTACATAGTATAAACATTTGTAGGGGGCCATAAGGCCTTCTACTTCAGTGAAAGCCTTGACTGCCTCATCTCTTTTCTGAGCCATGAGAGTGAAAATTTGGAAGTTTGTATTAGTACTTTGTAGATAAAGGCCTATCTATATAATAGAACTCTATAAGACTAAATAATCATTTTCCGTCGTTTATATGAAGGATTAATTTAATATAATAGGTATATACATAAAAATAGAAAAAGGTAACACTCTCCTGACTCAATCTGATCTTTCTTGATCCTCCACACGAGATGTTTGGAGAGATACTGTGAATTGCCAGGACTTTTTTACGAAAGAAAATATTTTTTGAGCAGGAATGGCAATTGCCTCTACTTTTGAACGAGTAGCTCTATATTATTAGGAGACCAACACAATGTCCTGCAAAAGAAGATGTTCTTTGAAGTAGCTTGTGAATTCTTAGACTCCGTGCTTTGACGTCACCTAATGGCATAGCGAAGATCTAAGATTAGCCACAAGAAGCTGACGCAAATTAATAACATTAATGGCAATGTCGTGTTAATAATATAAGTTTTTGAGCTAAAGATCTTTTATTATTGATGAAACACAGATATACTTTACCTGAATATCCGCTTTCTGGTCAATATCCACCCTTCTACTAATCAAAGGAAAGGATTTGTTGTTGATCCGTTATTCTAGTCAGGGAAGCAATGGTTACCCTAAGCATAGACGGAGCGTTAGTGATTCAATCATTTATTTAGAATTTTGTGTGTCTAAGGTGTCGCATGGAGTCTAATCAGCTTCCAAAGCGCGATTAAAAGGGAAAGGATGAAGAATGTTTCCTGCGTTGTATTGGATGTTCTAATCTAATCAGGTTCCAGAGTTTTGGAATACATAGGAAAATAAACGATATTTTAAGTTCTTGGATTTTCACTTAGGGATATTTATGTGTCTCATTCAAAGTGTCGTGAAACTAAACTATATAGAACCATGAACATACGGGGAGTGATTTAGGGCGTTTTATCTTTGAATGTAACGCTGAGTGACACTAGGTTGCGATGGCACGCTACATATAGGCGAATGTGAGATATTATCCTTCTAATATGTAATAAGAGACACAAGGAAACTCGAAAGTGACCGTTTTGATGTTTTATGCAATATTATAATTGGTTCAGGCCAAACCTGAATAATATTTGCATAAAAGAGTAGGAATGGATAGTTGTGGTCGAAAAAGAGCACTTGTTCCCGAAATCGTATTAGCTTATCCCTCTAATTATTTTTACTTATATAAAAAACAGTTAATATAATAACTTTATTTTATTGTTGTTAAATTACTATATCTTTAATTAAAAACAACACATACCTGATAAAATAGAGTAGGAAAAGCCATGTTTAAGTCCATTAAATTCTGAAAATATGAACAGATTTTATGGAAGAGATACTAAAGAAAACTATCTTATTAAATACTTGTGTATATTTAAATAACAATTAAAAGATTTTATAATAATGTTAATCATTTTGGAAAATTAATGTAAGTAGAACGTACAAATTGAATGCTATTTGAAACTCATTGAATATATCAAAACCTATTTTTATCTCATGTTTGCCGCAAGATCGGCAGCATTGAAAAAGAGAATTAAAGAGTGTACCAAGATGGAGAGAGTAACATCTGAAGGCTTTACAAGTTCAGAGGTAGATTTTTTTACCCCTAATTTCCTCTACCAAGCATGCAATCAGAAAGATAACTCTACCACCTGGAGTATATCCTTTCCGAAAAATGTATATGCTTGACAGAAGAACTAATCAATAGTCACCAAGTCGAACCAAGAACCCTTTGTGGATAGCCAAGAGTGATACCTAGACTTGCTGACAAATCACTCTTAGTAACCGAGCCAAAAGCAGAGCAACGTCCCCATAACTCTGTAGGACCATTAGTCTTTCTGTAATATTAAATGTATTAAAGTAAAATTATAGGTTGTCATCAGTAATGTATGAGGTCATGAGCCTCCTTGGCACGATACTTTTGTCTCTAAATATTTTAGTTAAATATATTACAGGAGATAAATAATTCCTACTAAATAGTGAATTACATAGTAAACAGAAGAAATGCAGTTTTATGGTAGCTTTATATAAATATATGATACTTTACTTAGGAGAGAGGTCTCTGAAGTGAATGGCCTCAAACATCAGTCTTAGTATAATGAAAGAAAAGGCTAAAGGGTTTAACCTTATATAGCAGTGGTTCCAAAACCTTTTCTGATCCTTACCCACTTTTCATATATAATCCTTTTCCATTGCCCCCCTCCCCAATCCATATCTCGTGACAACAGTGCCTGCTTGTAGTCCTTCATTTATTTAGGTCCATTATGATAAAACTCTGGCGATACCTGTAATTTTATTCATTTAACCCCATATTTTTCTTTTCTTAAATATTGAGTCATGGAAACTTGCAATTTACTTTTTTCCAAATCTCAAATAAACATTAAAATGGTACTAAAAAGTAATTTGCTGCACATAGAATATTTTTTTAAATTTGAGAGTAGGCCTACCTGTAATTATAACTAATAATTTCCCAAACCTTTTTCCAATATACAGAAGTAGAAAAAATAAATTTCACTGCATAAAAAAGTGTAATAAGAAACAATTTTATCGTTTTTTTAACTTACAAATTTAATAACTCTGAACGAAATCCTATAATAGGGTCAAAAATAACAAAACCAAGACCTCTAGTGGAAACATCACCTTCTCTTCTCCCAGTAAGAACCTCTATGTGCAAGTTTGTTTGTTTAAACCCCAATTATACTCAATGTGAATAGTGATGTTGAAAGCCATCCACCAGCATTTTAATTCTTGGCTTTGTTTCACTCAAGATACATCGTAGGTCATGCTTTACATCAAGTCTATTGCGATATTTTGATTTAATATACAAAAGTTGAGAGAATTCAGCCTCACAGAAATAAGTTAATGCAAAGAGAATTAGTTTGAGGAAAGCTAAGTTTCATAAGTTTGGGTATGAAGCTGCGATTGATGACACAAATACAGTTAGAGATATCGTTTCAAACTTCATTTTGGCTCCTGTATCTTCCTGAAATGTCAACAGTTCAGTCTGGCCATCATCAGGTATGCATGTCACTGGAGCAGTGAAGGGAAACCTTACTACCCAAGAGGTTTGGCTTTGGATATCTGGCAAGACCCTTTTAAATTCTTCTACTAAGTCTTCAAGATGTTGAACAATCAAGTTCTTTGTAGCAGTATCAAACTTGTCTGCAATGTCTGAGACTGTTTCCATCATTGGCAAGTTTCCCATTCCAACTTTCCCCCTACAATTCTCCATCTTACGAATGGAAACTTTAATTTTGCCCACAAAATCGATTATCAAAGTTTCTTTCCCTTGGAGTTCAAGGTTGAGTGTGTTCAGCCACTGTTTAAATATATCAACAAGGTAGGCTAGTTGTATTTCGAAGCCATATGCAACCATGCTGACAACAAATCTTGCTTGTCCTGTACCTCAAAGAAGATTCTGATCTCTACACAAAGCTCAAATACATGCTGAACTACATTTGCTTTGGAGAGCCAGCGAACTGCTATATGAAATAAGAGGATTTCCTAAGCTGCATTCATATCACCGCAGAGTTTCTTAAAAATACGTGTGTTAAAAGCACTACCTTTTACAAAGTTAGATGTCTTTATAATGGTATTCAGGGTTTTCTGTATTTCTGAGGGTAGGGTTTTTGAAGCAAGAGCTTGCCTGTGGATGATGAAGTGGAGAGATACAGCATTTAGTGATTTTTGTATTACTGTTGAAACAAAAACTGGCAGAGAACCTATCATGGCTGTAGTCCCGTCTGTGCATATCCCACAGAGATTGCCCCAGTCGAAACAATTTGCTTCAAAGAATTCTGAAAGTTTCTGCATTACATCTTTATCTTTTATAGATTGCTCAAGAGTGTCACATAAAAAGAATTCCTCCTCCATATTCTCACCATGAACGTACCTACAAAAAACCATGAGTGGGAAGCAGGACTGGACGTCAGTGGACTCGTCAAGTTTAATACTGCATAATAAACTTCTTTAACTTTCTGTATCACCTGTTCTTTGATATAATCTGATATAAGAGATATTCGGCGTTGTACTGTATTATGTTAGAGAAAAATAGGACTCCGCATTTCAGCACTTTTCTCACCCCAAACAAGTTTGACCATAGTTTTAGCACATGGTAAAATTAACTCCTCCCCAATGGTGTGAGGTTTCTTTTTCTTTGCTATTTCAAGGAATACTAAAAATGATGCTTCCACTAATGCAGCATTTTGTTGGTGAATGGAACCGCTGGCACCAAGTCGTTGTCTCTTCATATTCAATTTCTGTCGACCAAAGAAAGAACGATCCTTGCCAACATGTTGAGAATGTATAGTTACCAGGTTTGATTAAAGCTTGCTAGGCCTCAGTGATTCAGCGGAGAGTATTTTGTAACAAATTACACACTGAGGCTTCACTGCACCTTTATCATTAATGTTTGTAAATCCAAAATCCAGATAGCTGTCATCGTATTTGCGTTTCTTGTTAGAAGCCATCACAGACAGGTTTGAAGCGGAAAGAAATACTGCTATAGCTAAATGACATTAATCATAATGGGCCTAAAAAAGGTCAATATGAAGCTTCACAATACATGAATATTTGGTATATAGTGGACTACCAATGAGAGGGAAGATTATTGCAATTGATTTGTGTTTTTATTTAATTTTTTTTATATTTAACGTAATGTCTTTGGTATTCCAGTGGACTACCCCATGAGAGGGAAGATTATTGCAGGTGTTAGCTAATTTGACTTTGCCATTTGACCAGAAAATAACATTCATTAACTTACTTTACAAATCACTTTTTGTCCAAAAGCAGATGACCTTGATAGGCCCTAGCCTCGTGGCTTTATATTATCTGAACTTTCCTAATGTTCTGATTTTTTAAAAGAGTAAACCGTCTTTAAACAATATTTTCAAGTTGTTCATAACAATGATAAGTTGCAAGGAAATAAAATTCCAGGTTACTAAACTTTCCAAACCAACAAACATTTCATGGATTATGCAAAAATACAACAGATATGTTTTCCCTTCTTCTTAATTCACTTCAAGATGCAAAGCTTACTTACCATTAAATTACTATTGATGGTGGCTCAATTCCCAATACCACTAAAATTGGCGCAAACAGATTATTCGAGGGAGCCAGACACACTCACAAAGTATTTGCTTTTTTAACTGTGGCCTCTAAAGTGGGACTGTGGACTGGTTGATACTCAAGATTCAAGACCAGGTTCGCATACAGAAACCATAGCATAGGAAGTATTAAATAAGTCATTAACGGAAAATTGTTTGGTATCCAAATGCATGCCAATGAATTATTTTATCAAGAACACAATATTAAAATGTAATTATACTGAATAAAAAAAGAATGAGGCATATTAATCATGCATCTGGCAGCAAGGCATTGTTCAACGTATACCGAGTAGAGACGCACCTGTTCCTCTGGCTGGCTCAGCTGCTAACTGGCTGTTCTAGTGTGGTGGGGCTTGGGATTTTTGTGTACAAAGCCTCAGCTTGTAGCCCCCTAAATTTTGCTGTATGGCCTCCCAGGGGGCCATGACCCTCAGATTGAGAATCTAGGTTATATAGCAACATTTTAAAAATGATTGTATCACAGGAAGCGAAGATAAAGTATAAAACCGAACACTTTTAAAAAAGCTATTTTATTTATACATATAGAATTAAACATACATACATATGCAAAGTGCAATGGGAATTTGCATCCGTTGGCAATTTTGAATTACGACGTCGTGTCGGCTTAGAAACCTCACTCTGAGGCTTTTGATACAAAAAACAAGGTCTGCTGACCAAAGATGCAAACTCTCACTTAATCTGATTAATGACTTTACAAACTTCAAAACTTTCTATAATTTCTGGACTAACCTTGGGCGGTCCTTTGCAATTATATCATTCGAAAAAGAATGTAAAACATCATAAGGGTTTCAAATTTCGTTAGAATGGGCCGAATCGTTATGAACTTATTGCTAACTAAGTCCCTGGCTAACTTGGGGGGACTTTGGAAAATATATCATTCGAAAGAGAATGTAAAACAATATATGCCCTTTAAAAATCCTTTGAATCAGCCAAATAAATAAAAAGAAAAAGCAGAACGGGACGACCAATATAGTGAGATATAGAGTCTCCCGCAACTAAAAATCCTTTTATTTTTCGCTGAAATAGAGGCCATTATTGACAATGTTCTCTGCAACTCAATGAAGTCCATAGCATTGGAGGCTGGGGTATCAGCTTCTCTCATCATCAGTCAGTTAGTGCATGAGGACCACTGCTACTTATTATACAATATAAAAGTGTTCCAGCTTTTTTGTAGCATATGAAAGAAAAGCAGAAGGAACGTGCTGCAAACTTGTTATCGAACTTGTAGGGGTGCGAAGATTTATAAAGAGAAAACTTCCTTCCAAAAGCGAGAATATAAATAGCCCATTAAATTACCAAGTCAAGACGGACTAAGCCGTGTAGTAACGGTAGAGTGCTTTCCTCTGGATACAAAGACCCAAGATCGATCCCATACAGTCACAAATTTTTACGAAGAAAATTCCCGAACAAAACGGAGAATGCTTCAAGGACTAACTAATCCAGAAGGACCAAGAAATCGACTCAAGGGAAAACCGCGCTCAAAAGAAAACGGAACTCAAGGAATTAGACTTTCAAGGGCTAACTCGTCTCAACTCATCAAGACCTCATCAAATCGTCAAGAAGCATCAAGAAGTAATCACGTCATCAGAATTGGAAGGAATCATCACATCGTCGTTAAAAAGGAAGATACAACAAGAAAGAATTACGAAGATCAAGAATTAACCCAGCCAACTTAAAGAAGAAGGAATCTCAGCCTACAAGCATACGAAGAGTCAGATTACTGGAGTCAATATTTCAAGGGGCATCTTTATTCTAGAAATAATACATAGATACAAATACAGAAAGAGCTTCCCCCCCATAAACTAAAGCATCCTGCTAAGCCCGGCATCCTTTCGTTCTTCTCAAATGAGAAGATTTTTTACCAGGACCATGTGGAGAATTCATAAAATATCTGCATTCTTGCTATTTCCCCCAAAGATGTACAGTTAGTCATGAAGCCCAAATTAATGGTTCACATTATAATGTTTGGTGGTGTCAATAAAGAAAGCTACGTTATGCCCCAGTTTATATTAGAGTAGGGATAGATCAAGTTCATTAAAGAGTTAGTGTTGACCTGAGGTTGACGCTGGAAGTCTGTACGCGTCGCAGCAGGACTCTAATTCCATGCCACACAGAGCAAGAGGACCGAGCTTTGGATGTGAGAGAATTTCGTTGAATATATCACTCTTAACAGCTATCTTTCCAACTCCCCAGATTGAAATCCTCTAAAGTATTATGGACAGGACATGGTTGAGAGAGAGAACAAAAAGTCTCCATGCGCCAGCAAGGTAAACCTTAGGGCCAAGAACAACACAGTTTTAACCCAGTTAGTCATTGGGACTATCGAGAAGGCTAGTGGCAGGTGACGACGCTACCTGAGGGCCATGGTTGTAAATAACCGCGATTTCTGTGAATAAAATGTATAGTAACACCCCTTCATGTTTTTAACATGTAATTTTGGTAAATTTATCTGTATAAATTAACTCTCAGTTATATTTTCTTTTGTATTGGGTTTAGCAAGAATTGCCAACCGCTCCCGATACACACACATTTGCATACATAAATATATACATATATATATACATTTACACATAAACAAGTATATGCATATAAATATATACATATGTATACATAAATTTTTGTTGTTAAAGATAATAAGTAGGAAGAATAACAATATTTTTCCGGTCGGTCGGAGGATGATTTTTGTTCGTCTGGTGGTGACCGATTCTCTTCTTTTGCTAGTGTCTTTTGCATGAGCTACTACAGGGGGTAGAGTTTTCTTTTTTCTAAATTGAACGCTGTCTTTCTTGTTTACAGGAAGGGTGTTGAAAAGTCTTAAGATGTTGCATTCTCAATCCTGAGACACTCTCCAATTCCCGGTTTATAATCCGGAGGCGCTAATATGAATTTCAATTAAAATTAAAGTTGTACATTGAGCTTAAATTATTTCTCTGCACAGCTAGATTTTACATTACTTTATAATTTTCCAAGCTTTATTTAATTATATACAGGAACTTAGTGTTTTTATAGGTTGACGTAAACCTATTATAATATGTATATCATAAAATACATCAAGTTCTCAGTTTTGTGATTTTTTATTCCATATTAAAATTCTCGTAAGGCCGAGGTACACTCGCTGGTAAGAATGAGGATTCAAACTTTAAGTTAGAAACCAGTGATATAAGAACATCTCATTAAAAATCAAATTTTGGGTTTAACCCCTAAACAAAAAAGTTTGATTGGAAGTGAAAAGGGCGGAAGTTTCGCTCAGAACAATCTAACAATTCAAATTTTACCTTATAAAAACAAATTTGTGGTTTATTATATTTTTTTCAAATAGCCAACTTTACGTATCATCACTGCTTATTGTTCACACATTGCAGTTTGCAAATTTGCAGCAATGGTTCCCCGATTTAAAATTTAGAAGCTACGCTAGTTTTTTATTACATTTTTGGGAATGGTTTTTGTGTATTGACCATTGTGAGGAGAATCTTACAAAAACAATTTAACATGTTTTATAGGTATTTATTGAAAATTAGGTAAATTTTTCTGGAAAAATTGGAAAGCGTTTTTTGAGCTGAATTTCTCACTTAAACGCAAAAATTATGTTTAAAATCAACTAGGCATAAACACTGAATTGCCAGACATCTCGTATTTAGTTCATTTTCAAATTTCCTAATATATTTCTACTTACTTAATGTACCTTAATGAATTAATAAAAGTACATCTTTAATTCTCCTGGGTCAGTTAATTAAATTTGCACTAAAGTTCTCAAATCTCCTTTAATATTCTCCCTTTTAAACAAGTTTTTCATTATATTTTATGTATTGTTTGTCTTATTAAATAATAATTTAAAATTTTCTTTCACATTTTTATAATCTCATTCTTGAATATAAAATTTGGAATTATTTCAGTATTTTTACAATTTATTTCAGTTATCTGTTTTACCTGTGTTAAATAATGAGAATTTCTTTGTTATCTCTATTAAATAAATATTTTCAAAAGAATTTACTTTAAATTTTTTAACTGTATACTTGAAATAAATAATTTTCTAATGATCTTACTTTTGCTTTCCTCATAATCATAATCCATTAAAATCATTGTTTTATATATTTAACCTGGGTCGTCTTTTATATGATATATTTGTCTGCGTGGGGAGGCATGGATAAATTTCTATAAATATTCAGTATGGAAATATCTTAAACCTTACGGGGCTTTCATATGATGATTTAAAAATTTGGATGCATTTTTAAAGTTTACCGTCAAAGTTTTAATTGGAAAGTTGTGAAAGTTTTGATATTATTAATTTAAATATTTTGTTTTTCTGATCTTTCATATCAATAAAAATTTGTCTCGTTTTTTTTTCGCCTGGGTAGAAAGTTGCTAGATAATTCAGCCACGTAACTTTTATATCTGTCAACTATACTTATACACAACAGCGAAAACAAAGACAAATCATTTGTATCATAAGTTAGGAATAGTTAATAAAATTTATTCTTTTTTCTTTCCATATATCACCCCTATGTATGCAATGAGTAGTACAAGCCAAAAAGATTTCTTCAGTATTCGGCAAAATACGAGGATTTGCAGTTCGGATTTAGACTTGCCACGCATTATAAACGCTTCCCTTTTTGCCTATTATGCCAAAAATGTTTGACCAACAAATCAATGAAAAGAGGTCGTTTGAAAGTGCAATTCAAAGCTAAACATAAAATTCAAATTAATTAATAATTATAATATTTCAAAAACTAAAAGTAAAGTTTGGAAAAAGATCTACATGAAATTCTATTCTTTTTTATTGTAACGAACCAGAGCCAATAATCGTATTTTCATGCCAGGTAGGAAATTTCTCTACATATAGCAAAATCAGCAAAGAATCATCTGATTAGCGAGGATTTAATTAAACCAACCATATTAATTTTTAGCCAAACGGTTGTGAAACAATATATTAAAAACATGCCTCTCAGCAATGATAGAGTTTGCAGCATAATAGATGAAATGTGTGCAGATGTTCAAGTGCAACTTGTTGAAAACTGAAACCTAGGAAATTTTCAAAACAGATGGATGAATCAACTGTTAGAAACAGTAAAGCTCTGTTATTAGCCTATGTAAAATAAATCAATAATAAAGATTTGTTGAGAAGTTTCTGTTTTAAGAATCATTGGGAAGTACCACTACCGCAATTTATATGTATATAGTAAGCTAAAAAAATATTTAGATAAACACCAGATACCAATGAACAACATTTTATCTTGTGCAACAAATGGTTCTCTAGTTAAGATGGGCAAAAAAAGTGGCTGCTTAAAATTAATGAAGGAAGACAATACAGAAATGTCCCTTGTTCTACATGACATCTTAAAATCAGTTGTAAAGTGTGTCAACTGCATTAAAACCATTAGTAAATGTCAAGGTCTCTTCCATCAGTGATTATTTGCATCACAAATCTGAAATAAATTTCCTTGTAAGCATTGATGATAAAGCATGTCTCATCTATTCAGCAGATATTTTTGAAAACATGAATTTATTAAATAAACAGAGACAAGGAAATTATGACAATGGTATATTAAACGTCCAAGATATTTGTTTCATCATATTTTTGGAATTATCACAGAAAAATGTTTGCCCTAAATTTGATCACTTCCCTTGGCTTAATAATTGCAAGGTAACTGATGCTGCTGGTCGTATTATTGGTAGTCATTTTAAAACCCTGGTTAGTGATTTTGAGTACAGATTTTCCGACTTAAAAAAAATCCAAGCTTGGAGAACTCAACCATTACAAGTGGACCTCTTTTATGTACTCTTGCAGTATCAAGAAGAGCTGTCAGAAATACAAAATGCTGATTCTGTTAAAAAAATTTCAACATAAATCGTGGTATGATGTTGCTCTGTAATGAGAAGGAGACGAAATACCCATATGCAACATTTTAGCAAGAAAACTAATATGGCCACTTCCGTCCTCATATTTAGCAGAATGTAGTTTGAGTTCTGTAACTGACTTGTTACGGAAAAAAATAAATAGGATATATATCACAAAATAAGGCGATTTAAGGCTGAACCTAACAAATTTCGTGCCTCGAATAAATGCACATTGCGCCAAAAATGAAGCTCAATCATCTCATTAAATAGATTATCTAATTAAGCTTGATATATTATGCTTATATTCTTTTACTGATAGTATTTGGGGGGGGGTCTTCAATGATTTGTTTTTTTTTATTATATTTATTTTAAATGATTGTATATTTTTTGAAGGATTTAATAGTGTAATAAACTTTACATTTACAGAATATAGTTTAATTTCTTACATCAGTGATGACATAGCGTATTTTAAGAAGCGAAAAAGGTTGGGAACCACTGCTTTAGAATGAATATAATTAGAGACTTCAGGGAAAAGGTTAACAGAGGGTGCGAAATTGCGAGCGCTGGTGCCAGGAGGAGGTGCTGCTTCTCTAGGTACCAGATGTAACAGTGGATGTTAGAGGGGGAGGAAACGCTATTCACCAGAGGGAAGGGTGTTACAGGGTTATTCACTACTCACAACACCAAGGTTTAGTGCATTTTTGTATTTACTCTTTCATATATTTTACTTGCTAACTAATGCACACAAAATTCCGTAGCTTGTCACTAATAATAATAATAAAATGTTGCTAGTGTGCGATAGCACAGGTCCAGCCTCTACTGTTTATCCCCGCTAGGAATTTTGAATCCTTTAAGGCTTTCTAACACTCGGTAGTCGTAATTTGAGCTACCATCAGTCACTCCCTAAAGGCTGCAACTCCCAACTCCTAAGCTAAAAAACCATTTTTAACAGAATTGAATCCTATATTAGGCCATTTGTGAAGGAAAAGAGTCTAATAAGATCTGGAGGTCCACCTTGAATCCTTAGAAGACCCACGTGGCCTTATCCCTGGAACAAATAGCGTGAGAATCAAGGAATGAATCGGGTCAATATGGCTTTATGAGATCATCTGTTTTTATCTTATGAGGCCTATTTCCAGCGCCTGAAGCGATTTTTGCTAGTCTCCCATACTCGTGACGCGAGAAAAAACCCGAAGGACTATTCGACTGGCTCCTTATTTCGCACCCCCTTACCCCCCGCCATGAGCTAAAAGCCAGCGACTTCAAATCCCAGTAGAGCACGCCGTGGACCGAGGCACTTTCGCCGCTTGCTGACCACCCTATATAACCGGAGGTTTTCCGCTGGATAAGCAGTACAGCTCGCCCACGCACGAAGACACATTACGTTCTCGAGTCGGATCCTCCGTGGCTTATTCATTTTAAAGACGGCTAGAATATCTCTGCTGTGAACGTCGCCCAAGTCAATTGGGATCTCCTTACAAAGACCGTTCTTTCGTGAGTTCGCGCCAGTACTTCCTCATCGAAAACCCTAAGGGTAAAACCAGTCCTTCCTCATCAGAACCGTGAGGTAGGAACCAGTACCTCCTCCTCCCCATCGATAACTCTGGGGTAAAACATATTTCAAGGTTACATCACCGCCTCCCTGCGTTACCTTCCTTTCGACGCTGTGGACCTAATTATAATCCGGTATTCTCAAATCCATTGTTACTATTTGTATTTCGTCTTAGTGTAGACCCTTTTAAAGACTCCGATCCAAGTCAAGTAATTAACCGCTTTAATCGCTTAGATTTGCCCCCTTACTGACTCCGAGTGTGGCCGTTACTTATTTGATCACGTATCTCACTTAAACCTCTTTTGTATATATTTAGTATTTTTTCTTTGTTATTAAACTTTATTTTTGTAGAACCTTAAACGACTCTCGGCCATCATTCTACCCTTACAGCAAATCTTCACTCTCTTATTTTGATAATTAATACCCATCAGCAATAGAACTGGACCCTCACTCACTATTCCCGAATTCTTCTCCCTCATAAAACACAACGAAAATAGACATCCACAACATAAACCATACTTTAAACTCTGACACAAGCTCATTTCCACATAAACTACAACTATAATTACCCACGAATTAAGCACGCCAAATCCACTCCCCCAAAAAACAACTCTTTTTTTCAAATATTTCTATCATCTGCTTTTTTACAACAAATACACTCAAACCCAATTAATCTCAGTTTTATTTGGAAAACAAAAACATATTTCCTATTCCCTAATAGTTAAAAGACCTGCATTTTTATAATTTGAATATTACCACCTTACTGCTTCCCATTTCCACTATAATTAATTTATACATATCGATAACTTCTCTAAAAAATTCTTGTTTGTATATATTTAGAATCTCATATCCTTTAGAATGGGTTCCAACCCGAAACGTTAGTACCAATAAGTTAATAAATAATAATGAACTTCCTAAATTTAACTTGCTTCTTTATTCTAAATATACGTATACGCCTGGCAACGTGCAACCCCTCTTCTCTCTTAATATATATATATATATATATATATATATATATATATATATATATATATATATATATATATATATATATATATATATATATATATATATATATATATATATATATATATAATATTAGGGTGATCAAATAATTTATGCAGAAAAATTGAAATTAGTTGGAAATGTTCTCCACATGGTTAAAATTATGCTATAAGATGTTAAAAGAGCTGATGTAAAATATTGACTAAATTGGTGAATATTTAGTCAATGTGTCTCCATATTTTTAAATTTCAGTCAAAATATTAGAACTTTTTAATAGTAGGAATTTATTGATTGTTACTTATATACTATCATATATTTGTCATTGATAACTCATTATTTATGAACTATAATAATTCGCAAAAAAATCAAGATATTGCATTATCTGAAATGGGGAATGACATTCACATAATAATTGTTGTTTTAGCTTGTTGATACCTGAGCCCATTTGTAAAGTGATGAAGTAATAACGCCCCCTCGTTTCAAATGGTGACGCAATCACACCATTTCCTATATAAGTCAGCGAGGATTGATTAATTGTTCATTTTTAGTTTGAAGTTTAACAGTTGACGTAATACAAGTGAATACAAGTGCTGGTTTATTTAAGTATATATATAATTATTGAGGTAAGTAATATACTTTGTTTATTCAGTGCATAGATAATTTGCGGTTTTTTATCAATTTCAGACTTACTTAAATAATATTAGAATTATATGTTAACACACTTTATGTTCATATTTTAATTTACTTTATATATATATATATATATATATATATATATATATATATATATATATATATATATATATATATATATATATATTAATTAAGCATGACTGTCGTAATTGTTTACAAACACAGGAGCCTATTTATTTATGTCAAATGAAGCTTATTCTTTCATGAATATTGAATATTTAGATATTTTTGAGTATAAAAAATATCTTATAAGTATAACTAAATGGAGGGGAACTGTTGGCTCACTCAGTTACAATAAATTTTAATTTCTGTTGTTTCAGATTATGGCTGGAAGTACTCGTTCATCTGCGGCAGTCTGGCTTTTAGGACATCGTACTAGTGAGTTTTCATATGCAAGACTACCAGCATGTGGTGATATGCTTTGTGCTGTTGAGTACCACCATCAAGTGGAGTCAATGACTTTGACACAAAGTATGAGAAAAAGCCTAAATTCCCACACAGCGAATAGACTCGTGTGTTAGGAAACTCTCATGGTTGTTTGAAGAATACCTTTCTTTGAAGAAGAACCGCAAAACCGAACTGTACTAATTCAGAATAAATGAGCGTAGTTTCGAATCTACACTTTCAAATCTTTTTGACATAGCCTCAAAAAATGCTTTAAATGTGATAAAACATGAAGAAGACCGCAAATTTCTGTTGATGCAGAGAGAGAACATTTTCTCCTGCAGTATGTCGTGCCATGATAAGATTACTTCAGCCAAGGAATCCCGCAACACATATCGACATAAAAAGGGTTTACAATACAAAGAAAAATTATATACTTCTAAAAATCAAGCATAGGCTGCAGCTCATGCAGATTTCGAGTCATTATCTTCTGAAGGAGAAAGTTTAATTGCAGCAGACAAAGAGTTTTGTCCACCTTCTTCAACTAGAAGAAAAAAGGCACAATGTAGTCCTTCAAATTCAAAAAATATCTTTACGAGTTCCGATGTGGCTGCTGTTTTTGATCGTGGAAATATTACGGAAAGAAAAGCAACAACGGTATCTGGATCAATAGCACAAGCCTTGGGTCAGGATATTGCAGCTATGACACTTTCCAAGAATTCTATACGACATTCCAGAAAGTAAGTGAGAGAGGCAATATACAATGAAAACAAAGCTTCATTGTCTGTTGAAGGACCGATCCTTCTTCACTGGGATGGAAAACTACTGCCTGCTATTGATTGGCCAAAGGAAACAGTGGAACGAATTGCAATAAGAGTTTCTGTAAATGGAATGGAAAACTTCTTGGTGTGCCAAAAATAACACGAGAAACCGGCAGAAGAACAGATTATGGCATGCATTTCATGAATTAATGACTAAAATCTTCGTGACAAAGTTCAAGGCCTTTTAATTGACACAACTGCATCAAATACAGGCCTACAAAAGGAGCCTGTACCATAATTGAGAAAGTATTAGAAAGGGAGCTCGTTTGGATTGCTTGCCGTCATCATATTTTCGAAATTATGTTGTCATGTGCTTGCAATATTTTACGTGGGCCTACAAGTGCTCCAAAGAGGAGTCTCTTTAAACTTTTTAAATAACAATAGTCGTCACTTAAAAAGGATTCATTTTAGAGAGGGATAGCAGTTTATTCGTCAATCCAGTAATGCATAATCTTCGAGGAAAAATGGTCCTATTTTTCAGGAAGCTTTGAAATCTCGCCAGTTGCGTAACGATGATGAAGGAGTGCTGCGACTCAGTCTCATCTTTCTTGGGGGCATTAATAAGACGTAAGTTACCTTGAGAGCCCCAGAAACGACTTATCATGCACGCTGGATTATTTATTTTATTATTAAAGAGCTCATCTGGCGACTGCCTACTTGGGCATTAGTCGCCGTATTAAAAACTGGCCTATAACTAGGCTACTTTAAGATAAATTCAGATACTCCCCTCCCCAAAAAAAAGGGAGAGGGAAGTGAGCAGTAAGCAAGCTCCTGCGTTGGGGGGAGGTCCCCCCAGGGCAGGAGCGTGCGACTTATAAGAGGAAAAAAACAAAAAAAAACAGCTTAAAAAAAGGGAGAAGGCCAGCCTCCCCCCAAAAGTCAACAAGTCTACAAGTCAATAAGCAAGAACTCGTCCCGAGTACAAGGGACAGGCGGTAGCGATCCCGCCCATCCCGGTACCAGAACAGGTAAGGTGCGCGAAGATCACCCCGACTGGGACATTGGACACGAATTTGCAGAACAATCTGAGGAAGACGCAGTCGTCACAATAGGGCACCGGCGAGCAGTCCATAAGATAGCGATGCGTCACACGAGTGTGCCTGATTCGGAGACGACAGAAAGAGACCTAAATCTGTCGAGGCATTGGCGTATAGGTCCATGGGATCAGTTGCGGCGCAATGGCACGCAACTTTAAGTTCCCTTCGACCGTCTCCCATCTTCTTTGCCAAGAAGTCCGAAGAGCTGCCTGTATTCCTGCCATGTAGTCGGTGTGAGGAAAAGCGAAACGCTGGTCCGGTCGCAGAGTCCTCGCGGACTCTTTGGCGCCCTCATCGTCGCGCTCATTCGCCGCAATTCCTACATGTCAAGGAACCAACAGAAGATAATCTCGACATCCGCCTAGCTTGCTAAAACCGTGACGTCACGGATATCGCGAATCAGGAGATGCGGAGATTTGCAATGCCATGAGAGCACTCAGGGCGCTTTGTGAGTCGTTATAGATCACAATCTGGTCTCCAAACCGGGCACGTGGTAAAATATTCAATAGCGAGTGGTGTATTGCCACCAGTTCGGCCGTCAAGACAGACGTAGCACCTGGCAGAACCCCGCTGACTTTAAACACAGGGGATAAGGCGTGAAAGCCGACTCCCTCTTGGGACTTGGAGCCATCCGTATACATAGCACGGTCCCAGCGTGACACGAGATGTGCTCCAAAAAGGTCGAACGCAATACTTTTGGTGCCGTACAAGCTTTGGGAGCAGAGGCGTGGTGACAAATAGCCAAATGTGGTACCCTCCAGGGAGGCGTCCTGGGCAGAACCAGGGGCGCCACCGGCCCGAGAACTATATCTAGCTCTACAAGGAATTTTCTGCCCCTCAACCCAAAGGGCTTAGGGTATGACTGACGTCTATCGGCGGTTGGATGACCAGCGATACTCGGCAAAAGATAAAAGCAACAGACCACCAGATACCAATCCGCAAAGTCTGGGACATATAAATTCAACAGTGCAGAGACATGGATGTGCCAGGGGAAAACCTGACTGTAGATGAACTGTTGCTAGCGTTTAGGGAGAGGTGTTCTTTTAGGATGTATATCCGAAGCAAACCAGCAAACTATAGATTGAAACTGCTTCTCTGAAGGAAAACAAGATAAAGGAGATGGTTGATGCTATCCTATATTTTGGGAAGGGAGACCTAAACCAAAAAATTAGTTAGGCCTCGGCCATTACGAAAGAGCTGGCTAGGCCATTCCACCACAACATCGCAAAGTCACAACAGACAATTTGTGTACGTCTTTCCTTTGTGCACTAGACTTCCTACAAAACTATAATATGACACTATTTGGCATAATCAAGGCCATCAAGAAAGAAATATCGAATTGTATAACGCAGAAACCAAACAATGAAACAAGGGACTTGGGCGTTCCTGTACACGAAGGACCTGATACTTGTTTCCTAAATGCCCAGAAATAGGACTTCAAAAAAGATTCTTTTGCTACTTTCTACAATGTACAACAGGGTGATATTTTGGAGAAATCAGAGCCGAAGATAATTTAGTTTTACAAATGTACTAAAAGTAGGCTCCACACCTTTGATCAGATGTGTTCCGCCCTATACCCAACATCCAGGAAAACTAAACGGTGGCCGCTTTGCCTATTTAATGGCATGCTCAATGCAGCAACACTGAACTCATTCATTATCTACACTGAGAACATGACAAGACTGAATGTTGAGGTATAGCCGATATATATATATATATATATATATATATATATATATATATATATATATATATATATATATATGTGTAGGGGATTCGATTAGCCGAGTCGTGTGGAATAGGTGGAAAGGAGGCTCAGTGTATCTTTCCTCGGCTCAGTTAGAAAATTATGTAGGTAATATAATGAGGGGGGGGAATGAATGAAACCGTTCCCCTGAGTACGTGGGAAAATAACAAAAAGCGAGTGCAGATTGGCTGTTAATTACTTAGCTATAGCTGAATGCTGTTCTTGGCTATCTAAAAGAGTAGTGAAAATATAATATTCAATAGCACAACAAAAAAATAGATAATATTAACACAAATGAAATGAAATTGGAATATCCAGGACTTTGCGGTGTTTGACTTTCTGATGATAGGGGACAAGCTAATGAGCATAAGGCAGATAAATTACTAAACTCGGATTGAGTCTTTAAAGGCTGCGCTGAACTGAAATACAAATAAATCTTAATGGGATGACTTGATTAAGAGATCCGGCCTGGCCGACGCTATGCAGAAGTTAATGCTTCAACGACGAAGGAAAGGGGAAATTTGAGGAGGAGAATTGTAAAAGGTTGAGATTTACCTCGGAATACCTTGACGAGGGAGTATTTGCGCTGGTAAATGAGAACGGCTGTTGCTAGGGAAATCGCATATTGATTGGGTCGGAGTTTTGACCTGAGAGTTTCTTGCTTTTGCGCTCGTGTAGACGAAAACGGGGCCAAACTCGTGCGTTATAGCAAGCCTGTACTAACTTTACCCGGCTGACGATGGAGTAAAATCGCCTATGGCCACGAAGGGGATTCTCCAAAGGTAAACACAGAGCTGGGGGATGGACGGCTTCCACCCAGGAATTTGCGATAACAGATGTTCTTACTCGCTTTCGCATGCTTTTAGATGGTAAGCGGGAGGCAAGCTTGCCAGAATGCTTAGAGGGAAACCTCCATGAGCAAACACAGCTGAGTTCCAAAAGCCTCTTCGCTTGGTTCTTAGGACCGTTTCTCCCGTCCCTTGATCTTATGTTCAATAGCCACGTGGGTTTGTAGGCTCCAGGTTGGGCTCCTTTACTCTATTCTTTCTCACTGAAGGACTAAAATATCTGATTAAGAGGAATTACATGCAGGCACAAGCTGTGGAGCTGATCAGGCCTTGGGCAATTAGAAGAATGAATACGCTAAATTTACTTCGTGGTCTCAAGCTGGTTAGCACAACCACGGTCAACATGTCAACACCTGTCGCTGATGCTGCTGATCATGCCGGTCGTGGATGCCCAGTGGCTGCAGAGACCACCAGATACCAAACAAGGGGACATTTTTGCAAAGGACGAGCAGTAATGAAGACACGCTACAGATGCTATGAGTGTAAAAAGTTGTCTGACCCCGACATTACTATCCAATCTGCTTTGCCTGTGCACAACGCAAAGTAAATAAATAAACGTATCACAAAGGAACAAACACATACACAAACACTTTTTTTGTTGCTTACCTTAAAGCTTACTAAAAAACTTACCTCTTTTTAGATGGTCACTTTTCAGGCCAGGGTGATGTGTAAGACAACCTACCCACCCAATCTGAGTCTCTAGGGAGCAAAGGAGGTGGCAACCCATCCCAATGTCCATTCAGCCGATCGATTTTAGGTTCTAGATTTTAAAGTGGTGTCGAAAGGATTGTCGTTTTTTATCACTTTTTCATCAAAATCATATAAGATTTATTCTTCCACACTTGTTAATTTCCACATTATTACAAGGAAGTAACAGCCTTGTCTTTCATTACTGTATTGTCAAATTTAATAAAAGTTGACTGCAAGTCATTTTTATTAATTTCTTAAAAGTGGGTAAAATTCACCTAACAAAAGCGATTATTCTACGGATACCCGTGTAAGGTTTCCAGGGTTAATTCGGTATCCAACTAAATAAAAGTACTGTTTTCCTACTTACTTGTACCACAAGAAGAGTAGTGTATTTTGGTCCGTGTGATTCAATCTTATTTGCCTAGAAGCTTTTTAAATGTCAGCTCTTAAAATACTTATCAAATCTTATAGAAATACTGGCGTAGGGCAGTTTTTGGTCCAAGGAAAGGCCGCTATCGATTGCCTGATCTTGGCATATATGTATTATTTAGCCTAAATCCCTACCCAACCCCATTATCATTGCAGATGAACACAATTCAACATTATTTTTTGTATCTCCTTTCATATAGTAAAGGTTCAAATAAGGCAATGAGATTCCCTTTTCGCTCTATAATTTCCAAATGCTGCTCGTTCTTTTGAAAATATTTTGATTAAAATTAATATAACCTGTTTCGTTCGACTTTTTTGTATATTGGAGAACAAAACAGCCCTGTCGAATGCGTAATAATTTAAGAACATATAACACCTTAATGAGTTCCATAACACGGGCATCACTAACCATTCTTTTCATACTCAGGTAGTTAAAATTCAGAACAAATTTACCTAACCTATCCTCTGTCTCAGATGTTTCTGGGTCATAGAATGGTCGTAGTGATTATGCCTGTGCAAATATATTCTAAAATCTCATCTGTCGCTCTTTGTAACTTGGATTCTATTAAATTTTCCTCCTCAATAACTCTAATTTTTCAGCATATTTTTTTATCCTTATTCTCTAAATTAAACATCCCCCCCTCCCCCGTCATTTATACTAAAATCCGCCGATCCGAATGGTTCTGAATCTACCGTAGAGCCATTTTGAGACGGCATGTGCGGTAAGTTATTCAATATTGTTGGAATGTTGCTAAGCTTTGTTACACCAAATTCCGAATTAACCTACACTGAAGTGTGTTCGGCCTGAAGCTAATTTCGTTGTTTTTACCCATAATGAGGAGTTGGTGCCTATTATGAATTCAATTTCTCTAATGGACACTTGGCCCTCACGCAGCCATTTATCGTCAAATTAAAAGTAACCTTTGCTATTTAATTCTTGCAAATGTTAGATTGGTGAGATATTTTCAATTATAGCAAAATAGTCGTTACTCAAATAGCCTTAACGGCTTCTTTCCCTTTGCCGAATTCTATCACTTCAGGGGAATTAAGTTTGAGAGAGATAAACCCATTTATATTTAATGGTGAATCCCGATATATTACTGCCACTTTTATATATTTGTTTAACCCTTTTACTTATAATTTACTTTAGCAGCCTCCATTCTTTTGTGCCATCACCTAATATTTCTAATATTTACCATCGAGTTTAAAAGCAAAAGTAGGTAGGGTGGATTCAGCATCTAAAGTATTAAAGTAAGCATTGGATTTCCCAAAGATGGTAATCATTATTTGTTCCTTTCTGTGATTCTCATTTTTGCTGAATAACTTTCCTCAAATATCTGCTTAGTGGTTGGTGAGCCAACATCGTTTACTTACGTCATTTTGCTCTAATGTGGTATTCTTGAAAGAGTGAGTTTTGTATTTCGGGCAGCGATAAATTGGAAAATAGTAATCATTTTCATCTGTCAGTTGAATACCACGACCAGGAAGCACAAATGTACTTGTTTAACATGGTTTACTTTAACAACAAAACTATTTATATCTGAGGGAGTTTGTTTCACATAATAAACTCAGCTAGATTTATGGGATTTGAATTTATCAAGTATTTTCGAATAATGTTCATATGTAGTAAAGTACTTTTGAATTATTAATTTATGAATGGCTTAATCTGCTTAGTTATACTTATTAACTGCCTTTGAAAGGCTCTGTTATGTAGTAATGTACTACTAAGTAATTCACGAATTGTTCCATCTCCATTTCTGTGTTTAATCGATTCAATAACAGACCGAATTTTGGTGATTTTTAGTAATATATCCACTCGATAACTTAATTTCGACAATGTTCATTTCTTTATGGAGTTATGTTTATAGTGATTCGAGAAGTTGTTAGTTAAATAAATTGAGAATTTGAATTTTCCTAAATGCGGATTTATTAGGAGGTAATTAACTAAAATTAAGGTTCACCCCCTAAATTGCTGAGTAATTTTGAATCAGAGTAGCGCATGCTTTTTAGGTTACTAAAGATTATAATATTGATTCATACCATTTTAATAGTTTTCATAAGGTAATATTCCGATGGCAAAGAGGATCTATCACAGGTTATAAAATTATAGATAGACATTATTTCAAACCGAGGCTGAAACACAATATTTCTTCTACGAAGCCACCTTTAAATGCTTACGCTTTTCGCTTCTTATTTGAGAGTGAACTAATTTAGGATGTCTCGCTCATTTACGGTAAATTTCTACAATAACACAGACACAAATTTTTGGCAATAAAATTTATTTTCTGACGTTTTTAGCCCCACCATCGAGTTAGCTGCACCTTTTGGTGAGCACCGCTATCAAGAAATGTAAGCTATTTTCAGCCAAAATGAGCGACTTGCGGAAACAACGACGATCATAAATCGCTAATCTAACCTTGCCTTAGGTTAATAGTTAGGTTAATTCTGGTTTGGTTAGGTTAATGATGTATGATCATTGTTGTCTATTGCACATTTCATTTTTTTCAGAAAATTGCATATTTTTTGTGATAGCTACGCTGACAAAAAAGTGAGGCTATTCGATGGTAAGGCTAAAAACGACAGAAAAATCCACATTTTGACAAAGAAATCGTTGTTTCAATGTACTGGAAATTTACTCTTTCTGCTGGTATTTCTACTACATCTTCGTACGGAACAAAAAAAGTTAACTAATATTAACATCAAAAACAAATGTGTGAGCGTAACTTAAGCCGTTAATTGAATTTCAGGGTGCCCATGACGCAACATAGTACAACTCTCCAATAAATGGTTAAACGAAAGCGCGAGCATTAGTCCGACTCAGCATTTCAATATGGCCTTGTACAAGAATTAGTACGTTTTAGCATCGGGTTTAAATATGTCTATTTGTGACTTCAACGTTGTGATAGACCCTCTTCACCATCGAAATATTACTTTTAGGACAGTACTCAATCGGTACAAAGCAATATTCTGCGTGCACAAATCTTATTAAAAATTACTAATTGCTGTTTGAGCAGTAAGAGTTTACGAGTTTTTGGCTGAGGTTGATAAAGAAACAAAAAATGTTGCTATAAATAGTGCCGTTACAGAGTGGAACTCTGATGCTTCTGTGATGATGTAACTTGTATCCCGATAATCTTTGACGAAGAATTACTTTTAGCCAATTTTTTTTTAATTGCTACTGAAGAACACCCGACTGCCACAAATAAAGGACATAAATGATCAATTACACAATCAGCTGACATATACAAACCCTCTAAAATCGCAAATAAAATATATATGACGGACACCATAATAAAGTGAGATAGGTTATTTGCACATAAAATCATTATTTAATATAATTGAAAATCATATGACACGTGATATAATAGATGTATTATAAATGCCCAAACAAATGAAAACTGGTAACCATTGAAGCTTAAGAATGAAAATGGGAGATATAGTAACACAAAAATAGGTGCAAACTATTTTAACCGTTATAAGAAAATGAATAAAGAAGTTGGATTCGAACCTGTGTGATTAAGCGCTCTGGCGATAAGCGTCGTGGTCATTTTAGCAAAGAGTGCTTAATGACGCAAGTTCGACATTTTTTAGACAAAGGAACTTAACGAAACAGAATAGAAATATATCAATAAATTCATCGAAATATTTATAATTCTTTTAAAGAATATTGTATTAAACTTGAATGGAAATAACTTTATACAAGAAAGCTATCCGGTTATGCTTCCAAATTACTCTCCTCTATTCACATATCACTTTATTCATATCCAAGTGGCGAACAGCCCGAGTAATTCGAAGAGCTACGATCATTTCTTTCAAAATCATCTACAAAACAAAAAAAAATACACCATGAAGGCAAAAGTAGACTATTTATAAATGAGATTGGGAAGGAACTTAAACCTAACCAACAGAGGGTTTATTCACACGGTTGAGAAAGTTGAAAGGGTGTAAAGACATGAAATGATATGAAAACCTCCTTCCAGATTTGAGGTGGCTTAGTGCTAAAGGAAGAAAACATTGCTGCTCAAATTGTTTATTTGTTATTATTCACTTTACCTTAATTACGTTTTTGTACATTTTATTTCTTCTTCCCTTAGCCTTTTATGTGCTTTGTTCAAATTGTTCTTTTTTTTGCCGTTGGAGTGTAAAATGCAGCAAAAATGAAGAACAGATTTAGGTAGATAACCTGAAATAGTTCAAGGAAAAATAATCTGAGCTAACACAACCTAACTGAAATTTGGAAATTACCTCCCCATAGTCCCATGGTTCCAGGGTCCGTGGCATCGGCAGGCTAGAGTAGTCTCGCTCTATTAGCATGATCGCGAGAATGTTCGTAAGTCGGCGAGGCGAAAGTTTGTCCGACTCCCGATGGTACTTTTTGGTCTCTTAAATTTATTTCCGCTTTCTGCAATTGCGGGCATTCAGGCAACCACGGAGTCTTATGATTTTGCACTACCATTAGCGCAGACAAAAAAGGGTCGCCCAGGTGTCTGTTGTCTCTCTCTCCATTGAAAGCACGGCAGCGCGCATCTTTCTCTCTCTTTCTCTGATCTCAAACAAAGGAAAAGGAATGGATGTTAATTTTATACTAGGGATTAAAGATATTAATAAAACGTGATAACATAGTGATATAAAAGAGAAGCTTCAGAATTTGTTGCGGGTCTCAGAAATCGGTTCTTATCTAGGAATTTCAATTATCTACCAAAATGTCCTAGATAATGAAAAAAAGAGTAGTATTATCTAATTACATGATAATAGTAAATTGGCTAATTTATAAAAAGGGATTAAATGTTTTGGCCTCTCTGAAAGATTAAAAAAGATATATGAATATTCAAAATGGGATTAATGAGATTCGATGCTGAGAAAACCAATGAACAACATTGAAAATGAAATTAACCTAATCTGACCACCGTTACGTTCATGTGCACACAAATAATTGGTAGATTGTAGCAATCACAGGATATCTAGAGTCTATACTAGAGATGGGGAACCTGCGGCATTCTGGACCATCAGGTGCGCCCTATATATTTCTTTTTTCCCATTGAACATTTGTCTAAAATCATTTGCACACACACACAGACAAAAGGAAAGTTATGTGTTTAGTGATGTTGCTCCCAGAGATTGGAAGCATTTTTATTAAATTCAGTGAATCTAAACTTAAAGCAACTGCTACATAAAGGCAATGTTTCCGTGTAAGCTACACTAGCCTAGTTGGAGCGAGTGATTTCACATATGATACAGGAAGAGTTCCTGTCTCGTCCACCTCCTCACTGTGCTCTGTGCTACTCCGAATAACTATATACTCTACTCAGTAATTGTGTTGTCGTGTCTTACTTCATACCAACTTGTTTTTTGAGACTGAATCAGTTTCTGCAACAATTAGGTAATGATAAATAATAACACTAATCACAGAAAAAAACATAACTAATCTATATTGTTGTTGTTATAATAATAATTTTAATTCATTATTAACCTTTTTATGTCTTTTTAGAATAAATACATTCTTTTCAGCCCATCATTATGTCAAAAGGTTAAAACGGACTTTGAAAGAAGAAAACAGGAGCTTTAATAAGGTATGGAAACGGCAATATTTTTTAGTGAATACTGGAGGCGAAAAATCTTGCTTGGTTTGTGATACTGCAATTGTAACAGTTACGAAATTTAATGCACGACAACACTATGCTCTTCATGAAGAAAATAAATATGCCAAATTAGAGGGTGAGCCTCGAAGGATAGCACTGCAGAAATTGAAAGATGGAAAACAGAAGCAAAGACAATTTTTCCTCTCTGTGTACATCAAGGGAATGCTACGACAGAAGTAAGCTATAAAGTTGCATTTTGCGTGGAAGAAAAGGTAAGCCATTAACCGATGCAGAACTCATAAAGGAATGTGTTTTAGAAGTGGTAGGACGTATAGATCCCAATAAAGTTATAATGAGGTGCATCTTTCAAGAAGGACAAACACAGATTAACAACATGAATTGGCCTGCAATGTAACAGAAAAATTGAAAAATATAATAAAAAAAGAGAATATATATTACTCAGTAGCTCTAGATGAATCATCAGATTCCACTGATACAGCACAATTATTGTATTTTATTCGTGCCATACCAGATGATTTTGAATTATATGAAGAATTGCTTGGTTTAGGAACCCTAAGAGGAAGGACACGGGAGATAGATATTTTGAATAACTTCAAAGAGCAATGTCATTAAATAGGACTAAATTTTCCTAATTTGGTAAGTGTGTGCACTGATGCTGCCCCAGCTCTGATGGCTAAAATTAAAGGATTTTTTGAACATCTTAAGAGAGAAACCGAAGAACCAAATGTACTGATTTCTTTTTGACTATTTTGCATCAGCAAAATCTCTGTGCAAAATCTGTAACTTTAAATCACACTTTGCAAAAAGTTATAAGCATTGTTAACTCTATTCGAATGAATGCCTCAAAGCATCGTAAATTTCGAAACATGCTGAGGATGGATGACGAAGTAATTAGTGTTGATTTTCCATATAACTCAAAAGTACGCTGGTTGTAGCAAGGGAAAGTATTGTTTAAATTTTGTCTTTACAAAGGCAAATGATTGAATTTTTCAAAGAAAACAACAAGTAATTCGATTTTTCAGATCCAACTTTTACAGAGATGTTGCCTTTTTATGTGATGTGATGTCAAAACAAAATGAGTTAAACCTTTCATTGCAAGGCAGAAATAAATGTATTTATGATATGTGGCAAAAGATTCAGGCATTTAGAAAGAAACTTGTATTTCAAGTCACTTTTGGCCTAATCAAAACTTTGAGAAAACACTTACCCCAGCTTAAGAAAGAAATGAGTGAAAACGAAGATATCTATGGATATTTTGAAGAATATGAGTTGGTTTTAGACACATTGATAGAAGAATATAATATAAGATTCAAAGTTTTTGAAATGCATAACATCACTCTGAAACTTGCTTTTCAACCTCACTTAGTTGATTTATCAAAGGCGGTTGAAGAGTTACATATCAAGCAAGTTGAAATGTCTGATAATAATATCCTGAATTCTTTGTTTGACAAGAGAGAAACTCCCGTCGAAATTTGGAAAAACGCGATAGAATATCTTCGTCTTCGTGAACATGTATAACGACTGAATTCCTGTTTAACTTCAACATACTGTTGTGATTCCAAATTTTCGTACTTGGCGCAAACCAAGAATTAACTGAGAACACAGTTGACAGACGAGCATTTGGAGGACCTATTGAGACTAAGAACCACTATGTTAGAGCCTGATATCAAAATGCTTTCTCAAAAGATGCAAACTCAAAGAAGTCATTACTTTGTATAAAAAATCTACATGCTTCCCTAGTCTATATTGAATATTTGAAAATGTTATAATCTCGATGCTTATATGATATCTTTTATATCTTTTATAAGATTATTGTTCCCTTACTTGTTCCTTGAATACAAAGAACCTTCTTTCTTAATTAAAATAATTTGAAAATGTCGTGCTTTCGATATTATTCATTTACTTATTATTTTGAAAACTTCTTACATAAATAAAATATTTAAAACTCTATGTTTTCAATATTTTTCATTTACATATTACTTGTATAAAAAGTACATAGTTAAAATAGAAATATTTGAAATTATTATCCTATCTTAAAAGAAGCAAACTCACAGAATTCATTAATTTGTTTAAAAAATGTACATGCTTGCCTACTTTATATTGAATATTTGAAAATGTTATATTCTCGATGTTTATATGCTATCTTTTTATAATAATGTTATTCCTTTACTTGTTTCTTGAATACAATAAACCTTCTTTCTTAATTATAATAATTTGAAAATGTCATGCTTTCAATATTATTCATTTACTTATTATTTTGACCACTTACATAAATAAAATATTTGGAAATTCTACGTTTTCAATATTTTTCACTTACATATTACTTGTATAAAAAGTACTTACTTAAATAGAAATACTTGAAATTATTATGCTTCCGATTTCTATAAAGTGTCTTTTTCATTAGATTACTAATAAATTACTTAAGGGATAAAATAACTTTTCTATGCGGCCTTTATGAGTGATGAGGAATTGTAAGATGGCCTTTATGCACAAAAAGGTTCCCCACCCTTGGCCTAGACCATCGCCTGAATAAGTTGAAACCATGGAGAGAATAAGATTAGACCATCGAAGAAATTGCAGGATGACAAAATCACAATCACTGCAACCGGGGATTTCCTGGTAATTAGAGTTTGCCTGAAAACAGGTCATTAAGATCACATGGCTGCTGATATATTCCCGTCGTGGAGATCCCACTATGTCTTAGATCAATTTGCACCAAAGGAAATAAATGGCGTAGTGCGTTAAATAGTGTTTGTCTGGTCGTCCCGAAAGAAAATGTGAATCACTCTTAACTATAAAACTGTTACCGTTCTTAAGGCGCTGGTAGTAGATAGCTGACCTCAAGAAGGGTCTCTGTCTATTGCCAAAAATAATTGGCATCAATCAATAGAAGAAACATCGTCACCAGAAACGACCTGATTTTTACGATAATAAAAGTTTAACTTTTCTCGCTCTCACTCTCATTGTCTCCCAAGAGAGTGTGATCTACCTCCAGCAACGGAAAAATGGTTTAATAAAACATGGTGATATTTCCAAAAATTGCTGGCCAAACAATTGGGCCTTTAAATGTACGTGGCTTCGTTTGCGAAAAGATTGCAGTTATTGTGATATCCCACAGCATGTCAATGGGTTTCGTCTGCGGGCGCCTTTCCATCTCTCAAAAGAAAAAGAATGATTTTTCTCAGAGGAAGAAGAAGCTTGCTTAGTGGGGAGCGAAATAACGTCCAAGATTAGGAAATGGCGACCTGATTTAATCTGGTTCACCCCATTAAGTTTCCTGAAGAACTCTAGGGTTGCGACGATACTATCGGGTAAAATGTATAGGAACTTCATGAAAAGAGGTAGTTTTTAAGATACTAGTCAATAATTTTACCTAACACTATTCTTGGAGGCTCTCTTTCGTTGAAGTGCAATCTTCACATTTCCACGTAAGGGAAACAACCTTCGAAGAATGAACTACAGGCGATAATGGTTCGTAAAGAAAAAATATTGAGGAATCGGGCCATGCAAAATCTTCATTCAGAATAAAGTAGACACTTTTCGCGACCTATTTTGTCACGACTTAAGAGAGTAAAGGGTACATATGTGAAAATTGCTAAAATAACCATAAAGTTATTTATAGGGGGGGCGGGTATATAGCATTTCTTTATTGTAATTCCTCGCAAAATGCTATGACTTTTTCTGAATTTTCATTCCTTAAATATGGGAGACCAAATATAAAAAGTATTTCGGTTTCATATATTAACAAATTTCGGTCTGTATACAACTTTCTGCTTAATAAACCTTCCATAGCTTCGTATTATTGTCCATCAATTATTGTGCGGCTCTGATTGAAATTTTAATTAGGGAAGCTCCCATTTGCCATGTTCATCTCACCCCATGTCATTTGATTACTAAAACACACCTCATTTCACCAGATAAACTTTTGATCCTTTTATCGTAATTGCACGAAAAAGTGAGATGAAAGATTCAATGGAATGCTAATTTAATTTTTAAGTGCAGGAATATTAAGGAATTCATCTCTCTATATTTATTTTAATATATAATAAACTGTGTTTGATATGTATGACAGGCAGTTATTAACAAAGGAGTAACAAGAAATGATGTCAAGTTGGGGTAAGTATAAAAGTGTGAAGTTAAAATGGCAGGATAATCAAAAAGTAGGAGTCTCCTATCATGTATGTACGAAAACTACTCGAGTATAAGGTGCATGTGTTAGTGAGCCCGCTCATCTCGGTACCCAAAAGGTAACGCACACTAAGATCCCACAGAATGGGTCATTCACCACAATGTAGCAAATTGTCCGGGGAACAGCGCAGTCGTTGGGGCGACCACGCAGCCTTTCATCAAATGGCGTCCCGTGTAGAGGACAGAAAAAGGGCCTGATAGCACTGCATATACGGAAGTAAACTTGTGCATGCTATGGCTGAGTCAAAATTAAAATCATGTTCTGGGTATTTAATCTACTTTTATTTCAATCAATGTCTCAATGCTAAAATTATTAAAGCCAAGGAGATTGACGTTATCTGTCCCTTAGAAAATGAATAAGTCATAAAACGAAATAATATTTGGGTTTTTAATTGAAGATCAATGCGTTTCGGAATGAAAAATGCTAGGAAACAACGTGACTAACAGAGGATTCCAAAATCCTTGACCTCGCATCCCACTACATTCTTTGTTTCATACTACCGCTTTTTATCTTCGGTCTTAAGTACTTACATTTGGTACTTTGTTTACTTCAAGAAATTAGACAAATCTCCTATAAAAAGAAGTCAACCTTGGCAGTTAACCTTGTATCCGATTAAATATTTAATTAGATCGATAGAACTATTATATAATTTAATAACCTAACTCTTTTGCATTTACAAAAAAAGACAATAAACGATATGTTAAGGTGTTCACATCTTATCTTTTACTTTAGAAATATACCTCGCGAATATTTGTGAATCAATGTCCTTGAGGTATAGTCCTTGGGGTATTTTGCGCGCTTCCCCGCAACGCTTCAAAAATGTTTTTCAGCCTTTGTTATTTTTAACTGATCGTATGTTTACACGAGCAAATATACAACAATAGCCTTGGCCTAAATATTTGAGAGCACATCAAAGCCTTGTCCTGCTTTGATTTATATTTTTTTTAAATCCAGAGCAAATTATTATGAATTTCCTCGCAGATATTTTTATTTTTCTATTTAAAACTTCTCTTTTCATTAACGCTGATGTTAAAAGGTGAAAAATATCATAAAAGAAGCCTCGTTTGGTAAAGGAGACTAAAACTAAGATACAATATTATTTTGATGAGATTTCTGATTTAATTTTGAGGTCGTACCATCGGTGAATGGAAGCTAATTCATCCCGATTTCTTTCCAATTTCGAGACATTAAAAGGATTTCGAAAATACGGAATATCCACAATTTGGGATAATGGACATCGGATTGAGATGCTATGAAAGAAACAGCAGGAAACCATGATAAATGAGATGAAGCCATATTAACAGGATAGCCTCGAAACTAACTCTGAATGACTTTAACGAATATAACTTTAAGACTTCCTCTTCTCTTCAGAGTTTGATGCTTCTTTACATGAAATAAAAAGAAAGAAATGAAAATTATTTTTTTTGGAATATTCGCCGCGTCGTCCGGCAGAGAGAAATTGATAAGGAACAACGGCAGGACGGGGACGTAACAAAATAAAAAATCATCTGATTAGATGAAGGTGAAAGGAGAGATGTTTCAAATGAAATTTATAAAAAGTAAATAAATTTAAGGTGAGGAAAACTTAGTACACGCTTCAACCATTGCCTCTTCAGATCTTTCAGGAGTCAGGATATTATAGAAAAATATCACATATTTTCACTTATATTAGCTTTAACATTTTTTTTAGGATTGTATTCTAGAAATTTTAACCGGTAATGCCCCTGCTGGTTTTATGCCGATTTTTAAGATAAAACATCTTTCTACTGTCACAATATTATTTTATATTATCTATAAGATTGGAGTGGATTAAAATTTGACAGTCAACAAACAAGTTCTGCTGACCAAAGTTTGCGCGCTCTCACTTATTCTGATTCATGACCTTACGACCTACAAAACTGTTAATAATTCCAGGAATAGCCTTAAAAGTCTTTTGCAATTATCTCTTTCGAAAAAGAATGTAAAACAACAACATAAGGATTTTAAATTTCGTTAGAATCGTTCGAATAGTTATGATGTTATTGGCAAAACAAAATAATTCATGGGCTAACCTCACGGGGACCTTGGCAATTATACCATTAACAAGGAAATGAAAAAGAACATAAGCGTTTCAAATTTCGGTAGAATCGGCCAAATAGGTGCAATGTTATTACCAAAAGAAAAGAAAAGAAAAATTGGAACCGACCGACTGACATAGAGGGATATAGAGTCGCTCGTAAGTAGACTCACACGCGTCAAAAAAACGAATTCCTTAGTGTAAACTGAATAAAAGACAGATAAATAATCACATCAGCTCCATTTATCGTAACGAAAGCGAACTGTGAAAAATATTATTTATGTGACCAAAAGATTTCGCTCCAAGCTGGCTGAAAGGAGGAAAAATGACGCTCTCGCGAGAATGATTTTTTGTTTCCAAGAAAGAACGAAATTCCATTTTCAAGGAATTATGATAACTCACATGAGATTAGGGAAAAATAATAGAGTTGATAGGAAATTCTTTGGAAAAGAGCAAGGGAATTCCTTTCATTCAGACTAATAACACAAACTGTTCTCTAAACGTGTTTGTTTCATGCACTATGTCAATGTGCCCTATTATTATAAACATCTTTGAAGAACATGTAGTATCCTCTAATTTAAACTTACGAAAATAGCCACCTTGACGCTGAATGCGACAGATTGGACAAACTAATATGAAAATTACGCATTGGAATATTTTGTTGTAGCCAAAGAGATCTAATTAACAGGAATGATCTCATAGAGAAAATTAATAGAGGTATTGGAAGAATTGATATATTCTGTGTAAAATAATCAAAGTGGGAGGTTAATGCAAGAGGAACTGACTCACATTGATCATTTATCCTAGGAACTTTTGTTCAGTATAATTTATTTTTTATTTTTTCCTAACTATGATTTATCAACCCACCTGCTATTTTCTAGCACCAAAACAACATTTAAAATGAACCTGAAAGCAAAGACAGCTCTAATAAGAATATTTTCGTACATAAAGTTAGAAGGCAAGTAAGCTCCTTAAAATTCCTTATGATCCATATCAAGAAGGAAATTTGTAGGGTTCTAACCTTTCCATAATTATTTTTTATCGTAAGTATGAGAAAGGTGAGCAGTAAAGGGTCATGTAGGGTTAGGAGAAAAGTAAGCTACTTAAAGTTCCTTGCCATCGATACCGAGAAGAGGATTTGTATGTATTCTAACCTTTCCAAAATTTTATTATACTAAATATGAAAAAAGTGAGCAAGAACGGTGAAAGCTATCTCTCTTTTGAGTTTAAATAAAGACGAAACAATAAATTTTGATAGTAAAAGTTTAATTATAAAATTAATAATACTAGTTTGCTTTTATGAACGGTTAATACATATTGAATTCATTTTTTTACACTTTATGTACGAAAATATTCCTATTAGAGCTGTCTTCGCTTTTAAGTTTATTTTAAATAGTACCAGTGGCCTTCTAATATTATCACTGTTTTTTTTATATATTATACCAAAAGTTAAATGAATATTCTTACAATTTTGGTGCCTACAGTTGCATAAACTAATTTTGGTTAATATCATAGACACTCGATGTGTGTCCGTTTTTTTGCTCGGCAAACATCAAGGCGATAATCAAGCTCGGTCCAGACTCTTTGCAGCATATCCGGCGTAGTCGCATGTAGAGCTTCATTGATGCGTTCCTGAAGTTTATCTATGGTCGTGGGAAATGTAGGTATATAAAATTTTTTCTTGACATGTCCCAAAAGGAAAAAGTCACAAAGAGTTAGGTCTGGTGATCTCGAGGCCCATTCGCAAAACATCTGGTCAATAGTCATAATGTCCAGCACGCCAATCATCTGTTTGGTAGGTTCGCGTTGATAAATGGGCGGACATAGAGAGATCAGTGCGGCGGTTCGCTGTCCTGCTGAAAAATGTAGTCACCACTCACCACCTTGAACAGCTAGTTTTGGAATCAACCAGTTGGTTAAAATTTCCAGGTAGGTTTGCCCATTAATAGATGGTGGGTCCTTCAACGAAAAACGGTCGGAACACAGACCGCTCTGTGTCTGCACAAAACACATTAACTTTTGGGGAATTACGTTCATCTTCCAGGGTGGCATGCGGAATATGAGTCCTCCATATTCTCACATTGTGCCTCTTCACCTTTCCTCTTCAGTGGAAGGTTGCTTATCACTGAAAATGATCTTTGACAGCAGATCAAGATAATTTTCCATTAACGCATGGAGATAGCTGCAAATTTCAAAGTGCATTTCATTGTCTTGAAGGTATAACATTTGGACCAGTTGCAACTTGTAAGGGGTAAACCTCAAGCGTTTGCGTAAGATCTTGCTTACAGTGCTTTGTGAGACTCGTAACTCTCGGCTACATCTGTGCGTTGACTTCTTGGGTGTGCGAAGAAAGGTTTCTTTGACTCTATCAACAATTTCCTCAGGCACCGAGGGAGGGCCTGAATTTCCTTTTGTCTGGTCATAGATGCATCCTTTCTCACTGAAATCAATGGACCACTTTAAAATGGCACTCTACAAATTTGTAACACTATTTGTTTTGTCAAATTTCAACATACACCAGCTAGGTTGGTGTGGGGTGAACGCTAGCTTTGATTACACTGCCATCTAGCTGATCAAGAAGAATCGGCAAATGAGGAAGGAAACTTTATTAGTTTATGCATTTGTAGGCCCGAAAATTGTAAGAATATTCATTTAGCATTTGCCTTAATAGATATGTAAAATTAAGGAGTATTTTTGTGGTCACCCTGTATTATAAGTGCAGTCGTGGTTATTCATTATGTGAATTTATCATTAATTATTATTCTATATGGATTTTTAGTCGCGTGCGACTGTATATCTCTCTATTTCGGTCGGTCCGACAGTCCCCGTTTTACGTTTTTATTTTATGGTAATAATATTGTAGCTATTCAGCCAATTGTAACAAAATTTGAAACCCTTATATTGTTTTACATTGTCTTTCAAGTGATATATTTGCCAAGGTCCTCCCAAGGTTAGCCGGGTAATTCTTTTGTTTTGGCCATAACATTTTAACTATTCGGCCGATTCTAACGAAATCTGAATCCTTTATGTTGTTTTACATTCTCTTTCAAACGATATATTTGCCAAGATCCTCTCAAGGTTAGCCCGAGAATAACTCTTTTTGGCCATAACATTATATATAGAGCTGATTCTAACCAGATTTCTAACCTTTATGTTCTTGACATTCTCTTTCGAATAATATAACTGCCACAGTCCTGGCAAGGTTAGCCGGGGAATTATTTGGCAATAACATGATAACTATGTGGTCGATTCTAACGAAATTTGAAACCCTCATGTTGTTTTACATTCTCTCTTCAATGAAAAAATTGATAGGGTCATCACAAGGCCGTTCCGGGAATTATTAAAAGTTTTGTAAGTCATAAGGCATAAAGCAAAAAAAGTGAGAGCACGCGACTTTGATTAGCAGATCTTGTATGTAAAGCGGTGTTCTGTCATGGCCAAAGGCTTGTAGACCAATATATATATATATATATATATATATATATATATATATATATATACACAGAGAAAGAGAGAGAGAGAGAGCCTTGTCAAACTTTAGGGTAGGTATGGAAAGTGAAGAATACGATTGAAATTCATTTATTTCATATTTTTAATAATACAAATGAACATTTTTGCGTATATTCTATCCTTAATTAATAATTAATGCGCCCTAGTTCCGATAATAACCGCTTTTACGCGTTTTTGCATACCTGAGACTAAGTGGGCACAGGTGGTGGGCAAACGAAATTTTCTGCCACTCTTCATGAATTTTAGCAGTTAATTCACTTTTTGAGGAACATTTATGTACCCTTACTCTTGTACCCAAGTGTGACCATAACTGTTTAATTGGATTGAGGGCTGGAGAATGAGGGGGGCCATTCCATCAACGTCACCAATTTCTTTTTAGAACAACCTTTTGAGACTCTAGATATGTGGCATGGAGCATTGTCTTTTTTGAAGATTACACCATCTGGTATGTCACCATTGTAAATTTTACGTAAAGAAGGTTTATAAACGTGGTCTAACATTCTGGTTTAAGTTTTGGAATTCATTCTGCCCTCACAAGTGAACAACAATCCTAAAACTGAAGACGACATGGATCCCCAAACCATTACACTGCCACCTCCAAATTTGATTGTTTGGAGTTTGGACAAAAAATCTCGGATCATATGCTTCCGAAACTCGCCGAAAAACATAAACAGCTACAGGTGTTCCAAAGATCTAAAGATAAATACAAACTTTACTGATCATTTTGGTATCTAATAAAAATCTTGGTATCCAATAAAAATGTGTCCAAGTGGAATAGATTGGAAGAAACTAATGTAGAGAAACTACTTAAACGTTATTTTCATCAGAGAAAAAGACTTTAGCTCATCATCATCAGTCCAATCTTCATGCTTTTTTACTTAAGACAATCGCTTCTTCTTATTTACCTGAGACAGTTACGGGTTCTTCTCACTGTGCGTTTTGATATCTCTTTGTTTGTTGCTGCCCGAAACTCAGTAGCTATATCGGAATACATTTTTCACTATCAGCCAGAGATGTCCTTATCTATAATCTCTCTTCCCTCGCAGTTTTACACCTTTTGCGACCTTGCCCATCACGGTTTTGTACCGTTTGATGGTTGTTTGGACACCGTTTCTCGAACATTTAAATTTTCTTACAATTTTGACTTGGGATAATCCCTCTCTGTACAATGCAATGATTTGAGCTCTTTGAGCTTCAGGAATCTGTTACATCGGAGACATTTATAACAAAAAAAATATCACTTATAAGTTAACAATAAGATAATCACTAAAACAATAGGAAAAAACGTTAGTATCACACATTGAATGGCAGAAGATTGCCCAAACCACTTATCCACGATATGCAAAAACGCATTAAAGCTGTTATAAAAGAAAAATGAGGAAACATCAAATATTAATTAGCGATTGAATAATAGCAGAAATGTTTATTTCTCTTATATCAAGTATGGAATAAATGAATTTCAATCATATTCTTTACTCTTTTATACCTGCCGCATAGTTAATTATTTGTTTCATCACTAGAGCTTTGCTATTAACCATAAGAGTAAAATAATGACATTGATGGATTAAAATCCCTTGTGTATCATTATAATGTATTGCATAATATTTTTGTAAAAATAAATAATCCAAAAATTTTTAGTTACAGAAAATAATTCTTTTTAAAGCAAGGCATGTCTCCGCCTCCTTCCCTGGCCTAATGGGATTTAGTTCACTGATACGCTTCCATTATTTTGTTTGTTAATCAGTTACTAGCCACATATTGTAATATAGAGGCCAATTTCTTGCATTATTTGTCCATTTTGTCTCTGAAGATGGTAGGTGCCTCAGCAAAACGCTTCGCTGGAATCAAATATTGGGAAAAAGTATATTTATTTCCATTACCTGCCTTAATATCGAAACCTTAAGTTTTCATGAACTGCGCAGAGCGTATTGACGGGTAGAATTATGAAGAGAAAACGTATATATGACAAATCGAGACGATTGAAAAGAAAAGTATTAATACAAAATTATCTGTCGCTTTTAATAAAACCAGGCATAGTATATATATATATATATATATATATATATATATATATATATATATATATATATATATATATATATATATATATATGTGGATAGTATGTAGCTAGTGACTCATGATGTTGAAGGTAAGCAAGCACAACTGAGCTTAACGAATTTTATTACTAAACCTTCTGACCTAGTTTAAAGCTTTTCATCAGAGATGTCATCTCTCTGAGGTTTAAAATAGAAATGACCCCTGAAAGAATCGAATTGGTTAAAAAAAGAATAGAACAGGCATTACTGTGGCAAGACACAGAGATCGAGATATGAGAGAGGAAATCAGTGCGAAAAATCTTCAAGAATGGGATGTTTAGAGTTACAGGTCGGCACCTAATTTGGAATAAGACGTGAGATTCGTGATGCTAATTTATTACGTGTAGATGATGGGTATTCGCTGTGAATAATCATGAGATGTTGGGTATCATCTCAGCACCCACTCAGCGTACCATCTGCGGTGGAGGTCTCCGTAGGTGTAGTCTGTTCTTCCCTTGTCTATTTATCATGTTGTATGTCTCCACCTATATACATTTAGTAGTGTTAGTTCTTTGTTTTCGTGTTATGTCATGTTTGTTAATGGAGGATAGCAACATGTGTGTTTCATTGCATATTCTGTATTTCTTGTGCTCTTCTCTGTTATGTGTGACACGCGGCTGTGAGTGTAATTGAAACACATGATGTGAGTAATGGTCATGCTAGTGTTTTATTTATATATATATATATATATATATATATATATATATATATATATATATATATATATATATATATATGTAGCTGCATTAAGCGGCTGGCAGGGTAAAATCTACCAATCTTTTTGTTTATGTGTTCTGCTTATGTTTGCGTAGTGTTTTGGTGCACATGATAGTTTAGGTATTTGTCGAATGTGTAAACGAGTATTTTCGTGTGAGGGAGGTATGTGTTCCTTGCCACTGGGATTAAGATAGCAAAAGAATGGAATGTGCGAGAGAATAAGATAGGATACGTAGATAATATTATGTAGTGTGGAATGTTGATGATATGGATGTGGAGACGGAGTGACTGGAGGTGAGGATGTTAATAATTTGTGTCAGGTTGGCTTGCAAAACTTTTCGGGTTTTTTAGTTTTTGCTTCCTTTAGTGTGTATTAAGTTATATTTATAGCGTTCGAGCCTTTGTTATCGTTTGTTTATTTGAACGTTAGAATCATTTCTTTGTTTTATTTATTGTTTCTGTACTTTTTCTCGTACATATTGCTTTTTCATATTCTTTTCGTATTTTTTTTCTTTCTTTCGTTTGTGGGTGGTTTCTAAATAGGCCATTTTTTTATGCTCTTAGTTGTTATCTAATTAATTTTTTCTACTTTAGTTGTTTATTTTGATTTTCTAATTAAGTTGTCTATTTTAGATGTCTTATTCGTGTTTTTTAATATTTCACAGTGTCTATTCTACTTCCAAAAAATCATTTTATATCTCGGGATTCACGAATTTCCTTAACAGATATTTCATTTTATGTTTATCTTATCTTGTGAGAGGGTTGTATACAGTTTGTTCCACATTTTTTTGCACGTTCACGTAGGGCTTGGTTGATTGGTTCTCATGTTGTCCTCCGGTGTAGTTTCGCTTATGTTAGTCGTTTGCTTCTTCTCTTGTTTAAGATGAATCTGGTACCAGTTTGTATTCTCTGGGCCTTTATATTTGTGTTTTGCTCAGTGCATGCTTGAGGATTATCGGGTATAGCAACTGTGGCGGAAGAGGTTAATGTATAATTTCCTCTTTTTACTGTTTGACACATTTGGAAACCTATGTTAAATGGGAAGAAGATATATCTTTTTGAGTCTTACGACTCGCCTATCCATATTATGTGCAAACGCATCTCAGTTCACTTGAAGAATAGCTGTTTTCATCTGGTTCAAGAAAAGTAATTGGAAATTGTTCTAGCTCGTTTTACCTTGTTTTCTTCTTTTATTTTAGTTTGTGTGCCTTATTTCTCTTGAAGTCTGGGTTGTTTTCTATCACTAATGATATGTGAGATGTTCTCTAATAATTGTATATACATCGTACTCTCATTGGTCTGGCGGGGCAGGTCGATTCTGTATAGGGTTTAAAGAATGCAGAGAGACGGCCTCCTTGAGGAACACACGCTTGCAGTTCAAATACCTGTCCTTTGTGGCCGTTTAGAAGTAGAGTTGCCTTTCTTTCATCCAGGAAGGCTCATATTAGCTTACATACGTTGATCTCTTTGATTATGCCAGTTACCTTAGTTTACAGGCTGGGTAACCACAGCTTGTCGAATGCTTTGGCAACAATGCGGAGAAGGCGTCCACTCAGTTCGCTCGTGCTGTCTCCCTGGTATTTTTTTCTGTTATGAACGCCAGCGCGGCTTCCAATCCTCGCTTGCTCCTGAACCAATGTTGTTCTGGGTTATATGGGTTGCTGTTTGAAGGTATTTTTTAAAAACGTTTCGTATCGGAGTTTTTTTGAGGAGTTTCCCCAAAACTCCAGAAGCGAAATGGGACGGTAGCTTCCAATTTGGTCCTCCTTTGTTTCCGATTTCAAGGGATCAGCTTTGCCGTCTTGTAGGCTTGGGGAAAATTTACGATGTTCAGACAAACATTGAAGATCTTCAGTATTAGCTCATGCACATTTTCCCGTATGGTAGGTGGGTGAGTAGGGTACAATGTTTTTCTGTTGTTCTTGCCTAGTTTGTATAATCTCTTCATTGTCTTCTATACCATACTCAAAAAATTCAGCGGTTAAAACTATTTATTCAATATTTTGGGAAGAGTTTAACAATTTTTTCGTTCCGATGCCCTTTTCTTGCCTGGACATTGGACATAACAAGTTAGGAATATAGATTAGTAGAGTAAAAGTAAGAGAGTATAGTGGTGAAAGGGTTTTGACAAGGACAATAAAGATAAGTTTAGTATAAGTTTGAAGGGGTTATTTTGCCATGGTGGAAAGGTATCTCCAGCAAAAGTAGATAGTATAGTAAAAATATAGCACGCAAGAGCAGGGATGTATAGATCCCTTGTTAAAGGGTAGCGCTGGCAATGTTAGTTTCGTGTTCTGTTGTTTTGGGTGTCGAAATTGGTTGGTTTTCGAGCCTTTGTAGTAACTATTAAAACTCGCAACTAGAGTAAGTCAAATTTCGGAGAAAAGTGGTGGTAAATTGGGTTGTGATAATCGGTAAGAGTGTTACATGTTAGGGTTTGTGTTACCGTTCGGGTAAGGTCTTCTTCAATTTTTGGCTAGCTTTGGATACTACGCTTGCAATGTACTGTAGATGTTATGGCCAGGAGTGTTCTATTCTCGGTCGACTTTTGCTCCTCGGGAGGAGGACAAGGGAGTCTTACCCTTGTTTGATCTCTTCTTACGAAACTCTGCGTCCGTGAGAATAACGTAAGTGTCAGCCCCGTAGTCCTATTTGTATTGTCCGGCACTAAGGGCATCGACAATATCTTCTGGGCCTGCGTCGTCAGGAAACTGGTTCACTTCGGCAGCATATACTCTGAAGTTTAACATCCTCGAGTAGCACATGTACCTGGGAGCCAGATTCTTTGAAGACGAGAATCGACTCGGTTGACGTAACTGCAAGGTCTTTTGGGGGCTGGGCGAATGCTCCACTTTCTTAGGCCTCACAACAGCAGCTTCCTTCCTTTCTACTTGTTCTTCTGTTGAGGTAGTTTGGTATGTCTGTGAATCCGTTTGTGCCTTCTGTTCGGCAGCCATAGCTTGCACTTGAGGATCTCATGGAAGGGCATTAATCATGTCAGAGCTTTTGGGCCGCTCTTATTGGTCTGCGTTTGGAGATACACTCGAAGAACCTCGTTTGACAGAGGGTTTTCCGGGAACCACATTTTTTCCATACCGTTATTCACGGGCATGATTTTCAGTTCCTTCTCGAAGGTACCAGGCTTGGTCAAGTTAGCAATGTGTGCATAGTATTTGCAACACATTATTTTTGTCGATTTCTCGTTTCTGATTTGCAGGTAGGTAGGTGCAGTGGCAACACTAATATTTGCAACCCTTGCCTCAGCAACTTTCGTGTAGGTGGCGTTAGCCTTTCTTTCCTCCTCTTTTCTGCCCTTGTCCTTTGTTTTTTGTAGTTGCTCCTTCTTTATTGGACAAGTCATTGCCATGGTTCTGTGTGCGCCACCACAATTAAGGCATTTCTGAAAAAGAACTTTTACACTTGCGCTAGAAATGGTCTTGGCCGGCGCATACAGAACAAACTGTGAGTGTAGAGTTATGGCAATTCGCGGTGGTGTGTTTGTTGTACCTGTAGCACCTGAAGCGCATTTAAAGGACAATGAACTCCTCACACTTAATCTAATCGGGGCGGGGCATATGGGGACGTTAAATAGGAGAAGGCCGTTTTCTTTTGCCTTGATCGCCATTGTGGTTTCCATGGATACAACTTTAAAAACGTGGGTGTAGTTTTTGAATTTGATTATTTCGGCTATTTTTGCCACTTATGATTCCGAAGAATCTCGTTCGTGATTTGGTCAATCAAGTGGCGTCCAAATAAGTGGTTGAGGCGTCGGCACATCACACTTATATATGTTCGCATTTGTGGCGGTGTCTGGGGTGTAAGATCAATTTTACAACAGGTGTCTTAGGCACGCGGGGAGGAGAGGGCTTCAATGTCAGCCGCTTGCGCACAGATAGCTGCCTTGCCATTTGACAAATCAATTAGCCGTACGAGGGCAATATAGAGCTCGCGTAAATTCTCTCGAAAACCTTGCTCCTCTCTGGTTTTTGTCGGCCTGGGAAGGTCCTCAGGGTAATACGCCACGTATCCCTCATCTCTCCGCAAATACCCAAGAACTTAATTCAGGAGGGAATCTTGGGGGATCCGAGTCTTTAAGTGAGTGTAACTGGGTGTGTTTGTAGTTTTAGGGATCCGTTATTAAAATAGGAAAGAGTGGTATGGAGAATGTTGAAAGAATGTCCAATGAACAAAAGGCAACTTTACCTTCAGGCAGCAAGGAGGAGTCTTTCTTACTTTCCCTCAACTAGACTCCATTAGGGCAAGTTAAAGAGAAAATATCCACCTCCGAACTTATCACTGCTGGTGGAATAACAAGGAGTAACAAGGAAAGTAAGTACCCTAGGAGACCTTACGGTCCATTCAAAGAGGGTACCTTTGGACTAGCAATCGAGCAGGCACAAGGCTGCTTAATTGTTTTGCGTCCCTGAACGGCCACTTTTCAAGACTTTGTCTAGTCTTGACTTGAACTGGTCAACAGATTCACTGTTGACAAATTCCAATGGAAGTGCGTTCCACTTACCGCAAATACTGTAAGTGAAAAAATTTCCACACATATTGCGGTTGTAAAGCTTCAGTTTAAGTTTAAAGCCATGATTGCGCGTTCTGTTCTCACTCAGTGTGAAAATATCCCGGTAGTCAACATTGTCAAACCCTCAAAGTATAGTGAAAACTTCGATGAGCTGACCACGCAGTCTACGGGTTTCCAGCGAGAACAGGTCTAATTCCCCTAGTCTATCCTTATAACTTTTATGTCGGATAGAGGGAATCAGTTTGGTTGCCCTAGCTTGTACGCGTTCTAACCTTGCGATGTCCTTTCGAAACGAAGGACTCCAAAATTGTACGGCATACTCCAGGTGCAGCCGAACCAGGGAGTTGTACAGACAAAGTACTATCTCCCTGTTACGGTATCCAAACTGGCGCTTTATGTAGTCTAACATCCTTTGGGCTTTCTTCTCTGTCTCGATGCACTGTTTCGAGAACTTGAGGTCACTAGTAATAGTAACACCCAAGTCCTTCTCAGTGTCACTCGATTCAAGAGCAGTGCCCTTTAGGATATAATGAGATTAGGGGTTTCTGTGGCCAATATGCATTACTTTGCATTTGTTCACGTTAAAAGGCATTTGCCATGTGTCCGACCACTCCCCAATCTTCACAAGATCTTCCTGCAGGCGGGCAGTATTTCCATCCTTTGCAATGTTCATACCAAGCTTGGTATCGTCAGCAAATTTGGAAATATTGGCAACCATGTCACCGTCCATGTCATTGACAGAGATAATGAATAGTAGTGGTCCCAGGACAGAACCTTGAGGCACCCCGCTAGTAACGGGCACCCACTCAGAAGACTGTCCATTTACCACCACCCGTTGCCGTCTGCCACTTCGCCAGTTCTCGATCCAGCCGGCTACTTTTCCATCTATGCCCAGCGCTCGCACTTTCCGGAGAAGGGGGCGGTGTGGTACCTTATCAAAGGATTTCTGAAAGTTTAAGTAAACCACATCCACCGCCTTGTCCCGATCGTGCTCACTGAAAACGAAGTGGAAGAATTCCACAAGGTTCGTCAGGCATGACTGTTGCCTTCGGAAGCCGTGCTGACAGCTCCTCAGTAGCAGGTTTGACTCTAAATACGACGTCATTTTGTCCACCATGATGCTTTCCATGAGTTTACCGACTATCGAAGTCAGACTGATAGGTCGGTAGTTCGACGGATGGCTGGGGTCTCCTTTCTTGAAGATCGGAGTCAACTCCGCCTCACGCCAGTCTCTAGGAACGCATCCGGTCTGGATTGACATGTTAAAGATAGCGCACAGATGTCGTGATACTTCATCGCACACTTCCTTCAACACCTTGGGTAGAAACCCGTCCGGTCCAGGGGACTTATTCGTCTTTAGGTCAGCGATCTTTTTCTTTATTTCTCCTTCGGTGAAGTCCATTGCCTCCAGCTTTTCCCATGAGTAGGAATACGTGGGCTGGGGGATGGGACCAAACTCTTCAGTAAACACTGAGGAGAAGTAGTTATTGAGAAGGTTAGCATTTTCTGCATCTGAGTGAGTTAATGCACCCTCCTCGTCCACTAAGGGCCCAATCCTACGATGGACTGCTTTAAGGCTATTTACATAGCCGAAGAACTCCTTGGGATTCTCCTTGCAGAGTCTCGCCACTCGGAGTTCCTCAGTACGCTTAGCCGCCCTAATGCTGGACTTCACTCTCCTGGCTAGCCTCCGGTACTCGTCAAAGGCACCCGAGATCTTCGATTGTTGGTATGCATTTCTCTTCTCCCTTAGCAGTTGGCCGATTTCTCGATTAAACCAATTTGGTTGAACAGAAGACCGATGGAGGCATTTCAGAGGGATGCAACTTGATTGAAGACTCATGAACTTATTTTTGAAATTGTTCCACGAATTCTCAACCTCTTCGCATACCGCTAGCCTTACATCAGTCAGCCCAGCACGAAGGCTTGCTAAGTCTGCTCTTCTCAAGTCAAGTTTCCTTGATTGACTGGCAACAGACCTTACCTTCGGGATCTTGACGGTAAATCTAACTACCTGGTGATCACTGCCACCGAGCTCTTCGCCTACAGAGACATCCTCATTGATATCATCCTCAGAGGTGAAAACCAAGTCGAGAATATTGTCTCCTCTCGTCGGTTCTCTGACCCATTGAGTGAGGAACTCGTTGTTGGCGAACTCCAGGAGTAACGCGCTCTCGCCACAGGCTGCTCTGGTTTCCCAGTCAACTTGTCTGTTGAAGTCGCCCATAACGATGCACACTCTGCCTTGAACAAGCTCACCCAGCGGCTGGTACAGTTCCCTGTCCTTCTCAACGGGTTGGGAAGGGGGTCTGTAAAGCACCAGGTTCCTGTATCTGACAGGACCTATCTCTAGGTCAACGCCTAGGAGCTCGTGATCGGATATAATGTTTGAGTTTGTAGATTTGATTGTATCCTTGACATACAACATTACACCGCCACCCTCTCTGTCTGGTCTATCTTTGTGGAAGAGTTGGTAGCCAGGAGGTTTTTATCCACGATTCTGTTATGGCTACCATTTCGGGTTCTTCCGTCGCTACGAGGCCACGGAGCTCAGGAAACTTGTTCCTGATTGACCTCGCATTGAACAGAAGAACTTTTAGGGAGTCCCCTAATGTAGGACTGCCTCTACTCCCCTGTTTCCCGGCTGGTTTGTTGGCGAGGCACCCCTTTTTGCGACCTCTGAGAAGGTCGTTCCTGGAGTGACACGGGCGTACTTGCGTACGTCCGCCCTCACTCTGGGCCGGATACTCCTTTCGGTCCTCTCTACGACATCCTTGATCATGTTTGACAGAAACGCCTTTTATTTAAAGGAAAGATGTACCCCATCCCTTTGGTAGAGATCATTTCTACCATAAAAGGTGCGGTACGCGTCCACAAAAAAGACCCCCTCTGCCGTACACAAATCTGCCAGGCGCCGGTTTAAAGACACCTTCATCGAGTGAGCGGTCTGTGTTGGACCTCTCCCCCGGAGAATCCCAACTACCACGCGCTTGCGGGTTTTCAGCCCACACTCGGTACGGCACCCATGACCGTGTGGAGGATTTTATCTGTAGGGCCTACCCTACCTCCTCTCAGGTAGAGGTCGTTTTCACTGACCATCAGAGCAACGACTGAGCTCTCAGAAATCTGTGATTTCTCAGCCTCTACTCTGATGTGGTGGTTACCACATCATGGCAGGCAGCTTACCTTAACGCTTGTGCGAAGGCGGGCCGCTAGCAGGGCCTGCAGGTCTCGTGCCTGAGAATCACCCACAAGGATGACCCTGGCACATTTGCCTGCTGAGCTCGGATTCTTTATTTTCTGAGGCAATCTCTCCGATTCCTCTCTCTTCCCCGTCATGGTCTTTTCAGGCTTTTCTTTTTTTTTCTTCCTCTCATTCTTCTTCTTATTCTCTATCATCTTTTCCTCCTTGTCATCCTTTTCATTAACTTCTTCTACTTTTTCTTCTTCTATTTCTCTCTCTTCCTCTTTCTTCTTTCCCTTTTTCGTCTTTTTTTCTTTTTTTCTTTTGGCGTCTCTGCCACATTTGGGCTCGGGCTCTCTGCAGAGGTGGTGTTTGCCACAGGACTCGAGAGCTCGTTTAATATCTCTTCGAGCCTGCGGATCTGGTGGGAGTGCTCCTCCTTGAGCCTCTCGATTTTCTGTTCGAGGTCTGCAGTTCTTTCCCTGTAGTAGGCGACTACTTCCGCCACTTCCTTCTTTAAAATGCAAGTGGTGCATACACTGCCTGGGTGGCATTTCGCAAAGCAGCCTTCCGGGAAGTCAACGCACCACTTGTCCTTCTTACATGTGGCACACGTGAATTTTAGCGCTGCTGGACGTTTCTTGCCTGCCATTTTGAACACTCTATTTCTTAAGCTTGTGACCAATCAATATATAAAAAGGGGGTTGGTGAGTTCTCCCCGCGTGAGTCGCTCCCGCCTATTTATCGGAGTCGTTTCGGAGTCTTCCAGTAGGCACGCTCCATGTGCTGCTGTTCGTCTGACCGAGTCGTCAAGCCTTGGCGTGCCGTGGCTCCCAACCAAGCAGCACAGACGGTCCCCGAAGGGGCCATCAATTTGTCACCAGGTGAACAACAATGAAGCACGCCCCTTACTAAACTCCTACTAGTTCCCTTCACAATGGCCAGGATCTCGGAGTAGCGCTCAATGGATATTCCGCCACTCCAAGGAACTTGACCCAAGGCTTTTTATTGGCCTGGCAACCAACATGGTAACAAAGGGCCATCACCTCGGACCAATGCTACCAGAAGCACCCGTCAACGGGTGCTTCTGGAATAACCGGTCACGCACAAAAAAGTGGTATCCAATCAAATTCATTCGAATGAAAACCAGTCTAAATTTTAAAGTTGACTTTACTGTGCAACGAGTATGTAAGAGAGCAATCCAAGCGACAAGCGCAGTCGAATCAAATCGCTGTTTATAAAAAGAACAAAGAGGGATCAATGTGTAACACGGGCCATCAGATAGTTGTAGAGGAAAAGGGTATGGATGTAACTGGAAAGGGGTTGGAAAGAGTTGATAGGTCGGTGGCTAGACACTGATGCCTGCTGTAGTTTGGTGTGTTTCGGGGTATTCGTGACTGGACGACGGTTGGGGACGGTCAGGAAGGAGAGCGTTTCTGCATACTCGGAAACGCGTTACTCATGATGCTCTTAAATTATGCGTAGAACGGTAAGGGTTGCAGGTGGTTATGGGCTGTAGGGTATCGCAGTGCCATATGGGGTCTCTGGCGAGTTTCCTCGAGTTGTTTTGTGAGTCTAATGTGAGCATATGTGTTTTGTGGTGCTAATTTGTCGTTGTCGTGTAATATAGACATTCTCGCGTACATGGGAGATCAGCAAGCGCGCTTCAGACCAGATTTATTAATGCGCTGAGCCTTCTTCTGCCACGTGACACTCACAGCTACGAGTGGCAGTGGGGCGTACGTGAGAAGAGGTCACACGAGTGTTTTATATAGGTGTGATTGTAGTTTCTTGCCCGTAGGGTAGAAACTGCGAAGCATTTTGTTTGTGCGTGAGGCTCTTGCTTGTATTATGTGCTGGTGTATATTAAGCCTAAGGGACTTGTCAAAAGTTACCCCAAGGATCTTTGTCTGTTGTGTGTAGTCGAGGCTTGTTGGGTTTAGGTGGTTCCTGTCTGGTTGGTATGTGAAAAAACTTTTAGGTTATGCCCCGAAGAGTGTCATATGTCTCCTGAGGATTCGTGGCAATCAGCTATTTAGGATCGTATTCTGTCTTTTTGTCTAGTATTATAAGTGCGTGGTGCGCGATCTCGTCTGGATTCCAGCCGCTGACGAGAATGCTCTCGTCATCAGCGTAGGACACTGTCTAGCTATGACGGCAGTTTTGGGAAGGCGTGGGGTGTCGTTTGTGTACATTAAGTAAAGTGTTGGTGTCAGTACGCTTCCTTGGGAAACGCCTGAGCGTGGTGTAAATGGTTGTGATAGAGTATTGTTGTAATTTATGCAGTATATCCGTTCAGTGAGGTAATGCGAGAGGAGCCTCCTGGTGTAGAGAGGTAACTCCGTATTGTTGGCGAGTTTCCAATGGAGTATATCGTGCCACACCTTATCAAAGGCCTCCTCCACGTCCTTGCTGATGGAGACTATCTTTTTTCGTACCTGGCGTTTTTTGTATTCTATCGTGAACGATGGCCACAGCCGGCTGAGTGGACCGGCCACTCCTGAACCCTTACTGGTGGGGGGACAACCAGGCCCTCTCTTTCAGATGGTCGCGTAGGCGGCAGTTGATGATACGTTCGAGTATTTTGACTAGGTGCTATAATAGAGCAATGAGCCTGTATTTTTTTCAGTGTTTGGGGTCTTTGTTCATTTTGGTAGAAGTATGTTCTGAGAGACTTGGAATATTTTGGGGAAGTGGCCTGAGGCTAGTGATGCGTTGAATAGGTGTGTAGGTGTAGGGTATATGTTTGCGAGGAGGTTGTGTATTAGTTCGGCTGGTAGTCCGGAGTGGCCAGTTGCGCGTTTTGGTGTTTTTTTAATGTAGTGTTTTGTTTCTTCGACGGTCATGGGAGTGGTCAGTGTAGATGTGTTGTTGAGCAGCTCCATTCGTATCAGGGGGGCGGGACTTAGCTCGTGAGCATGGGCTCGACACTACTCCTCTACTTCCAGGAAGTGCTCTTGCGCGTGTAGTTTGGGTGCGTTGTGTGTGTGTACTCTGTCCCAGTGGGACCTAATTGTGTCAAGGACGCCTCTGTCTAGGAATGGCGCTTATTTATATTACAGATGCGGCTGGTAATGTAGCATAAAGTCAATAACCTTCTCGGAGAAAAAATGGGGTGATAATGAGTAAAAGTTTAGAGAGGGATTCTACAAAGAAAAGTTGAAACTTGAGCGTGTGGCCTACCTCAGTGTCCGGTCTACACTGTAAAATCACCTTTAGCAAGCTGTCTACCTTTAATGGTATAATTTTATTATATGTGGTTAGCATTTTGTACATAATAATATATACTAGTAAAAAAATAATGATAATAAAATAATTAATAATATGAATAAAAATACAATAATAAGTAATTATAGTAAATAATAATGATAATAATTAATAATATTAAGAATGATAATCACAATAAAAATACTAATAATATCTGCTTACCTTATCTTTACTATTTTAACCTAACATAATTAAATCTAACCTAACTTAACCTAACCTAACCTAACCTAACTTAACCTAACCACTGAATCCCACTTTTAATAATGACCATTAAGGACTACTTAGACTTTTGATTCTGAATGATTATGATTTGTATGATTATGTGTAATTCATTAATAATATATTATTATTCAAAATTATTAAATGTTTTATTTTCCCGAGTATAATGTGTAAGAAGGCTTAGTAGACCGCACTCTAGAGTAACAGGTTGCAACGAAAGTAATGTCTGATTATAGGGTATATATTAAAAATGAAAAAAAAACATGACTGGAGATATTTAATATAAAAATAACCTGCATTGCTTTCTACAGGCTCATTTCTTCTTTCAAAAAAATTACAAATGCCACGCTTTTAAAATTCTTGTTTTGATGCCAAATATGAACCCAACTCTTTTTCAACCTGTTCTCTTGAATGTCAACGTAAGGCCAATCAAATGGTCCTGCAATCTCCTAAACAAGTTTTTATCAAGACGAAAAAGGTCAGAGTAAAATGGCTGATGAAGCAATATTTCCCAACCAATGCTCCTCCAAGAGATCTTTGATCATTCGTGCTGTGTAAGGATTGCCATTATTTTGATGAAGGATAACACCCTTTCTGTTGATTAAGGATGGTCGCCGTTGGCACAAAGCCCTCCTCTCGGTCGTTGAGAAATTCTGCTTCCTCTTCTGATGCAAAAATGGTGGCGTTTAATTTTATGATCTAGGATTGACTTTTCATCACGAATAAGACGCCTGCTCAAAATGGTGCATAAAGGTGTCGTAAAAGAAATGAATCACAGCAAGCAACAGGCGTTGCAGATTTGCAAGAACCATTATAAAATCACTGGAACTTTTCCATCATTTACAGTTGGACTAGAGCCGTCGTATGGGTAAGGCTCAAATTGTCCTGTGAGTTCTTTAGAAATTTTAGAAGAATTTGTTGTGACAACACTTTCCATCTCTTCGGAATTAAGTTCTTTTGAACGTCCTTCTTTTCTTTCATCCTTTGACTGAAATCACCGCCACTTAGGAAACGAGATAACCCCTCTCTAACAACTTCTTTTATTTACAGTATTATTAGCATGTGCTCTGAATAGATTTTTCCGCTATACTTGCTTCATCACCTTTATGAAACTCATAGAGTACAACATGTCTAGTGTGATCCTTAGACGGTATGACATAGGGGTGAATATCAAAGGATATTATAAACAATATTTTTATAATATGACAGAAAAGGTATAAATTACTCATTCTACCATTTCTAAACGAAGGCAAGAGACACTACCTTGATAAATACTATCTAAGAATTTATTCTAGAGAATCGGTTATTATCTTCGTTCCAAACTTATACATATCAATGGCAAGGTAGACCGCACGCTAAAGTGTATGTAACCTGGTAGACAGCAGCTAAAGTGTATGTAACCTGGTAGACAGCACGCAAAAGTGTAAAGGGCCTGGGAGACCGCACGCTAAAATAGCACCTAACCAAAAGGAATCGGAGTCTCTAATTAAAAAAAAGAACAGCCTATACAGTGAAAATATAAAAAACAGGGGTTATCGAGACATTACCAAGTGAACGCGACGTTATTGTATAATATAGTGGTCAGTCAATTACCTATGTATATTATTGTAGGTGTCGTACAATTTTTTCTTTCTAGAGCCAATCTGGCTACTGCCCACATGGGCATAAGTCGCTGGAAACGCGACAGCTTAGAAATAAGCTTCTTTAAAATATGAATAGGTAAACATAACAATAATAAAAATGGGAAAAACTTGACAATTAGGAAGCAATTTCTGGCGTCAGGGGAGGTCCCCTTCACCTCGGTGTAGGAGCGTGCAACCTACACAGAAAACAATAACAAAAAAAATAGAACATACTTCAATTAAGGGGAGAAGCCCGGCATCCCCCCAAAAAGAAACAAGTCCACAAGTCAATGTGCACGAACTCGTCCCAAGTACAAGAGACAGGCGGCAGCGACTCCCCCATCCCGGTACGTGGAGAGGTAACGTGTGCGAAGATCACCCAGACTGGAACATTGGACAAGAATGTGCCGAAAAGTCTGGGGGGTGACGCAGTTGCCACAATAGGGTGCAGGTGAGCGCTCCATCAAATAGCGATGCGTCACACGAGTGTGTCCGATTTGGAGACAAAAGAAAGAGACCTGGAGCCGTCGCCAAATTGGGGGATAGGTCCATAGGAACTGTCGCAGCGCAATGACACGCAACTTTAGGTTCCCTTAGACCATTTCCCGTCTTCTTTGACAAGCAGTCCGAAGAGCTGCCCATATTCCTGACATGTAGTCGGTGTGAGGATGAGCGAAACGCGGGTCCGGTCGCAGAGTCCTTGCGGACGCTTTGGAGCCTTCAGCGGCGCGCTCATTTCCCTACATGTCCAAGAACCCTGCAGAAGATAATCTTGACATCCGCCCGGCTCGCCAAAACCATGGCGTCACGAATATCGCGAACCAGGGGATGCGGAGATTCCAATGCCCCGAAAGTCCTCAGGGCACTTTGTGAGTAGCTATAGTTAACAATCCGGTCTCCGAACCGGGCACGTCGCTTTATCTCCCGTACTGAGTGGGGTATTACAACCAGCTTGGCCGTGAAAACAGACGCAGAGCGTGACAGCGCCTCGCTGACTTCAAACATAGGTGATAGGGCATGGAAGCCGACCCCCTCTTGGGACATGGAGCCATCCATATACACTTGCACGGTTCCAGCGTGACATGAGGTGATCTCCAATCTCCAAAAAGGTCGAACGCAATACTTCCAGCGCCGTACACGCTTTGGGAGCAGAGGCGTGGCGACAAATAGCCAAATGTGGTACCCTCCAGGGTGGCGTCCTGGGCAGAACCAGAAGCGCACCGGCCCGATAACTATATCTAGCTCTCGAAGGAGTTTTCTGGCCCTAAAACCAAAGGGCTTAGGGTATGACTGGCATCTCTCGGCCGTATAGGCACCACCAAGATCAGCTGCGGATGCAGTGAGAGCTAGTGGCGACTGAGGGAGGCACCGGGCTTGCGCGTACAGGCGAGTGATGCACTGCACGTGGCGCAGAGCGAGTGGCATCTCCCCCTCATCGACCAACAGGCTCTCAATTGGACAAGTGCGGAAGGCACCAGTCGTAAGGCGAAGGCCGGTGTGTTGGATCGAATCCACCTTCCGCAATAAACGCTAGGCTGCGGATGCATAAAACTCGCATCCGTAGTCGAGCTTCAAACGAAAAAAGGATCGATCAAAAAGTAGGTTAGTAGCCCTATCAGCGCCCCAAGTGCTGAACGTCACGGAACGGAGAATGTCCATCGCGCGGGTACAAGAGACCCTAAGGCTACGAATATGAGCCTTCCAGGTGAGGCGTCGTTCGAATACAAGACCAAGGAAACGGTGCGATACAACCACATCCAGGCGTACCCCATTAAGAAACATATATGGGTCAGGGTGGAGCCGTGGATGGCGTAAGAAGTGCACCACCTTAGTCTTGGCCAAAGAATACCGAAACCTGTGCACTTTGGCATAGCGAGAGACGTGGTTCAATGCCTGTTTGAGTCGACGCTCCAGGGTTGGCATGTGGGCCGCGCCAAAAGAGATCGAAAGGTCGTCCACGTAGAGCGTATCGAGAAAATCTTCCGGCAGCACCGATTTGATGCCGTTGATGCTCAGGGGAAAGAGTGTGACACTGAGGACACTTACCTGCGGGACACCTTCATCCTTCTCCTTTGGGCCGGAGAGGGCTCTCCCCACTCGTACGCGGAATCAACGATCTCGGAAAAATTTAGATATAAACATTGGAAGGCGTCCCCTCGCCCCCATCGTGTGAAGAGTCTTCATGATACCGTAACGCCATGCGGTATCATAGGCCTTCTCCAGATCGAAAAACACCGTGTCATAGTGCTGTCTACGAAGGAAAGCCTCACAGACGGCATTTTCTAGTCAGAGCAGAGCATCTGACGTGCAGTGGAACTTGTGGAAGTCGCACTGTGAAAAAGAGAGCTGGCCTCCGCGGTACAGAATAAAAGGTTAATCTAACATTTACCAATTCCTCAATCAACTTGCACACGCAAGAGGTAAGAGAGATTGGGCGGAAACCGGTTGGAACAGAGTGATCTCTCCCTGGTTTCCGATAGGCGAGTACAGTAGCGATTCGTCAGGAATCTGGGAGAATACCTTCCACCCAGATCCTGTTGAACAATCTAACAGAAAGGCCATGCCTTAATCCCCCAAGTGTCGAAGCATGGCGTACGGTACATCGTCCGGACCATGGGTGGTGTTCGCGCACGAAGCAAGAGCGGAGCGTAACTCACTCACAGTAAACCTGTCGTTAAAGGGTTCTCAGACTTTGGAGGTAAAGTACAGCCGGCGGCCTTCCACGACAACACGACGTGCATTGAAAGCTGGCGGAGTAGCTAGAGAATGCGGAAAAAGCGGTTGCCAGGAATTCCGCCATGGACGCGGGGTCCCATTCTCCTGGAGAATGGGAGGGGGGTCCTGCGAGAACTTTCCCCGAATCCTTTTGCCTCGATTCGACACCTATGCTTAAGGGGTCTTCCCGTTAAGGGGAGACATGTATGCCCGCCAAGAAGAGCGGCACGCGTGCTTCGAAATATACTGGAACCTTGCCCTAGCCCGACGAAATTCACCGACAGTGAGATCGTTCGGGCGGCTTTTATAGCGCATGTAGCCATAACGCTTCTGTTTGAAGGCCGTCTCATACTCGGCCAACCATCATAGGAGTGGTTTGGCGTGCAAAACTTTCGGCCGTTCTAGGAATAGTAGTCAGGCGATGAGGTTGCCGTAGAAGAATTCAACGGCCTCATCTACCGACCTAAACTTCTCAACTGAGATAGAGAATTCAGTCATTTCCTGAAATGCAGGCCACCGCGCCCGCGCCACGCACCACCGAGGTAGGATCTCAGGCGGCAGTTGACCTGAAAATGATATTTGAATGGGAAAGGGATCACTACCATGGAGGTCATCGACCACCCCCCAATCAAAATCAGGCTGTGCATTTGAATAGCACAAAGATAGGTCAAAGCAATAAAATGAAGCGGTTCTCGGACAGTGATGCGTAAACACATCCACGTTTAGAACACCCATCTCAAGCTCTTCGCTCAGATTGACAATCAATTGTCCCTTGGGATTTATGGAGTAATCTCCCCAGAGAGGATGCCTTCGTTGAGATCTCAGGCAAGACAACGGGCCTTGGCAACCGTGCCACGACGCAGCGGAAGTCCCCCGCGTCGAAGTTAGCTGAAGGCGGAATGTATGCAGAAATGATAGTATACCTCCTATCCAGGTGCAGCTGCTTAGCCACTGCCTGAAAGGAGGTATCTAAAGAGAAAGGAAGAACGGAGACATCATGCCGGGTGTAAACCGCCTATCTCCCAGCTAGGCCCTTCCATCATGGTATGGTTGCAATACCCTTATACCTCCGGAGGGCGGGCATGGGGCACGCGCCAGGCATGGTCTCCTTCAGAAAAATAGCTAAAGGCGAACGGGACAAGACGAGCCTCCGCAGCTCCTCTTAGTTGGCCGGAGCCCACGGCAAGTCCATTAAGGGGATATGCCCTCCAGGCCTAGCTCCGAGTAGACGCGGGGGCCCTCCTCAAACAGAAGACCTTCACGGAAATGGCCGTACAGTTCCCGGAAGCAAAACTTCGGGCGTTGTTAGCCGGACAAAGCGCTGAAGGCTCTGTCGCCTTCGAGAACTTATTGGGAGAGGTTGGACTCGCCATGCGATTCTTTTTCTCCCTCCGCTCTCGAAACCTTAGGCGGGCATTGCGGCTTTGGAGGCAGGGGGGCCCTCGTTTCGAGAGACCACCGTCTCCGAGCTACTCACTCCACCACTAGGCGTAGGCAAATGAGCCGAAGCTCCTTTCTTGCTGTCCTCCTTTCGGGGGACAACTCTATGAACCCCGGAAGTTGGCCTGGCTAGCAATTTCACGGGTGTTGCCTCCTGTGAGCCTAACGACATGGTGGAGGCGCATGGATGTTTCGCATTACGGGAAACGATCACGCTGCAGGAAGAGCGGAAAGCCCTGGTTATAGCAGGGGCTGGGTATGAACCCTTTGTCCGCTAGCTTTACCAGGGGAGCGCCCGGGTTGAGGAGAGCCCGCACAAGGGCTCCGAATGGGCCCGGAAACAACCGTGCTCGTTGGCCTGGATGGGCCAGGAGCAAGAGGGTGCCTTTCTAACTATTGAGGCATATGACGTCCCAGGCAGAGCCGGGCGCACCAGGACCAAGTCCATAGCCTCGTGGAATGAGAGTCAATCCGGGTTTTAAACTGCCAGGATTTCTGACTCAAGGAGATATGCATTACATTGCTACGAAGAAGCAGGGCGCGGCTCTCCACAATTGACGCTCTTGGCCACACACGATGGGAACTTATCGTGTGTGGCCTTGGAGCAATTTACACATACTTTGGGTTACCCCGACTTTGCACGTCTACAAGAACGATTTGTATGGCCAAAGCGGTGAGAGTAATAGCACGAATGCCTTTACGCGATAGCGATACCAACCGGCACGCACCGCTGTAGGGAGCTTGTCACAGTCAAACGTGACGAAGAGTGTAAAGGTGAGTATCGATGCCCCTTCCTGTATTCTCATCACACGTTCGACCTTGACCGCCCAAGGTTGGCCAGCTCTAAGGTGATGACCTCTCTGGAGTAGTCAACGAGATCCCTGGCATAAACTACTCCTTTAAAGAAGTTCATGGTAGAGTACGGCGTCACAAATACCAGGGTGCGATGAAGTGTCCGAAGAGCACTTATGCTGGCCGCCTCTTCGGGATTGGCCGCATTCGCCAGAAGGCTCCCGTTCGAGAAACGGGTCACTTTCGCCTCTCTACCAATTGCATTAGCTAATCCTCTTCTCTTCTGGATCATGTTGCCCTTGACCAACATGGTGTCATCCGTGGGGCGAATAACGAGGATGCGTTGGAAACCGGCGGCCTCGAAAACGCCAGGTAACTTCTGAATGAGGGGCCCCGATTAAATTGATGCTCGGCTCTGTGCACTTTTGGTCGGAGTCGGTGGGGCAGAGGGGCCGCATGTGGCGATCTTGGCTTGGTCGCTTATCAAAGTGTTAGCAGACCCATCCGTCCCCGCAGCCCTCGCGGATGGAGAGGAGCACCGAGTCTTTAGTCTTTTTCTTCTTCTTTTTAGGAGAAGAGGGCGGGGAATGAACCCGCTTTTCACCTCCACCGGCAGAATCCCCTAGGCCATCTGGACCGGTCTCAGCTAGTTCCTTCTCCGAAATGGAAAAGGTGCTGGTGTTTGCCGGGGCACCAATTAGAGGGGATTCCTCTTCTTCTTGTAGTGCCTCGGAGACCCCAGCCGTTTGAGGAGGACCTTGCATAGGGGCAGATTCGGGTTTGGTGCTTGTCACTAAGCCTAAATTCCCCCCCATATAAGGCCCTACCGTCTGAGGCTGGGTCTCCTCAAGGACCATGTCTATTACAGGAGAGGCCTCCAGTTGGCGATCCCCTCCCCGGGCATCACAGGCCTGCTTGGCAGCGTCACCAGTCTTGTGTTGGAAGGCAAAGGCCTTGACCCCGGCAAGGTTTAATATTCTTGCCAGCAGGTTTACTGTTAGAAGCGACCGAAAGGGGTCTGGCTTCCCTCCCCCCCATAAGGGGGTTTGCACTGCCAAGCCGTTAGATGAGGAGCAGTTGGCTATGGGCTGCCTTCTGGCTTTCTTGGCAGTCCCCTTGGAAAAAAAAGGAGGGACTTCCGTATTTTTTCACGGGAAGCAATATCTCATCACCTCTCGCAGTTGCCCGCACGGCAAGTGGTGCTTACAGGACTAGTCGAGCCAAGTATAGCCATTCAGGACTACCCCTCCCGCCTGGTGGCCTGGCAGTCCATCAGCATGGCGGCTGCACATTGAACGCGGCGTAAAATTGATAGCGTTTAAATAGCAAAGGAAAAGCGATGTGAGGAAGGTATGGGTCGGGATGAAGCAGGTTGTTAAAAACTCCCCATCCCGAACCGCAGCTCAGGAGTTAGGTAACGTTGTCCCCTGCCCCCTCAGCCCCGATCCGCGACGGTTGGCTAAGAAGAAGATGAAATTAGAAGCTGACCAGAGAAAGTTGTGGGATCGGTTGTATGAAAAGCGACGAAGTAGGGGAGAAATGCCGGCTATAGGAGGTAGGTAAATTTTGAGGAATTGCAACATAAAGCCTCCCGGAGGGCCAGACGGACATACACATTAAAGTCCCACCCCTTGTAGAGAAAGCCGAAGAAGTGAGCCCTATGAGGAGATTCGTGGGAACGGTAGCCGGCGAATAACAATAACTGCCTATCCTGTTTGATCTCCCCGCCGCATAGGTAGTTTGAGCGACCATCTGTGTTAAGGCAACCACTAAAGGCCCTTAAACGACGCTCTAAAGATCCAATTCCTTACGAGATCCATTGATTCGTGGTTATATCATCAAAAGCGGTGCCAGTCAAAATGCACACCAAGGAGGGTGGCAGTTGAGGGTCTCGCTAATTAACAAGCCGCCTTAGGCACCTCATTGCAACCCTCTGCACTTCTTGCTCTTCCAGATGCGATCTCACCCTTCGCGCTTCCCTCTGCCGCCTTGCCCCTTCCCCCTTAGATGAGGCGGTGGTCCGCCTATAAATAAGCCCCTGAAGGAAACAGAAAAGATTATTATTCGGTCAGAACGACATAGGATCAGTTCCTGAAGATCGATCTTTCAGCCATTCAAGATTATTCGGTGAGAACGTTATAGGATCAGTTTACAAAGATTGATCCTTCAGCCATTTAAGATTATTTCGAAGAGAGACGATAAAGGATCAGATTGATAAGATCGATCCTACCCACCCAGTACCGCATTAAAAAAATCGTCAAGTTTTGGTATGGGTGCCATACCGAAGAATCCCTCACAGACTTAGAAGAATTCTGAGTAGAGAAAAGAAAACCCTCGAGTGACTTCCACAGCTCAAGCTTCGTAAGAGTTAGAGGAGAAGTGCCCAGTCCCAACAAGGCTCCACTCGTTAATTACGGTAGAAATCCCCTCGTATAACCCAAAACTAGTTGATACTTTAGCGGTAAACAATAAGGCACAAATAGGCTTCAAGATTATTCAGAAGAAAACTCTTTGAGCGAGGAGCACCGTAGCTCTCACCATCTTCTTAACGTAATCAGAGGCAAAGTTGCAATAAGAAGTTCAAATCGCCTAACCTCACATCCTCCATCCCATCTCGACTAAATTCCAACATCGGCCACTCCAAATCTCCGAAGCGCGAGATAAACCCTCCAGCGACATCCGGCAACCCCTAATTCCTTCTACCATGTAAGTTAAAAAGAACATTTATATTCATATTGCGATAGTATAAGTTTATTACGTTTCACGATCTAACGGAAGTAGAATCAATTGTGCGTGAACCCCTGCCATATTTACTAGTAGAAGAGAGTAATTTAATTTAATGTTTAACGATAATCTAAAAGAGTCGCGATAAAAATACTAATCGGCAATTGGTGTGTTTACGTGTAGCCTTTTGGTTGATTTTTGTCTTTGAAAGATATTGTAATAGGCCCAGTTGCCAACCGGATTGGTCTCTGTTATCGTACGAGAAGTATATAAATGTTTACTGTTTTATTGTCATAGTTAATTGTTAAATTTAAAATATATGTTTATTTTGGCATAATTCCTGTGCGTTTCTTTAAATTCTTACGTGTTTAAAGCAGCTTTTCCTTAAAAGCAACAACAAATAGCATTCTTAGACAAAAGTATACTTCAAAAAAGAAGTAAATCACGATCTAAAAGGTATTCTGCGACATTATCTTTCATCACTCTGTCTCGAAGACAGCCAGGAGCTAAGCCTGAAGTCTCTCTGTTCTCTTGGGCATAGCCTGTGCGAGTGTGCAAGTGGTGCGAGAAAGTCAGAGGCCTGTGTCTCTACAATGAATTATTGTGCAAGAATGAAGAGGAAAAGTGGGACAAACCTTAAATTAAACTTTGAGATTATCGAGCTTAGTTATTCCAATCAAACTTATTATGAGTCATCTAAAGATTTTTAGTCCATATGGCTAAAAGGATTATTTATTTTTTGGAAAATTAGAGAAACGATAGTTTTAACTATATAATTTGAATTTTCTAAATAATTTGAGCCTCGGGTGGCATTTAAGTAAGTCTTTGTATTGGGGATCTATAACGGAAGATAAGAAATTGAAAGCAGCTGACTCTAATTAGTTTAATAAGGAGCACCGAAAGAAATTTTAACAATTTACTTTAGTCTTTATATATATTTAATTCTATATATCAGATAAATGGGATAAAATGAAAGATAAGATAGGCTTTAGAAATTGGAATGAAACAGATCTGTTTGATTAATAAACATACTTAAGGACACTGAAGTTACATAGAATATTTTACTTCATAGTAATTAAAAAGCTTAATATTGGAACGATTTACCACTAGGGAAATGAGGTACAGGACAATGATCTGTCCAAGATATTGAGTTGGACAGTGATAAGTGTGATATTATGTAAAAGGAATAGAATATGTAGTTAGGCCTTTCATGAGAACTCTAACCTTATGTAAAATAAATTATATTTGAAATATAGTTTTTGTAGACTTAGAAAAATTACTTGATTTTGTCTTCTGGGATCAATTGATATTGTTTTTAGACACAAAAGTTTTCAATTCTGAAAAGGATCTTAGTGGTTCTAAAATTGGTGTCATACAAAAAATAAGTATTCTAAAATATATTACCCCTTAAATCGCTTTTTTATTGATGAAGTAAGAGTATCACCACGAGGACATCAGCTGATGTCTTTAAAGGGAATTAAATTGGTGGACATTTCAGCTCCTTTGTTAGCGCGGCGATCTATTATCTTTATCAGTTCATTACCAATCATTTGGACCATGATTAGTTAGTAGCGAATATTTTTGGTTCGATTTGGAATTTACTAGTAATATTACACTAATCAGAGATGACCCCTACAGAAGTGCTACTACGGTATGAACTCCTCAGTGCTTGATACGAATTTGGCTTTAATTTCAAAAACAAAACATATTAAATTTTAGTTTCATTGACTAACATCGATTGAACTGACTGCGATTAAATGAATAAATTATGTATAAGTGGTTATTATAAAAAGAGAGTTCATACTCGTTGAAGTCAGGTATTTTGATGTTATTCAAATACGCCGTTCGTAGGAATCTCGGAGGAGCAGCGTAGTGATATACCTTAACGCGTTCAGGATGATATTTACGTCTGTAGTTCATGACCCTTTGCAATCAAAATGAATCGTAACCCATTCCTGGTTAATTCCACAACAGGTGGTGTCATGTAAGCAAGTAATTAATTTCGTTATTACAAGAATGTAATTCTCGTAGGTCTTTTATACGAGCCTTACTGATGTCGTAGAAAATAAAGTCACATTTAACACCATATATTTATACATTTTAAATGGCGGAGAAAGATATAAGTGATGGCGCCGTATTGTTTTTATCACCACATGCAGAGCTTTATTTGAGGTAGATATTAAAATGTGAAGGCAAATATATAATGTTTCATTGTAAATCCCCTTTTCAAAATGATTAATTGTAAATCTCATTTAAAATGTACTTACTTGTAAATAATATTTTGAAAATAATTAATTTTAATAGCAGTTCAAAAGGGTTTAATTATTAATTGCGATTTCAACTAATATATTTGTAAATACAATATTTATCTTTAATTGTAAGTGAAAATTGTTTTATTGTAAGTACATATTTAATATTTAATGCTATTTCCAATCGAAAAATTGTAACTTCCATTTACAACTTGTTTAATTTTAAATACTATTTTTAAATTGCTCATATTAAAATGCATTTTCAAATAGTTTTATTCTAGTTGCCATCTTCTATTTTTTAATTGTATATTTTATGTAATTTTTTAATTTTAAATGCTACTTTAAACTCCTATATGCAATTTTCAAATTAGACAATACTATTTATCATTCTCTAGTTGTTTACTTATGTATAATATTTTAAAATAGTGTATATAAAATAGTTTTATGTAGTTGCTATCTTCTATTTTTCAATTGTAATTTCATATAATTTTTAATTTGAAATGTTATTTTAAACTTCTAAATGCCATTTTCAAATTAGAGAATACTATTTATCATTCTTATGTTGTTCACTTATATATACTATTCTAAATTATTTTATTCTTTATACTATTAAAAATTATTTTATTATACACTCCATTTTTTATAATGTTTAGGTGTACATGCCATTTCTTTATCTTTTAGTTATAAATGCATCTTAAAAATTTTATTATTGTAAGGCCATTTAAAATTGCATAATACAAGTGACATACTCAAAGTGCCAAATTTAAATGCATTTTGAAATTGTTCAATTGTAAATGCAATTTTGGTAATATTTAATTTTTATATCTCATTTGCAAAATGATATTTTAATTTTTTTTTAAATATGTGATAGAACAGTCTGAGGCCACTTAAATTCAGCCGCTATCAAGTGTTAGAAACACATGCTACCCACGTGCATCTGTGAGAGGAAGCAGAGCGCGATATCGCCCACCATAGCAAATGTTTAATCAAGGAGGTTCACTCCCCCGTTTCGCTTCCATATGTCAATCTCACCAGATGGAGTTAGGCTTATGGGCAGATAAGGTATTTTCCCAGGCGCACCGGGACATTCTCCCGAAGTCTTCCCACTCAACTATCCCCTACACCATGGAGATACCTCCGGGTATTTATACCATAGCTTTTCCCAATTAGATCAGATCCAGATTATCTTCGCGAGGCATCACGCCAATCCGGTCTCCCTTGTGCAGCTAGGAGCTCTCTACCTCGAGAACCCCCTTATTGTCCAGAAGAGGACAATATCCCTTGAGTGCCAAGGAAAGTGCCTTCAAGACCCCAAGTCAACAAGGCCCACCTGTTGTTCAGAAAGAGAATAACGTTAGAACAGCCATTGATCTTTGGGCCCGTTTGGCAAGAAACGGTTCTCACCCCCCTTCCTGTTGTTGAAAAAGAGAACAACGTTAGAACAGCCATTGTTCTTCAAGCTCGTTCTTCAAGAAATGGTTCTCGTCCTCAAGACATCACGTCCGGATTATTTAATTCCCCCCTTTTTGACGTTCTTCAAGAGAACGCTTGGTTTCAACAATAAGCTCCATTGTTCATCTAGAACATCTGCGATAAGCTGTCACAAAGATCGCTCGTACTTCCTAGCCCAACTTCGCTTTCACTTTTCGAAGACAGTCCTTTCCTTCGTTAAGGACAACCCCCCGAAGAAACCTTCTGCTGGAAATCGCCAGTGGACCGAAGATTCCTTCGCATCGTCTTCCTCTGCACAACAACTTTGTAATTATGTAAGCTGAGAATTACCTTTAATCAATTAACCTTTGTCAACGCAACCCTGTGCTTTAAATGGTTTAGCAAACCATTCCCCCCCTTCAATTTTTATTTTTGTTAACCTTCTTAAATCTCTCTAAATCTCAACCCTCGGATTAGTCAGATATTCCCACGACACTTTACATTCTCCGTTCATGTAAACAGGTATTTTTGTGTGTTGTTGATAGTTTAATTAATTAAACTCTATTTTATTAATTGGAGCCATATTATTTATCTTTGTGCACCGTTCTACTTCTTAAGCATATTTAAGATAAATAAGCCTCTCCAGCCCCCCCCCTTCCCTTTTGGACTAACCTCGGTCAATCAGATTACCACGCACTCGAAATATTAGAATAATTTCCTCAACGAATAGTTATATATGGTATATCGTCGAGAGCCTATTCTACGACATATATAGGCTTCCATATTTAGATTGTTTAATTATAAATGCAATTTTCAAAATATTTTATATACAAATGTTATTTATATAATGTTAATTAAAAATGCGAATTTCAAATTGTTTAATTATAAATTCCATTTTCAAATTTGTACTTTTAAATGATATCTTAATATTATTAGTTTGGAATTTGAATTTTAATTATAATTTTAATCATAATCCAATTCAAAAAGTTTAATGACACTTCTTATTTACACTTACCTGTATATTGTAAATGCTATTTAAAAATTGATTAAGTGATAAATGTAATATTCAAATTCTATAAGTGTAAACCTTATTTTCAATTTTTGAATCGGAAATTTCATATTTAGTGTTTAATTGCCAATGCCGTTTTTTAATTGGTACCTAATAATGTCATTTTCAAATAGTTTCAATTGAATTTTTTTGTAGCTAAGGTGTAAATGTAATTTTCATATTATGGTAATGCAAATATAATTTAAATAATATTAAATTGCCATATTTTAATTGTTTCATGTAAATGCCATTCATAATTGTTTTAAGTGTAAATACAATTTTAATCATGTTTAATTATAAAGACATGCTTCAAATTGGTTAGTTGCAAATGCCATTTCCTCGTGTTCAATTTTAAATGCCATTTCCGCGTGTTTAATTGTAGATGTCATTTTAAAATAGTGAATTTATAAATGACAGATTCGAATTTTTTATTTGTAAATTATATTTTTAAATTATTTAAGTGTAAATGCAATTTTCGGTTTTCTTTATTGGAAATTTACAACATTTAATTATAAATATCATTTTAAAATGTTTATTGCAATTATCATTTTAATATTGCTGAATTTAATGCCATTATTTAAAAAGTTTTTATTGTAAATTCCATTTTCACTTTTTAATCCTTCATCGCTATTTTCCAAATATTTGATTCTAAATTCCATTTCCAAATTATTTATTTGTAAATATAACTTTCTAATTATTGAATTACAAAGGCCACTTTTAAATTGTTGAAGTTTAAAAGCTATTTTCAAATTGCTTAATATTAAATTCAATTATCCAAAGTTCTAAGTTTAATTACAATTTACTAATTGTATAGTTCATTTTATGTTTGATAAAATTAGAAACTTCAGGGAGTGCAATATTAGCTTTCCAGAGATGTGGTTTGTAATTTTTCGTGTAACTGGAATTCCTGCATAATTTGAACTTGTTTTGATAAGTAGTCTGTAACGAGATCTTTCTCATGGTGAAGAAAAACAATGTAAGAAAAACACTAAGCCACTCTACACAGTCTCCGGTAACATACAAGTACGATAAAAATGGTAAATTTAGGAGACAGTTATTCCTGACCTTTGCTCACAAGGCCTACCCTTCTAAGGTGTATTGATAAACAAACAATTCAAAAATTTAAATTGTTGATCTCGTATTACGCTCTCCCAGAGCAACACGACGCTAACCACGGCGTAATTAATACCCACTTCTGTCGATTCAACATGAGATCCATTTCCCTAAGTTCGAAATGTCTAGGAAGAAAAATAACAGACGCCCAAAAACCAAGGCACCCTCGGGTCTCCCTATGCTATCCCCTTCTCCCTCCCATTACCCCGCAGGAGTAATTCTATTATAAAACCGTTCTTCAGGAGAAAAAGGGACAATACAGGTTTCGTCATGATATCGATAAGAACTTGCCGGTATAGAATTTCCCAGCAACTTAAGAAGTCCTTTCTTTTTTCTTGGGCAATACCAGATTGCACCAAGTATAATCGGCACCGTTCGATTCCTAAAGATCCTCAAGTGATCTTACTCCCAAGTACCGTCGGCACAGTTCGATTACCAAAGATCTTTAAGTGATCTTACCTTATCTGAGTTTGACGCCCTAAACTAGATAGATTTCTCACCCAAATGAGACGCTCTACAAGTGAAATCAAATCGCTAGAAAATCATAAAGCCATCTTCAAGCCTCGTCTGAGAAAACCTTTTCAAGGTCATAAACGCCCGACGCATCGCCTCTTCAATCGGTGTTTTGTTTTGGTTCCCTTCTCCTCCACTGACTCGAAATTCCGCCTGACGTCACTCTTCCACGCCCCCTTCGAAGTAACGCCCTGTATTGAAAAGCGAATAAACTCCCCTACGACGCCTCTCCCGACAATATTCGAATGAAGGTATTTCGTTTAAATTCTCTTGGTAAACCCCACTACCTTATATGACTAATCAATTCTATTTTCATGTCCCCGTGCGTCTAACGTAGATTATTTGTATATTTTAAAGACGAATTTTTAAAGTTAAATTGTTTTCCATTAAAGCAACGAGAAAACCTTTGTCGGTAACGGGACTTAGGGAACCATTTTTAATTTGTATTTTGTACGTGTATATATTAATTTTGTTTGAGTTGATTAATGTACAGTAAAGGTCTATTTTGGTTGAAGTGTTTAAATTACCTTGAACGAGTTGCGTTGACAGTATTTAGTATATTAAAGAGAGAACTCTCCTTTATATTCATTCCATAGAATAAAAATAAGAAAAGCGCTCTTAGAGATCGATCCTGAAGCCATCACTGGAAGTACAAACGTACGACCCACTTTATTAATGATAACAAAAAAAAAAAATAGTAATCTCGGCTAACCAACGACATAGTCTTCTATTTCTTTTCATTGACTATCAAATTAGTCGAGCAAAGTTAATTTCATGATATAGTTAACGTGTACGATAGGAAATTTGCCCCAATTCTTGACTTGAATAGGTTCCGTCCGAGAAAGCAAGTTTAAGCAAGTCTTTTTTCGTATTGAAGATTATGAAGTTCGGAATAATATTTCTCCTGTGACCATTGCCAGCAGCATATGTACTAGTTTTGTGATCAAAAAAGAAGGAATAATTATATATCTGCTCTTTTTCCACATTTTCTCGCAATGAATCCGAAAACCGTGATTTCGTTCTTTAGTTCCGGTGGATAAATACAAGATTCCGAGGTTGAATCCATTTAGGTGACGCATCAGAAAGCCAACACCTAAATACGCTGAAGAAATACACAAGCAATTTGGCAAAGGAGGTAAAAGTAAGGAATTTTTTTTTAGGAAACGCCTCTGGATTTCTAATTAACCCTCACCTGGAGGCAGCACTGAAGGAAGAATAATTTTACTCGGGTAGCCAATCAACAGTATGTTCGATTACTCTTCCCCCCCCCTCTCCATTGTGGGGCCGTACTAGCGATTGTGGCTGCCATGCATCACCTCGTTCCAACTAAGCACTTTTGTGAAAAACGCATTGTAGGGGAATGGTCACTTCCCCCCCACCTGTTCACTTTTGGTGCAGTCATAAGGCGGTTACCGCAAAGACATCCGTTTAAGGCATCGGCGAGTTCAGTACTTAACCGCAGTGTGGCACAATTCAGGGCCATGAAAGACCCTAAAGGTCAAAATGTAAGATCTCCCCCAGGAGAGTGAGATCCAGTTTCACGTCGAATAAGAAATTGGAGACGTGTTTCTCCCAATCTCGAAGGCTAACGAGGTGCCAAAAGAACTCTCCTAGGGCCATCCTCAAGCCCCTCTCCCCCTTACCACTTCCCCAGTGGGGTGACAAAGTATAAATGAGGAACTCTGAGGAAAATCGGGGTAGTATACGTCAGTCTCTAGGTGACGAAGTCTTCGGATCAAACCGAACTACCGAGACTGGAGAGGTAGTGTACTTGGCTCAACAGACAAAGAAGTACCCTGCAAGAGAGGCAGGGCTACCTAACTTAAGGGGCTAAAAAAGAAGCTCATCCTCGAACTAAGTCCCTGGTTATCAAACCAAACGATAAGTTAACTTTGGTAAGTTCAACTTACTCTCGCCAGATAGACTCCTCATATCCTGGTGCACCTTAAACACCAGGGGTATTCCTCGTCCTTGAGGAGTTAAGAAAAGAAGAAGTAAAAGGCTCCCTCCTCGAGTCCGTTACTCGGTGGCCACACTGAACTCTTAGTTAAACTTGGTGAGGAACCAAGTTCAACTTGTTCTCATCAGAGAAATCCCCCTCCGTTATACTCGCCCTTGAGGAAGACTGGAATTAAGAAAAAGCTCATCCTCGAGCTAGATCCGGGTTACCAAACCGAACGTTAAGTAATTTATTCTCGCCAGAGAAACCCCCCTCCGTTATCCGCGCCCTTGAAGAAGACCCTCCCCGAGTTTAGTCCACGTCCATAAGGAAATATGTAACGAAGGAGAAAAGCTCCTCCTCGAGCTCGTTACTCGGTGGTCACACCGCACTCCAAGTTAACTTGACTTAAGAAGCAAGTTAAACTCACTCTCGCCAGAGAGACCACGACTGCCTAGGTGTTGCATAAAGCACCGTATTTGTTTTCGTCCTTGAAGAATTCCCCCCACCCCCGGAAGAACGTGTGGCCCCCTCAGCTGCCACCCTCGCCAAAACAACTGTGTGATCTCGCTCATCTACATCTGGCCCGCGGCACGCGTCGAGAGTAAATAACATTTCTGAGGCCTTTAAACTTCACATGAGTCCGTAAGCTTAATTCTTATATTATTGTTGTGTGTAGAGAAAACGTTAACTAAATTTTGTGGGTAAGCTAATTTAATTAATTCTTGTTTAGGATAATATTCAGAGTATTGCTGTAATTAATGTTTAGATGTTGGGTATTCAATAGTTAAAGTTAAAATATAAGTTTATTTTGTGAATTAGTGGGCGTTTCTTTTATATCCTTACGTGTTTCGTAACGGCTCTGTTCGTTAAGATATTCTTATAATATCAATATATTAGACACTCTTAGCACTCTTAGAGATAGAACAAAAAGGGGGGAAATTCTAGGACAGGCATAATTGGGGGCACTGGGGAAAGCAGGTTTGAGGATTAGCTCACTGTAGAACCCAGTGTAAGCGGTACCTAGACAAGTGGCAGAACTGCAACCCCCGGAAAAAACCCCGGGGGCCTATACAAGACCAGAGAGGGAAGTACACCGGTCTCTATGTAAGCCAGATGCAGTTTTGATACCCAAACCCGTGAGGGCCGGCCCCCTAGTTAGTGCTGGTTGATTCCACACTAACCAACAAATGTCCACCATACAATCACACCTCGTGAGACCCCCCCATCCAGTTCATCCCCTCATCATCATCTTCCCATTAAGGCAACTCGCAATTGCGAAGGCGGAAACACACCGGAGTGGGGGAACCACCAACTAAAAAAAAAGGACACTACTGTAAACCCAACTCAAGTTTAAGGAGGAAGAAGGAAGCAGTTAGATTGGAAACATAACAAAGAGGAATACGGAAAGGAAGCCCCATAGCCCCATGACCTCAAGCATGGAGCTCTCAAACACAACAAGGATTCCTCTTCGGACGCTGCCAGGCCAAGAGAGACCCAAAAGAGGAAAAGTCTTCGCATTAGTCTTTGGGAAGTTAAACATCTCCCTAATAAAATTAATAGAAGTTGCAACTGGCTACATCGCAATTTGCGAGAAGGAAAGTGACATCGAGGCACTAACAAAAGGAGCCTCAATCGATGCCCTAAAAACAATAAACCTACAACCAAACATCCCTGTCCCAATCCTATCCCACCGAAGCTTTATTTACAGAAGGCTTGATCCATGGAACGGACACCACGGGAAGGAGGAAATAGAAACTAAAATAGAAAGAAATCATAGCTTAGCCAAAGTGTCAAAGGATGTGAAACTCAAAAAAGAAGTGTGAATAACAAATATAACAATGTATTTAAAGTAATATTTACCGGAACAGCAATGGCAAAGAAGGCGAAGGAAGTAGGGCTCCAGCTGTTTAACGGACGAATAATCAGTGACCCAATCGAGAGGGAAGATTTTAACCCGGTCCAAATGTGCTTCCGCTGCTTTAAAATGGAAATCAACACCAGCATAGAGTGCAAAGAGGAGCAAGAGACATGTTCACGATGCGGCTAGTTGGGACAAAACTGGAAGAAATGCAAAAGCCCCAAGGAAAGATCTGTTAATTGCAAGATGGGACACAGGGCGATGGCTATGGTATGCCATTAAAAAAAATTTTAAGACAAAAGACCAACAAGAAGAAAGAGGCAGAAGTGACAAGAAAAAAAAGCACATACGCCCAGGTCGCGAAGGCAGCCATTAACAAATACGAAGCAGAGAAGGTGTACCTAAATATTAACGGCGAAATGCCAATCAAGATACTGAAATGCATAATGTATGCGCAAGCGCGGAACCTTATTAAACCAGGGACGTTTGATGATAAACTAAAGGCCATGCTAGCGAACAATGGGATAAGCCCTATGGTCTTTCCAAAAAACCCAGCATCTGAGGACATCATTCAAATGAATTACGCCCCGATGGTACCCCTTAGCACCCAAGAGAAAGGCGTATAAAAAACAATGGAAGAAAAGACGCGACACAACCAACAAAAAGACAGGACCCACGCATCTTCGTCTAGAAAAAACGAGAAATGAAAAAACAAAAAAGGAACCTGATGGAGACGACCACGGAGAGCGAATCTCACAGGTCGGAGGGTCAGAGAGAAACGCTTAAAAACAACGAAAATCAAAGAAGAATTTAAAGATAAAATAAACGGAAACGATATCAATCTCAAGATCTACGCCAGCGAAGATACCCAGTTCCCAAGAAAGATAAAATCAAACAGTCTCCTAGAAAGAATTAGTTACGACAGGTACAAATGGGAGTTTGATGCTGACTTGGACGCGAAAAGGATGGAAGATGCAGTAATACTTGGCGATATTGAACTCAACGAGGAATACTGCGAAACTCGGACCCCGCAAGATTACAATAAAATTACAGTGTTGAAGGATAAGAAAGGATAATAAATAAACCCTAACAGACAGGCCAACCGACAAACACTAACATGTGAATGACAAACAACAGACTAAGTATAATGACACTGAACGTTAACGGATGGACAGGAAAAAACACTGTTTACAGTAATATCTTTAGGGAGACAGACCCATACATGATTCTTATCAGTGAACATTGGCTCGACACAAAAACACAGAAATTTAAAATCCCAAACTACACGACATTAACAAAAAACTGCTTCCAAGAAAGGTTTGACGGGGTGGCAATCGCGATAAAGATAAACCTCAAGTTAAAACACCTACCTGAGCTTGAGAAATCCGTGTGCGGCCCCAGCTTAGCCTCTCTTCCTTCCTTCAGATAGCCCGATTTCTCCCCTACCTCGTCGCTTTTCATACAACCTCTCCCACAACTTTCTCTGGTCAGCCTCTAATTTCACAGGGTAGAATGCTGACCTTCTTCTCAAGCCAACCACCCCGGATCGGGGCTGAGGGGGGAGGGGACATTGTTCCCTAACCCCTGAGCTCCGGTTCGGGATGGGTTTTTTTTAACAACCTGCTTCATCCCCACCCACATCTTCCTCACATCCCTTTTCCTCTCCTCTTCACAACCTATATTTTTTACGCCGTGTCCAAGGTGGAGCCGCCATGCCGAAGGACTGCCAGGCCACCAGGCGGGAGGGGTGGTCCCGAATGGCGGCGCCTGGCTCTGCCGGGCTTGTAAGCACCTCTCGCAGTGCGGGCAACTGCGAGAGGTGATGAGCTATTGCGTCCCGTAATCAAAAGAGGGTCACCATGCCCATGAATGAAAAAAAACAACAAAAAACCCAACCCCCAACTTCCCCAAGAAAATCGACGGAGCCGCCCTCGGGCAGCTCCACCGAGAAAATGGAGGTACCCCCCCTTGTGCTTGCGCAAGGGACCCTCCATAATTCTTTAACCGGAGAGGAGGCTTACTCCTCTCCTACGCCTACGGGTGTAGGGGACTCCCCCTCACCCCCTTCTCTGGAGGTGCTTTCGGGCACCTCCCTATCTCCAGCGGCAGTCCCTCCTTTGCTTTCTAAGGGGACTGCCAAGAAAGCCAGCAGGCAGCCCATTGCCGACCGCCCCTCGTGCAAGCGGCTCGGTAGGGCAAACCCCCTTAGGGGGGAGAGGGAAGCCAGGCCCCTTCGGTCGCTTCCCTCAAAAGACCTGCTGGCAAGAATTTTAAACCTTGCTGGGGTCAAGGCCTGTGCCTCCCCACACCACCTGACTAGTGACAATACTGCCAAAAGGACCTGCGATGTCCTGGGAGGGGATGGCCAACTGGAGGCCCCTCCTGTGATAGACATGGTCCTTGAGGAGACCTAGCCTCAGACGGTAGGGCCTTCCATGGGGGGGAGTTCGGGCTCGGCGCCAAGCACCGAACCCGAATCCGCCCGTATGCAGGGTCCTCCTCAAATGGCTGAGGGCTCTGAGGCAATAAAAGGAGGGGAGGGATCTCCTCCGACAGGTGCCCCTACGACAACCAGGACCTTCTCCATTTCGGAGAGGGACCTGGCTGAGGCTGGTCCATCTGGCCTGGGGACTTCTGCCGGCGGAGGTGAAAAGCGGGTTCATTCCCCGCCCTCCTCTCCGAAAAAGAAAAAGAAAAAGACTAAAAAGACAAAAAAAAGAATGGGGGCTCCTCTCCATCCGCGGGGGCTGCGGATGGATGGGTCTGCTGCCACTCTGGCAAGCGACCAAGCCAAGATCGGCACATCCGCCCCCTCTGCCCCCCCGGTTGCGGAGCCCCTGACAAAGAATACTAATACCAAGAGTGCACAGGGCGGAGCCTCGATGACATCGGGGCCCCTCATTCAGAGGTTACCTGGCGTTCTCGAGCCCGCTGGCTTCAAACGCTTCCTAGTTATTCGCTCCACTGATGGCACCATGTTGTCCAAGGGCAACATGATCCATCAGAGGAGAGGATTAGCTAGTGCAATTGGTAGAGAGCCGAAGGTAACCCGTTTCTCGGACGGGAGCCTTCTGGCGAATGCGGCGAATCCCGCCGAGGCGGCCAAGATTAGTGCTCTTCGGACACTTCATGGCACCCCGGTGAGTGTGACGCCGCACTCTACCATGAACTTTATGAAAGGAGTAGTTTATGCGAGGGAACTCGTTGACTACTCCATTGAGGACATCACCTTAGAGCTGGCCGACCATGGGGCGGTCAAGGTCGAACGTGTGATGAGAAAACAGGGAGGGGCCTCGAGACCCACCCCTACACTCTTCGTCACGTTCGACTGTGACAAGCTTCCTGAGTCGGTGCGTGCCGGTTGGTACCGCTACCACGTGAAGGCATTCGTGCCACTGCCGCGGCGGTGCTATTACTGTCACCGCTTCGGCCATACGAATCGCTCATGTAGACGTGCAAAGTCGGGGTCACCCAAAGTCTGTGTAAATTGCTCCAAGGTCGCACACGATAAGTCCAAATCGTGTGTGGCCAAGTGTGTCAATTGCGGAGAGCCGCACCCTGCTTCTTCGAAGCAATGTGGTGCATATCTCCTTGAGAAAGAAATCTTGGCCGTTCATGCCCAGGATCGACTCTCATTCCGCGAGGCAAAGGACTTGGTCCTGGCGCGCCCGGCTCTGCCTGGGACGTCATATGCCTCAATAGTTAGGAAGGCACCCTCTGCTCCTGGCCCATCCAGGGCCAACGAGCACGGTTGTTTCCGCGCCCATTCGCAGCCCTTATGCGGGCTCTACCCAACCCGGGCGCTCCCCTGGTAAAGCTGGCGGCAAAAAGGGTTCATACCCTGCCCCGGCTAAAACCAGGGCTCCCCCCTCCTCCCCCAGCGTGACCGTTTCCCGTAAGGCGAAACGGCCACGCGCCTCCACCGAGTCGTTAGACTCACAGGAGGCAACACCCCTAAAGATGGTCGCTAGGCCATCTTCCGGGGTTCCTAAAGCTGTCCCTCGAAAGGAGGACAGCAACAAAGGAGCTTCGGCTCCTTCGCCCACGCCCCGAGGTGGAGCGAGTTGCTCGGAGACGGTGGTTCCTCGAAAAGAGGGCCCCCCGCCTCCGAAGCCGCAACGCCCGCCTAAGGTTTCGAGGCGGAGGGAGGAAAAGACTCGCATGGCGAGCCCAACCTCCCCCAATAAGTCCTCGAAGGCGCCTTCAGCTCTTTGTCCGGCTAACAGCGCCCGGGGTTCTGCCCCCGGGAAGCGGACGGCCATTCCCGTGAGGGTCTTCAATTCGAGGAGGGCCCCCGCGTCTCCTCCGAGCTAGGCCTGGAGGGCATATTCCTTCAATGGAATTGCCGTGGACTCCGGGCCAACTGGGGGGAGCTGCGGAGGCTCGTCTCGTCCCGTTCCCCGTTAGCTATTTTTTTGCAGGAGACCATGCTAGGTGCGTGCCCCCTCCCTGCCCTCCCGGGGTATAAGGGTCTTGCGACCCCACCACCGCGGGATGGCCGGGCTGGGGGATGCGCAGTTTACACCCGGCATGATGTCTCCGTTCTTCCTTTCTCTTTAGATACCTCCCTTCAGGCAGTGGCTGTGCAGCTGCACCTGGATAGGAGGTATACTATCATTTCTGCGTACATTCCACCGTCAGCTGACTTCGACGCGGGGGACTTCCGCCGCGTCGTGGCACGGTTGCCGAGGCCCTATCTCTTGCTTGGAGATCTGAACGGCAGGCATCCTCTCTGGGGAGATTACTCCATAAATCCCAGGGGACAAGTCCTTGCCGATCTGATCGAAGAGCTTGAGATGGGTGTCCTAAACGTGGATGAGTTTACGCATCACTGTCCGAGAACCGCTTCATTTTCTTTCCTTGACCTATCTTTGTGCTCTTCGGATGCACAGCCTGATTTTGATTGGGGGGTGGTCGATGACCTCCATGGTAGTGATCACTTTCCCATTCAAATATCATTTTCAGGGCAACTGCCGCCTGAGAGACCACCTCGGTGGTACTTGGCGCGGGCGCGGTGGCCTGCATTTCAGGAAATGACTGAATTCTCTATCTCAGTCGAGGAGTTTAGGTCGGTAGATGAGGCCGTTGAGTTCTTCTCCAGCAACCTCATCGCCGTGGGCCTGACTACTATTCCTAGGACGCCTGGCCGTTTCGCACGCCGACCACTCCCATGGTGGTCGGCCGAGTGTGAGACGGCCCTCAAACAGAAGCGTTATGCCTACATGCGCTATAAGCGCCGCTCGAACGATTTCACTGTCGCTGAATTTCGTCGGGCTAGGGCTAGGTTGCGGTATATTTCGAAGCACGCCCGCCGCTCTTCTTGGCGGGCATACGTGTCTTCACTTAACGGGAAGACCCCTTTAGCTGAGGTGTGGAAGCGAGTCAAAAGGATTCGGGGCAAGTTCTCGCAGGATTCCCCTCCCGTTCTCCAGGAGAATGGGACCGCAATCTCAGACCCCGCGTCGGTGGCGGAATCCTTAGCGACCACTTTTTCCGCATTCTCTAGCCGTGATGCTGCTCCGCCAGCATTCAATGCACGTCATGATGTCGCGGAAGGCCGCCGGCTGGACTTTACCTCCAGTGGCGGAGAACCCTTCAACGACAAGTTTACTGTGAGTGAGTTGCGTTCCGCTCTCGCTTCGTGCGCGGACACCGCCCATGGTCCGGACGATGTCCCGTACGCCATGCTTCGACACCTGGGTGAGCGAGGCATGGCCTTTCTGTTAGATCTGTTCAACAGGATCTGGGTGGAAGGTCTTCTCCCAGACTCCTGGCGAATCGCTACTGTGCTCGCCTTTCGCAAACCGGGGAGAGATCACTCTACTCCGACCGGTTTCCGCCCAATCTCTCTAACCTCTTGCGTGTGCAAGTTGATGGAGAAATTAGTAAACGTTAGATTAGCTTTTTTCCTGGACAGCGGAGGCCATCTGTCTTCCGCACAGTGCGGCTTCCGCAAGTTCCATTCCACGTCGGATACTCTGCTCCGACTGGAAAATGCCGTCTGCGAGGCTTTCCTTCGTAGACAGCACTACGCCACGGTGTTTTTCGATCTACAGGAAGGCCTATGATACCGCATGGCGATACGGTATCATGGAGACTCTCTACACGATGGGGGCGAGGGGACGCCTCCCAATGTTTATATCTGAATTTTTGCGAGATCGTCGATTCCGCGTACGGGTGGGGGGAGCTCTCTCCGGCCCAAAGGAGCAGGAAGAGGGTGTCCCGCAGGGAAGTGTCCTCAGTGTCACACTCTTTGCCCTGAGCATCAACGGCATCACCTCGGTGCTGCCGGAAGATGTTCTCGCTACGCTCTACGTGGACGACCTTTCGATCTCTTTTGGCGCGGCCCAGATGCCAACTCTGGAGCGTCGACTCCAACAGGCATTGAACCGCGTCTCTCGCTATGCCGAAGCGCACAGGTTTCGGTTTTCTTTGGCCAAGACTAAGGTGGTGCACTTCTGCCGCCATCCACGGCTTCACCCCGACCCAGATTTGTTTCTTAATGGGGTGCGCCTGGATGTGGTTGAGTCGCACCGTTTTCTTGGTCTTGTATTCGACCGACGCCTCACCTGGGAGGCTCATATTCGCAGCCTTAGGGTCTCTTGTACCCGCGCCATGGACATTCTCCGTTCCGTCACGTTCAGCGCTTGGGGCGCTGATAGGGCTACCGCCTTACTTTTTTATCGATCCTTTGTTCGCTCGAAGCTCGACTACGGATTCGAGTTTTATGCATCCGCAGCCGAGCGTTTATTGCGGACGGTGGATTTGATCCACCACACCGGCCTTCGCCTTGCGACCGGTGCCTTCCGCTCTTCCCCCATTGAGAGCCTGTTGGTCGATGCTGGGGAGATGCCACTCGCTCTGCGCCGCGTGCAGTGCATCACTCGCCTGTACGCGCGAGCCCGGCGCCTCCCTCAGTCGCCAACAGCTCTCACTGCATCCGCAGCTGATCTCGATGGTGCCTATGCCGCCGAGAGACGCCAGTCATACCCTAAGCCCTTTGGGTTTAGGGCCAGGAAACTCCTTCGAGAGGTAGATATAGCTCTCGGGCCGGTGGCGCCCCTGGTTCTGCCCAGGACGCCACCCTGGAGGGTACCACATTTGGCTATTTGTCGCCACGCCTCTGCTCCCAAAGCTTGTACTGCGCCGGGAGTATTGCGTTCGACCTTTTTGGAGCACACATCGTGTCACGCTAGAACCGTGCCAGTTTATACGGATGGCTCCGAGTCCCAAGAGGGGGTCGGCTTCCACGCCGTATCCCCTCTGTTTGAAGTCAGCGGGGCTCTACCAGGCGCTGCGTCTGTCTTCACGGCCGAGCTGGTTGCAATACACCACTCGGTACGGGAGATTACGCGACGTGCCCGGTTCGGAGACCGGATTGTGATCTATAGCGACTCACAAAGCGCCCTGAGTGCTCTCGGGGCATTGGAATCTCCGCATCCCCTGGTTCGCGATATCCGTGACGCCACGGTTTTGGCGAGCCGGGCAGATGTCGAAATTATCTTCTGCTGGGTTCCTGGACATGTGGGAATTGCGGGGAATGAGCGCGCCGATGAGGGCGCCAAAGAGTCCGCGAGGACTCTGCGACCGGACCAGCGTTTCGCTCTTCCTCACACCGACTACATGGCAGGAATACGGGCAGCTCTTCGGACTGCTTGGCAAAGAAGATGGGAGACGGTCGAAGGGAACTTAAAGTTGCGTGCCATTGCGCCGCGACTGTTCCCATGGACCTATCCCCCAATGCCGCGGCGGCTTCAGGTTGCTTTCTGTCGTCTCCGAATCGGACACACTCGTGTGACGCATCGCTTTTTGGTGGAGCGCTCGCCTGCGCCCTATTGCAACGACTGCGTCGTCCCCCAGACTGTTCGGCACATTCTTGTCGAATGTCCCAGTCTGGGTGATCTTCGCGCACGACACCTGTCCCGGTACCGGGATGGGCGGGGTCGCTACCGCCTGTCCCTTGTACTCGGGACGAGTGCGTGCACTTTTACTGGTGGACTTGCTAACTTTTTGGGGGAGGCCGGCCTTCTCCCTTTTTTTTAACCAGGCTTAATTTTTGTTGTTGTTGTTGTTTTTGTTATTGTTTTGTTATTGTTATTTCTTTTTTGTTGTTCCCTGTTCCATTTTTTGAAGTAGCCTAGAACTAGGCTGTTTGTTTACGGCGACTTATGCCTAAGTCGGCAGTCGCCAGATAGCCCCTTAAATTAAAAAAAAAATATTGAGAAATCCGTGATAGCGATAGCTATCCCGACTCTTGTCGGAGATCTTGTAGTAGTGGCAGGGTACCGCCCCCTTAGGAGAAATTACTTACCCCTACCTAATTTGTGGTCACCAAAGAAAAGTCTTTTTCGGAGGAGACCTAAACGCTAACTTGGGAGTAGCAGGATAAAAAAAGACTAACGAAAGAGACAGGAATCTGCAACTTTAATTGGACTGAGACAGACTAGATATAATTTCACCTGACTTCCCAACATTCGAAACTTCTCGCACAGCGTCGAGTCCAAACATAATCTTGACCAACGGTAACTTCCCATTCAACCATCATAGCACTCCGGGACCGCCTGTCCCGAGTGATCACATCCCTATACTTACAACTATTTACCTCACTCCCATTCAGATCCGGGTACAGACAAGGAAGTCCTTCGCCCAAGCCAACTGGGACAGGTACCGGGAAATGCTAAGAGAATACAAGCCAGCAAATCTGAAGGAGGCAATACTCGAAGAAATAGACGAAGAGTTGGAGCTATTCACAGACTCGATCATCAAGGCAGAGAGGGAGAGCGACCCGACGACATTATGCAGAACGCTCCCCCACCCAAGATTGACAAACGAGATGAGAAATATAGCAAGGGAACATAGGGAACTCTATGATCGGTTGAGACGCACGGGAACGTGCAGGGAATTAGTGGCTGGGATGCGTCGCATTGAAGCTGAGCTAACTCGAATAATCAGGAATAAACAGAAGGAGATATGGGAACAGCTTATTAACAATATTGAGGACGAAGACAATCCCAATAAATTCTGGAGACAGATGAAGCGACTAAGGGGTACAAACATAAGGGAAAAAACACGTCTTTATTCTAAAAGACCTCTTCATTGAATGACGTAGGTCAGTTCAGTTCAGTTTGTGCATAGAAAGAACAGAGAGGGACTGCTGTAATACGGCAGTCAGGTAGTCAGAGAGGAGCGTTGCGGAAAATAATTAAGAAAGGGACAGTGAGAGTAGATAGGTCAGTGGCTATACACCGAAGCGAGGTGTTGTTATGAGGGTCTAGGTTATGTGGTATTGACTGGGCGAGGGTTAGGGGCAAGTCAGGAGGGGGAGGCTGAAAGCTCATCCGGAAACGCGTTATTCAGGATGCCTATTGGTTTATGCGAAGAACAGTACGGGCGGCCGGTGTTCGTGGGCCACGGGGTATCACGGCGCCATCGCGTACCTTCTCACGTGTAGCGTGGTGTAAAGTGGGTCTGTGGTGAGTTTACCGAGTTGTTTTGTATGTCTGGTGTGAGTTCTGAATGCGCTGAGCCTTTCGCTTCTAGGTGTCGCTCCCAGCTACGAGTGACAGTTTGGCGTACGTGAGAATGGGACGCACGAGTGCTTTATATAAGTGTACTTTTAGTTTTTTACTCACTGGGTAGAACCTACCCAGCGATGCGTTTGTGCGTGAGGCTCTTGCTTGTATTATATTTTGGTGTAAGTTGAACGTGAGGGATTTGTCGAATGTTACCCCGAGGATTTTGGTGCACTGTGTGTATGCGAGTCTTGTTGGGTTTTGGTGAATCATGTCTGGTGTGTGTGAGTAGATTTGTAGGTTGTGCATGAAGTGATCTCGAGCGCCGTAGAGTGTCATCTGTGTCTTTTGAGGATTCGTGGCAATCAGCCATTTATCCTCGTAATCTGTCTTCTCATCAAGTATTCTTTGTGCGTAGAGGGCGATTTCTTCGGTGGCCCGGCCGCTGACGAGAATGGTCTCGTCGTCGGCGTAGGCCACTATGTATGTGTGAACGCAGTTTTCTGGTGGGCGTGGGGTGTCATTTGTGAACATAATGTAGAGTGTGGGTGCCAGAACGCTTCCTTGGGGAACGCCTGAGTGTGGTGTTCAGGGTCTTGAAAGTGTGTTGTTGTATCTGATGTGGCAGCGTCGTCCAGTGAAGTAGTGTGAGAGGATTCTTCTGGTGCAGAGAGGTAACTCCGTATTGTTGGTGAGTTTCCAAAAGAGTCCCTCGTGCCACACCTTGCCAAAGGCTTTCTCCACGTCTTTACTGACGGAGAGAGTCTTTTGATGTATCTGTCGTTTCTTCTGTATTCTGTCGTGTACGATGGTCACGGCTGCCTGAGTGGACCTGCCTCTCCTGAACCCGTATTGATGGGGGGAGAACCAGTCCCTCTCTCTTCCAGGAACTCCCGTAGGTGGCAGTTGACCATTCGTTCGAGTATTTTGCCTAGGTGCTTTAATAGAGCAATAGGCCTGTAATTGTTTGGGTGTTTTGGGTCTTTGTGTTGTTTATGAAGGAGTATATTGTGAGAGACTTTGAATATTTTATGGAAGTGGCCTGAGGCTAGAGAGGCATTGAATAGATGTGTGAGTGTGGGGTATATGTCTGCGGGGAGGTTATGTATTAGTGTGGCTGGTGGACCGGAGGGGCCAGGGGCGCGTTTTGGTGTCGATTTTATGTAGTGTTTTGTTTCATCGACGGTGATTGGAGGGGTAAGTGTGTACGTATAGTCGAGCACCTCCATACGTATCCGGGGGGCAGGCCTCAGCTCGTGAGCATGAGTCCGGCACCATTCCTGAATGTCTTGGAAGTGCTCCTGCGCATGTGGTTTTGGTGGGTTGTGGGTGTGTACTGTGTCCCAGTTGGACCTGAATGCGTCGAGGATGTCATTAGTGTCTGTGAGTTTGTGGTTGTTTATTTTCAGTGTTATTGGTTTGGATGGTTCCGTACCCAGCATCCTTTTCACGTGCCGCCAGAAGAAGGAAGGGTCCATGCAACAGGTGTCGTCCGCGATGCGGACGACCTCACGCCCCTGCCGGTTCCTATCTAGCTGCACGCATTGAAGGATGCGGGCACGTAGTTGGTTGATGTTCGGTGGGCGTGGGCCTCTGGTGTAGTGGTTGTTGTACTGTGTGATAAATCTCTGTGGGTGTATTGAAAATGTGAAATGTTTTAAGCAGGTGTAGTTTTTGTGTGGTGAGTCTAGATTACGTGCGGTGGTGATGGTGTGTAAGAGTGAGCACCAGTGGTGGTCTATTTGTCCTGGATTGGTGTTTTCCAGGTCAAGGTTATCTGGCGTGTTTATGGATATGTGGCTCCGGAATTCAGCCCAGTTTGTGTTTTTATAATCGTATATAGGTGATGTGGGGATGATTATGGGGGATGTGGATATGGGAAGGCATATTGGTATGTGGTCTGATAGTACGTGGGGGCCGGGTGCACGTAGGTCAGGACAGACAATGTCTTAAATAGTAAGCAGTGGGGGACATAATACGGCTACCTGCATCAAAACCCTAACTAGGGGGTACAAATTTTTTAAACACTTTAATTTGTGATTTAATATAATTAGATAGGATAGGATCTAGGCTAAACAATCCAGGGCTAATATTAAAATTTGGAAAAGTATTAATAGAGATACACTTCAAAATATTTCTTAAAATGTAGTTTGTACATTTAATAAGAGGTTTAACACTATTCCAATTAATAGTATGATCCTGACTATAGATATGTAAAAATAATGAAGATTGTTGAAAAAAATTACGAACATTACTTTGGTGCTATTTAACTCTAACATTCAATTCTTCACCTATCTGTCCATAATAGCATTTTTCACAATTATTGTAACAAATAAAATATACAATGCCTGGTTTAGGGGTGATTTTTTTACGAGAAAGCGATGGATAGTGTTTTCCTATTTAAAAATAACATTTATGTTCAAAGGTTTTAGTAAATGAGGTAATTTAATGAAACGTTGGTTAAAAGGTAAAACTAATGCATTTTTGACATGAAATTTAGGGATGTTACGATTAGGTTGATAAAATGAACGCTTAGCAGAATTATAACAATTTTTAAGTAAGTAGAAAGGGTAAAAAAAATTTAAACATATATTATATATCCTATCAACCTCTTTTTCGAAATATTCGGGTGAAACAATTCTCAGGGCACGGAGAAACATGGAAGAGAAAACACTTTTTTTGTTACAAATATGGTGATCGGAATAGAAATGGATGTATAGTCAATGGCTGTAGGTTTTTTATAAATTTTATATTTGAAATTAGCCCTGGATTATTTAGCCTAGCTCCTATCCTATCTAATTATATTAAATCACAAATTAAAGTGTTTAAAGAATTTGTACCCCTAGTTAGGGTTTTGATGCAGGTAGCCGTATTATGTCCCCCACTCCTTACTATTTAACACATTGTCTGTCCTGACCTACGTTATTCCATAAAGAGGTCTTTTAGAATAAAGACGAAAGCGCTCGGATTAGTTTTTCCATTTTCTTTGTGGGTGTTATTTATCATAATTTTGACTCACGTGCAAGTTGTGAGTTTCTTTTCATCTATATATAAACACACACACACATATATATATATATATATATATATATATATATATATATATATATATATAATATATATATGTGTGTGTACCCCGTAAGGGGCGCAGCGATTTGCCATCCGGGCCACTGTGCTGACGGGACTCAGCACCTCGTCCGACCCCAGCTTAGCCACTTCTTCTTCCTTCAAAACACTTGTTTCCTCGCTATTCATACAACCTCTCCCACAATTTTTCTGGTCAGCCTCTAATTTCACAGGGTAGATGCTGAACTTCCTTTCAGGCAACTGTCCCGCATCGGAGCTGAGGGGGTGGGGGACAATGTTCCCTAACCCCTGAGCTCCGGTATGGGGGGGCTAGTTTTTAACAACCTGCTTCATCCCCACCAATGCCTTACTCACATCCCATCTTTTCCTCTCCTTTCCACAATCTATATATTTTACGCCGTGTCTAAGGTGGAGCCGCCATGCCGATAGACTGCCAGGCCACTAGGCGGGAGGGTTGGTCCCAAATGGCGGCGCCTGGCTCTGCCGGGCTTGAAAAGCACCTCTCGCAGTGCGGTCTACTGCGAGAGGTGTGCGCGATTGCATCCCGTGTAAAAAGAGGGTCGCCATGCCCAATGATGAAGATAAAAAAAAAACTTAACCCCCAACTTTCCCTGGAACATCGACGGAGCCGCCCTCGGGCAGCTCCAGCAAAAAAATGGAAGTTACCTCCCTTGTGCTTGCACAGGGCACCCTCCATATTTCTCTAACCGGAGAGGAGGCTTACTCCTCTCCTTCACCTACGTGTGCAGGGGACTCCTCCTCACCCCCTTCTCTGGAGGTGCTTCCGGGCACCTCCCTTTTTCCAGCGGTAGTCCCCTCTTTTCTTTCCAAGGGGACTGCCAAGAAAGCCAGCAGGCAGCCCTTAGCCAGCCGCTTCCCATCGAAGCGGCTCGGTAGGGCAAACCCCCATAGGGTTGAGAGGGACACCAGGTCCGTTCGGTCGCTTCTCTCAAAAGACCTGCTGGCAAGAATCTTAAACCTTGCCGGGGTTAAGGCCTCTGCCTTCCCACAAAAGACTTGTGAAGCTGCCAATGGGACCTGCGATGTCCTGGGAGGGGATGGCTAACTGGAGGGCCCTCCTGTGATAGACATGGTCCTTGAGGAAACCCAGCCTCAGAGGGTAGGGCCTTCCATGGGGGGGAATCCGGGCTCGGCGCCAAGCACTGAACCTGAATCCGCTCCTATGCAAGGGGTTCCTCGAAGGGCTGGGGCCTCCGAGGCAGCACAAGGAGGGGAGGGATCTCCTCTAACCGGTGCCCCTGCGACCACCAGGACCTTTTCCATTTCGGAAAAGGACCTGGCTGAGGCCAGTCCATCTGGCCTAGGGGCTTCTGTCGGCGGAAGAGAGAAGCGGGTTCATTCCCCGCCCTCCTCTCCTAAAAAGAAGAAAAAGACAAGAAAGACTCAGAAGACTCGGGGCTCCTCTTTATATGCGGGGGCTGTGAGGACAGATAGGTCTGCTGCCACTTTAGAAAGTGACCAAGCCAAAACTGTCACATCCCGCCCCTCTGCCCCCCGGGTACGGAGCTCCTGACTATAACAAAGACGAAAAGGGCACAGGGCGGAGCCTCGATGACATCAGGGCCCCTGATTTAGAGGTTACCTGGTGTTTTAGAGCCCGCTGGCTTCAAACGCTTCCTCGTTATTCGCTCCACTGATGGCATCATGTTGTCCAAGGGCAACATGATCCTTTAGAGGAGAGGATTAGCTAGTGCAATTGATAGAGAGCCAAAGGTGACCCGTTTCTCGGACGGCAGCCTTCTGGCGAATGTGGCAAATCCTACCGAGGCGGCCAAGATAAGTGCTCTTTGGAAACTTCATGGCACCCGGGTGAGTGTGACGCCGCACTGTACCATGAACTTTGTGAAAGGAGTAGTTTATGCAAGGGGAACTTGTTGACTACTCCATTGAGGACATCACCCTAAAGCTGGCCGACCATGGGGCGGTCAAGTTCGAACGTGTGATGAGAAAACAGGGAGGGGCCTCGAGACCCACCCCTACACTCTTCGTCACGTTCGACTGTGACAAGCTTCCTGAGTCGGTGCGTGCCGGTTGGTACCACTACCGCGTGAAGGCATCCGTGCCACTGCCGCGGCGGTGCTGTTCTTGTCACCGCTTCGGCCATACGAATCGCTCATGTAGACGTGCAAGGTCGGGGTCACCCAAAGTCTGTGTAAATTGCTCCAAGGTCGCACACGATAAGTCGAAATCGTGTGTGGCCAAGTGTGTCAATTGTGGAGAGCCGCACCCTGCTTCTTCAAAGCAATGTGGTGCATATTTCCTTAAGAAGTAAATCCTGGCCGTTCAGGCACAGGATTGACTCTCATTCCGCAAGGCAAAGGACTTGGTCCTGGCGCACCCGGCTCTGCCTAAGACGTCATATGCCTCAATAGTTAGAAAGACACCCACTGCTCCTGGCCCATCCAGGCCAACGAGCATGGTTGTTTCCGCGGCCATTCGGAGTCCTTCTGAGGGCTCTATCCAACCCAAGCGCTCCCCTAGTAAAGCTGGCGGCAAAAAGGGTTCATACCTTGCCGCGGCTAAAACTAGAGCTCCTTCCTCTTCCCCCAGCGTGACCGTTTCCCGTAAGGCGAAACGGCCACGCACCTCCACCAAGTCTTTAGACTCACAGGAGGCAACACCACTAAAGATGGTCGATAGGCCATCTTCCGGGGTTCTTAAAGCTGTCCCCCGAAAGGACCACAGCAACAAAGGAGCTTCGGCCCCTTCGCATATCCCCCGAGGTGGAGCGAGTAGCTCGGGGACGGTGGTTCCTCGAAAAGAGGGGCCCCCGCCTCTGAAGCCGCAACGCCCGCCTAAGGTTTCGAGGTAGAGGTAAGAAAAGACTCGCATGGCAAGCCCAACCTCCCCTAATAAGTCCTCGAAGGCGGCAGCGCCCAGGGTTTTGCCCCCGGGAAGCGTACGGCCATTCCTGTAAGGGTTGTCAGTTCGAGGAGGGCGCCCGTATCTCTTCTGAGCTAGGCCTAAGGGGACATATTCCTTCCATGGAATTGCCGCGGACTCCGGGCCAACTGGGAGGAGTTGCGGAGGCTCGTCTCATCCCGTTCCACGTTAGCTATCGTTTTGCAGGAGACCATGCTAGGCGCGTGCCCCCTGCCCGCCCGTCCGGGGTATAAGGGTCTTGCCACCCCACCACCGCGGAATGGCTGGGCTAGCGGATGCGCGGTTTACACCCGGCATGATGTATCCATTCTTCCTTTCCCTTTAGATAACTCCTTTCAGACAGTGGCTGTGCAGCTGCACCTGGATAGGAGGTATACTCTGAATTTTACGTACATTCCACCCTCAGCTGACTTCGACGCGGGGGACTTCTGCCGCATCGTGGCAGGATTGCCGAGGCCCTATGTCTTGCTTGAATATCTGAACGGCAGGCATCCTCTCTAGGGAGATTACTCCATAAATCCCAGGGAGAAAGTCCTTGCCGATCTGATCGAAGAGCTTGAGATTGGTGTCCTAAACGTGGATGAGTTTACGCATCATTGGCCGAGAACTGCTTCATTTTCTTGCCTCGACCTATCTTTATGCTCTTCGGATGCACAGCCTGATTTTGATTGGGAGGTGGTCGATGACCTCCATGGTAGTGATCACTTTCCCATTCTAATATCATTTTTAGGGCAACTGCCACCTGAGAGACCACCTCAGTGGTGCTGGGCTCAGGCGAGGTTGCCTGCATTTCAGGAAAAGCCTGAATTCTCTATCTCAGTCGAGGTATTTTAGGTCGGTAGATGAGGCCGTTGAGTTCTTCTCCGGCAAACTCATCGCCGTTGGCCTGACTACTATTCCCAAGACGTCTGGCCGTTTTGCACGCCGACCACTCCCATGGTGGTCGGCCGTTAAGCGTTATGCCTACATGCGCTATAAGCGCCGCCCGAACGATTTCACTGTCGCTTAATTTCGTCGGGCTAGGGCTAGTTCCAGGTATATTTCGAAGCACGCCCGCTGCTCTTCTTGGCGGGCATACGTGTCTTCACTCAACGGGAAGACCCCTTTTGCTGAGGTTTGGAAGCGAGTCAAAAGGATTCGGGGCAAGTTTTCGCAGGACCCCCCGCCCGTTCTCCAGGAGAATGGGACCGCAATCTCGGACCCCACATACGTGGCGAAATCCTTAGCGACCGCTTTTTCCGCATTCTCTAGCCGTGATGCTACTCCGCAAGCATTCAATGCACGTCGTGATGTAACGGAAAGCCGCCGGCTGGACTTTACCTCCAGAGGCGGAGAACCCTTCGACGACAAGTTTACTGTGAGTGAGTTGCGTTCCGCTCTCGCTTCGTGCGCGGACACCGCCCATCGTCCGGACGATGTCCCGTACGCCATGCTTTGACTCCTGGGTGAGAAAGGCATGGCCTTTATGTTAGATTTGTTCAACAAGATCTGGGTGGAAGGTCTTCTCCCAGACTCCTGGCGAATCGCTACTGTGCTCGCCTTTCGCAAGCCGGGGAGAGAGCACTCTACTCCGACTGGTTTCCGCCCAATCTCTCTAACCTCTTGCCCCTGCAAGTTGATGGAGAAATTGGTAAATGTTAGATTAGCCTATTTCCTGGACAGCGGAGGCCATCTGTCTTTTGCACAGTATGGCTTCAGTAAGTTCCACTCTACGTCGGATGCTCTGCTCCGCGCGGAAAATGCCGTCTGCGAGGCTTTCCTTCGTAGACAGCACTACGCCACGGTCTTTTTTGATCTGAAGAAGGCCTATGATACCGCATGGCGATACGGTATCATGGAGACTCTCCCCATGATGGGGGCGAGGGGACGCCTCCCAATGTTTATATCTAAATTTTTGCGAGATCGTCGATTCCACTTTTGGGAGGGGGGAGCCCTCTCCGGCCCAAAGGAGCAGGAAGAGGGTGTCCCGCAGGGAAGTGTCCTCAGTGTAAAACTCTTTGCCCTTAGCACCAACGGCATCACCTCGGTGCTGCCGGAAGATGTTCTCGCTACGCTCTATGTGGACGACCTTTCGATCTCTTTTGGCGCGGCCCAGATGCCAACTCTGGAGCGTCGACTCCAACAGGCATTGAACCGCGTCTCCCGCTATGCCGATGCGCACAGGTTTCAGTTTTCTTTGGCCAAGACTAAGGTGGTGAACTTTTGCCGCCATCCACGGCTTCACTTCGACCCAGATTTGTTTCTTAATGGGGTGTGCATGGATGTGGTTGATTCGCACCGTTTCCTCGGTCTTGTATTCGACCGACGCCTTACCTGTGAGGCTCATATTCGCAGCCTTAGGGTCTCTTGTACCCGCGCAATGGACATTCTCCAATTCGTGACGTTTAGCGATTGGAACGCTGATAGGGTTACTGCTTTACTTTTTTATCGATCCTTTGTTCGCTCGAAGCTCGACTACGTATGCGAGTTTTATGCATCCGCAGCCAAGCGTTTATTGCGGAAGGTGGATTCGATCCACCACACCGGCCTTCGCCTTACGACCGGTGCCTTCCCCACTTTCCCCAGTGAGAGCCTGTTGGTCGATGCTGGAGAGATGCCACTCGCTATGCGCTGCGTGCAGTGCATCGCTCGCCTGTACGGGCGAGCCCGGCGACTCCCTCAGTCGCCAACAGCTCTCCCTGCATCCGCAGCTGATCTCGATGGTGCCTATGCCACCGAGAGACGCCAGTTATACCGTAAGCCCTTTGGGTTTAGGCCAGGAAACTCCTTCGAGAAGTAGATATAGCTCTCGGGCTAGTGGCGCCCCTGGTTCTGCCCAGGACGCCACCCTGGAGGGTACCACATTTGGCTATTTGTCGCCACGCCTCTGCTCCCGAAGCTAGTAATGCGCAGGGAGTATTGCGTTCGACCTTTTTGGAGCACACATCGTGTCACGCTGGTACCGTGCCAGTGTATACGGATGGCTCCAAATCCCAAGAGGGGGTCGGCTTCCACGCCGTATCCCCTCTGTTTTTAAGTCAGTGGGGCTCTACCAGGCGCTGCGTCTGTCTTCACGGCCAAGCTGGTGGCAATACACCACTCGGTACGGGAGATTACGCGACGTGCCCGGCTCGGAGACCGGATTGTGATCTATAGCGACTCACAAAGCGCCCTGAGTGCTCTCGGGGCATTGGAATCTTCGCATCTCCTGGTTCGCGATATCCGTGACGCCACGGTTTCTTCGAGCCGGGCAGATGTCGAGATTATCTTCTGCTGAGTTCTTGGACATGTAGGAATTGCGGAGTATGAGCGCGCCGATGAGGGCCATAAAGAGTCCGCAAGGACTCTGCAACATGACCAACATTTCGCTCTTCCTCACACTGACTACATGGCAGGAATATGGGCAGCTCTTTGGACTGCTTGGCAAAGAAGATGGGAGACGGTCGAAGGGAACCTAAAGTTGCGTGCCATTGCGCCGCGACTGTTCCCATGGACCTATCCCCCAATGCCGCGGCGGCTTCAGGTTGCTTTCTGTCGTCTCCAAATCGGGCACACTCGTGTGACGCATCGCTATTTGATGGAACGTTCGCCTGCGCCCTATTGCAACGACTGCGTCTTCCCCCAAACTGTTCGGCACATTCTTGTCGAATGTCCCAGTCTGGGTGATCTTCGCGCAGACACCTGTCTCGGTACCGGGATAAGCGGGGTCGCTACCGACTGTCCCTTGTACTCGGGACGAGTGCGTGCACTTTGACTAGTGGACCTATTGACTTTTTGGGGGAGGCCGGCCTTCCCCCTTTCATTTAACCCGGTTTAATTGTTGTTATTGGTATTTTTATTGTTTTTGTTATTGCTTTGTTATTGTTATTGTTATTTTTTTTTATTGTTGCTTCCTGTTCATTTTTTAAAGTAGCTTAGAACTAGGCTGTTTGTTTACGGAAACTTATGCCTAAGTCGGCAGTCGCCAGATAGCCCCTTAATTAAAAAAAAATAAAAAATTATGCGTGTGTATATATAAAGGAAAAAAAAGACAAATATTATAAATAAACACTAGAATATATATAAAATATATATATATTTTATATATATAAAAAGTTTATCAAAAAGCAAGAATTGTTAAAGCGTAAAGATACAAAAGAGTGAGAATAACATAGCAAAACACAAATGAAAGAGATGCCCCAATCACCAGGGCAAAATATCAACGGTGTATTTTCACTAAACTATCTCTACCACTATCAATCTATTAATAAAAACTTTGATAAACATCATCACCATCCATCCATCTGGGTATTCCTCTTATAGTAGAAACCTTTTCAGGATAAGCAATTATAGAAAATCAATACTGACATTTAAGTTCCCTTAAGTATCGTGGATGTATGTCATTTGAACAAAGCGATTTTATAAGCTTAATTTGTTAATTCAAAGCCGGAAGTCGGCTAAAATTTAATAATATTATCCAACCTTTTGTGTCTCGGAACTCTATGCCTACGCAGTGACTAGGACTGCTCTTTCTTACATCTTTAATTAGGAACGCCTCTAAAGAATATTTATAATCCGTGCTTTACAGTTTGTAAGTGAATTTACCGCATTCGGAATTATAGCCTTAATTTACATATGAAAAGAACCATTTGGGGATATCTTTACAGGAATGCTGCAGATTTATTTCTTATTATCGCTTTATTCTTGTAGTTCTAAATTATATTAGACAAAGCTCACTCAACACTCTCACGCCCCTTCATTCGTGATAAACTTATTAAATAGTTTTAAGCCATTAAAATGAAACTAGCAAAAATATATCTGCAAATCGGTTTGCACTCAAGTTTTCTTTATAGTATTCAGGTCAAAGGGACCCTGTTAATACGTGCATTATAAAGCTAATAAATACAATACACCTTAAAGTGAAATTGAAACTGTAGCTCGGCTATCGAGTCGTATTTTGAATGATTTATTTCAGCTATACCCCCTCTCCGTTTGTCCCCAGGTAAATTTGTTCTGTAATTGATGTTATAAACGTGCTTTTTGAACTCAATGTTCAAAGAACGGCCCAATCTCTCATTTCCCAATTAGTCTAGAGGGATCCTATTTCGTCCAAATAGCTAAGCATCGCAATTTTAGATCTTGAAAGTACTTTGTTACTCGCTTTGATTTTATTATTGCAATTAAGTTACGGTATTTGGATCTTTTAGTTTTAGAGGAATTACTCCACTTTTTTTGTACATTTGACAGTAAAGATAATTTCTGACGCTGAATACAAGTAATTATTATTTGTTGAAAAAAGTAGTAATTTTATATTTACTTATGGTAAGGTTGGGTTAGGTTTTGTGTACTTTATTCAATTATTTTTTTAAATTGTATCAGTAATGCAATTTCCAAAGCTGATTCCAAATTGGTATTTGTTATTTTGGAGAAATTATGAGTTTCCAAGACGGGGCTAAAAACTGCACAAAAAAAATTAAAAAATCATTTCTAGAATAATGTTTCAATTTCATTGCAAACTTTGGTTCAACACTGCTTGCTTCCTTCAATTTACCTACCGTAACTCTTTATTGCACGAATTCGTATGGCATAGAAAATACGAAAATAGAGTCCTATTAATGAAGATTTTGCGCTGAATTTTGAAGTTAAATCATTAAAATAATAGATTAAATTAATAAGTATTTTGTAATAAATATTAAGCGTATCATAATAAAATATCCTAGCCTAACTTTAAAACTAATAATTTATTCCAAACCGTAATACGTATTTGGAATCAGCGTAAGAAACTATATTAGGGGTGAAATTTATAAAAGGATCGAAGAAAAATGCTCAGAATAAAAAAATCTCCGTATTTTTCTATCATGCCTTTGTCGCACGTTTCCAAACGAGAAACATCGTATGTTCCAACCATTGCAAGAAGAGCTGCAAATTCAGTATAGTTTACTATCAACCTGCACTCAACTGTGACATTATCAATACCTCCGTCTGGAAGACAGTTTTTCTGTCTCGTTTTTCATTGCACGAGCTCATATTTTTGATTTCAAATAAGGGAATCACCTTTAAGAATAAGCTTCTGTTCTGTACCTCTATCTTTTTCTATCAAGTCGGAGGTGTATCTTGTAGTAAAGTGAAAGTTTTCGCCAAATCTGAGTATAACACCATTTGATATACGTGCGATGTCGTCTCTAACATTTGCCTAATCACTCGTTACACCCTAAATGTTCTAACTTGGAACAATTAAACTACGAAAACTTTCGAAAAGGTTAACTATTTTACATAATATATCCCGACGCAGTTTAGCTATGGCGTTTACCCTTCGCGTCTTATTTTGCTTAACTCGTCGGTGCCATCATGAAGAATGCGCATTAGGTCAGACATCTGGTTTTCCAGTGAATTTATTTTGACACCTACATGTTATTTAATAAACATAAGTGAGAAGTAGGATTATGAATAACAATATTCTTGACATTGATATATTTATAGTAGTTAAAACCGCAACGAGAAGATACAAATTCGTAGACGCTCAGTTTTACTAAGTCAACTAAAGGGAAAAATAAGGAGACTTGAAAATTTTCAACGGTTTCCATCATCACAGCTAATATGGAATGACTTTAAATTAGAATATTTTTCTTTCAAAGATTAGAACTGATTATAATTTTTACGAAATATAAATCCAAAGACACTGAACACAAACCAATTTAATTTTAAGATATTAAATAAGCACTTACGAGTAGGTATAATTTCAAAATAAAATGGTAATGTGTAGTTTCAAAGTTGCTGACTTCACCAAGTTCTGCATAGGTTACTTGTGAAGAAGTTGGAATAACCCAACTTGTTGAATTGGTGCTATTTTGAAGCAAAATTAGAGGCAATTATGCAAACCTATACTCACTAAGCTAAGATTAGATACTCACTCTCTTCAGAATAAAAACTTTAGGACATGTATTTAACATAAACAACTTTCAAAAACTATGGTCAACTCGCATACACGCCAAACAAATACTCCTACTCTCAGATATTATATATGCCATATCAATTGCAAAGCTACCTATCAAATTGTTCACGCCTGATGGAACTTTGGAGCGATCGGCTGCTTTGTCCTGTCACATCTTGTCTAGTCAGGATTTATTCCTGTGCTGAAGACCACTACGACCTTAAATCAAAATTTCGTTTCGTACATATTTCCTAAAAATAATGATCTACATGTTCTTCACTCAGGCCATTCTCCCATCAAAACAATTATATGGTTTTAGAAAAAAATACATTACATATACGCTAATCGTTTATTAGAGATATTTATAGTCAGCTAGAGTTATAAATTGATCCAATAAACACAAAACTTGCTTTCCTGTAAAAGTAATAAAGAACGTAGACGATCTATACAAGAAACTAAACAATATCTGTGTTTTTTTAATCATTTGGTACTTTAACACTAAAACATCTCCAGTCACATTCTCGCATTTTCTTCTTCCTTTCTATGACTCTAACGGTCGTATGCTATAATACAAAATGTGTGACTTCACAATTGTGTTACCGGTGCACACCACATGTGGCTTACATATTTTTATCGTATGCTTAAAACTGAGAATTGTTTCGCGTGATACTTCCACAAATGTGTAATCCACAATTGTTTACCTTTTGGTTCAGTTCCACGTGATCCTTCAGCATTGTCAGCAGTCATGGAAATGGAGAAAAAAATGCCAAGTTCATGTTACTACGCCTCAAGAAAAGAGCAGGAGTTGTTAGTTAAATGAAAATTAACCCACAGGAAAATGAAAAGATAAATCCCAGCACTTTCGAAGTATATTTGTAAATTCATTTTTAAGGAATAGCATGAAAATGGAGAATACAATCTTATATAGGGTACAATGATACGAGGGGAACGCCCATCACATAGTACAAACCAATGGAAAAACACAAAAAAAGAAAGAAAAATACCAATAAAAAGAACAATAGACAACTAATAACAGACATATGCATCCCTAAAACGGTATAGACACAACAACGCCCTGTATATGAATGGAAATGGCGGGGGAAAAAACAAAAAATATTTTAAAAGATTATCATTAGAGCAAAAACATTGAGGCCTAAGAATTAATCCACGATCATAGCAAAGACACATGGTGGGGGAGGCAATGCGAATGATATTACACAAATAAAGAGTGACAACAGGCTGCATTATGAAGTTATTTCATTTAGTACAAGTTTTTTTAAAACAGGGTCGAGTTTAAATAAGCCAAGGGAAATATTTATATTAAGGACATGCCAATTAATAAACACTCGATAATATTTCTTTTTGTGAAATCAGCGGAATGATAAAAGAATTTTGCAGACTTCTAGGTCAATATATATATATATATATATATATATATATATATATATATATATATATATAGTACACGAGAAAGAGAAATTGGACGCGAATAAGCAATGAGACAAGAAACAGGAGTTGTTTTTTTTTAGAGGCAGAAAACAAATATGGCGAAAGCCCTGTAATGGTTGTTATCACCCGTCGAACTTGTATTTGCTCTTTCTTTGTATGTAATATGGAGGATGAGTCTTTAATTTGTAAGCGGGTAAGAAGATGTGGTATAAAAATTTCTTGGACGTTCCTAGGGAGCTTAGGGAGCTTAGGGAGATACTGGGTTTGATGGGGTAACGGTTTGGCCGAAGTTGTCACTATGCCTCGTAGTTTAACACTAAAGCATCTGACCGGCAATCAGCAAACCCGGATTCGAGTCCCGGCAAGGGATTTCAATTTTTTTTCCTGGCGTTATTTTTGTTTTCTCGGTAAAGGATTGCCTTCATTGTGCCGCCCTTTGCTCTCTTTGATTCTAGTGTTCTTCTAATGTCCCTTTCTCTTTTCTCTAATAAAACTCGTTTCTTGTCTCATTGCTCATTCGTGTCCAATTTCTCTTTTACTATATTGTTATATAGTATGCAATACCGATATTTGGGCTATCACCTTTTACCCAAAACGGCATTAATATAATACTTTGAACCATTCACACACTAACTGAGTCATATACCATTGGAATCAGAATCTTTAATGCAACGTGCGACGCAATTATAAAATGTGTAACGCAAAGTGAACAGGGTCGGAGCGATTCACTTTAGTCTCCACATTTCTCTATATTTGTTCTACTAATAATGTAAACAGCTACGTTGAGAAAGTGTGTAGCGCGTCACAAATGTGCAATCCACTTTTCGTTTAAGAAAATGGTTTTGGAGTGGAATGCACTTTGTGCTCTACACATTTGTCTAAGCATACGGCCATAAGATTTGGAGCCAAAGCCTTACTCCTTGGTCGGTAGATATTTGCATCATTGGTTCTCTATTGTTCGAGAAAGAAAATGATCGTTTGATTTGCATTTTCTTGCACTTAATGAATCGTCCATATTCTTTAATTATTCTCACCTATGTTTGTTAAAATTTATCAACTTGGAACCTATTTTTCAGATTTATTAAAAATAAAGATATTTTTCTAATATTTTCGCGAAGTAAATCTAGCAATCAAGGATAATTATAATCTAACCAAACTGAAATGAATTTATGGGGTTTTCAAGGTCTCTTAATTCGTATTTTTTAATTTGCACTATGGAAAAATACCTCCTGAGATCTGTTACTCTGAAAAGTGCCATTAAATAAGCACCATAGATAACTATTGTATAGAAAAATCTAGAGTATTTCCCAAAGGAAATTCAGTATACACGAATGAGAATCATTATACAAAAAATTGTGATTTTATGTAAATTAAAATCAAACTTTCAAAAAGGAAAGTCAATATTTCACAAATGGTAATCAAACTTACGCAAGCGAAGTCAATGTTATTGAAACCAAAAAATTGTATATTTAGAATTAATAGATTTAGAGAGATTCCGTTTCTTAAACCCATTTTCTCGTCTTATTCAAACTCTCACACACCTACTTACACTACCGAAATGTAAAGACAATAGTAAAAAATAGATAATAACAAATTACTAATCCATAGTTGTATTAATTCGCTTTTATATGAATATTTTTCAATTTGCAGAGGTCTAAATTCCTGCATGTGATTTACTTTCATGCATTATAATTTGTGTTTCCTTTTTTCCATTTATCCATGTTTAACGACCAAAAAATAACGGTTCAATTCTATGATTAATTAAAATGATCATGATGAATTAGGTTTTTGCTAATATAAAATATTTAGGTATATATAAAATTATTCATACTGCTAGGCGTTCTCTAACTCACAACAGCAGTTTCCAAGCATCTTCTTTTCAGCTCGTGGTCTTATTTGTTGTTGAGATAAGGCAGTCATGGGCCGTCTAATTCTCAATTTTACAGAGATACGAATACTCTTGAACACATGTAAGCCTGATATTTCTAATTGTCTTATGGTCCCTAGGCTCGTCCCTCGTTAAACCAACAGAATTTAAAGCATAAACGGACAACTCTCATACATACATAAAAGCCCGTCTACACACATTCTTAAAATTGTTTTAGGGAGATAATGGCAAGGTGTATCTCCCACTACTTTTAGCCATGCATATGGGACTCTAATAGTTTCAATTTTCAAGTAGGGCTCACACTCATAATAGTCTTTTCTAATAAGCTAAAAGGCAAATAATATTATTTTTATTCTTTGGGCAGTGATTTGGGGCGACCTGTAGTTTTTTTAATCAATTTCCCTTCAGGCTTCAGAACTTTATACCCTTTATACTTTATCTGGACATATTTTATTAATAATTTATAGCATATACATATTATTGATCCAGGTGCCAGTTGCTCATACTTTTAACAGTGTTTGCGCTACTTAACGTTGAACCACTACAACCTAGCATAATTATTATGTATTCACAATTGTAATTCGAATTTGTATAGGATAGTTGGTCCTCCAACTTTTGTAAAATTTAGATTATTCTAAGTGATATAATTTAAGGCTTAGACCTTAGTTTATTATTATTTTACTAGTTATTCCCTTTTTTCGTAGGCGTGTAATTTTGGAAAACCCAGTAAAGCGTGTTTTTGTACATACATTTTGAAGAAGAATAAGATATACATACATTCAACTAAAGGTAAAAAATTGAACGCATACATTTGAGAGTATTATATAAAATTATTGTTTTTTAACTACAACTTCATATTTACATAAAGTTCCACGTATTTTATTGAATGATATTTGACACTTGATTGTAAGTAATTTTTGAGCGCTGAAAACGAATTTCACTTCCGTTTGGCTCTATCAGGCCCTGATTCTTGCAAACAGCTTGCAAACATCCCATGGGCCATTTTCCAGTTTTTGCAAAATTAGGAGTAAAAGTCATGCGTTAACATTTATTTTCAATATTCCTGAATACATACATGCAGTTCAAACTATTGTAAAATTACATTATAAAAATGAGTTAAAATAAAAGAAAACAAAGAGATGTAAAGCTTGTACCTTACTAAAAGTTTCTTTTATAGGACTTTCTAGAGTATTTGGTTGTTGAAGGCAGGTCTTCTTTCAAGCACCAGCAATAATCAGCTATTTATTATGTGGCAATTCCAGCGTCCTTGATAACGTTCCTCCATAATTTTAATATCTTGATGGAATCTCTTCCTTTGTTCGTCACTTACAGCACAAAAATTACTTGGAAATTGGTAAAGATGACTATTAAAATAATTCATTTTATGCTCATACTCGTATTATAACCAGGCTCGTGGGTAGTCCCTTAAAAGTTTTTTACGACTTCTTCGTAGTTTTCTGCCCTATAATTTCCTAAAAAGCTTTTTAGCAAGTCCACGGATGAAAACTAAGCATTTCTTTCTCGTTAATTCATGACATTAGGGAAACCGCTGTCATTAATTAATGTTCTTATTTGTGGGCCGTCGAGAATTCCAGCTTTGATTTTTTCCTAACGCAAACTTAGGAATTTTGAAATTGTGTTAGATACACTTGCCGTTTGTATCTAAAACTTTTACATATTCTTTTATGAGGCCTAGTTTGATATGCAGAGGAGGAAATATGATTTTACTCTCTGCTTACTAAAGGTGGATTAATTACATTTTTTCTTCTACAGTAAGTAATGTACGTGCTGGCCAGATTTGTTTGGAATAATGTTCTTCCTTAGCTCTGAGTTCCCATAAGCAAAGAAAGCAGGCATATTTAGTATACCTTGCTTGTTTCATTAGTAGAAACTTAACCATTTTTAAGGCAACACATAAGGGCCACTCGTGCTCCCTATATTTGACAAGTTTTAAAATAGTTTTTATATGCCCATACTTTTCAGGTTTTTAATGTTGTTGTGTGTCCAATTAGTATCGAGTTGTATAGATTGCCATTACACAGAAACACACTTAAGACTTCCTTTGGAACTGTCTAAAAACAAACGCCAATCACTTGCATTGTAAAACTTAACCCCAATCTCCTTTAACAAACCTGGTATGTCGCAGCAACATACTAAATTATGATCTGTCCGAAATATTTGAGAAGTTCTTTTTCTGGGTTTCTGTAAAATGAAATGTATGTGTTTAAACTAAGCATGTTATCTGGCTAAGTCTTGAAGCTAAAATTTCCACAGCCTTTTTTTCTAAATTTAGATACTTTACAAGATCATTTAACTCGGCCTGTTAAACCTTTGCGGATCAGTTTCACTTACAACTACGCTGGGGTTGAATTCGGTGTCTAACTCCTCAGAGTGCATAACACTATTTTCAGAAACATCTTAAAATAATTCCAGAGATGGCAGACTCTTAAATTTTATAATGAGAATTTCATTTGAATGTAGCTCAGGTCGTATTGCGGTGTCGTAATTTACCGTACACAAATGACTAAGTTACATAGTTATATGATATTATAAAGTTACCATCGGAACTCCAAAAGGTATTTTTGACTCCGAATCCTTCGTCCAATGCTGCAGTCTTCCAATGCATACAGTGCAGGCTTTATGTGGAACCCATGCTTTATCTTGATCCCCCAGTTTTATGCCAAAATAAGCAAATAAGCTCTTTTCACGAAGTCTTTTATATTTTCTCGTTGATGCGGAAGTATAGAATTTCCACATATGTAGCAAAATGAATCAGGAGAGTTTTCACATATGAACTTTCTAGTACTTGAGGACATAATACCTGATTGGTTTGTCAATATGAAAAGGTATTTCAATTCCTTATTTTCAAAATCTGAAATATTAAACAAACATTAGTTTAAATAGGTACTAATAGATAATTATATTTAAAATGTGCAACTGCAAAAAGAATAAGCAAGTATCGACAAATCTTGATACTTTTTTTTCCTAGTTCTGAGTGGATTCCATGCAAGAATTTGGCTACTAAGTTGTTGAACTCTTGCTCCATTTTTGCGACCTGAAATAAGACTCATACTTTGGAGTGGAAAGATGTAACGAGGCTTGGTGAAGATTGTTATGCTAGCCTTCCAAAGAGTTGATAGTGCGTAGGAGGTTTTCAATAACGTGCAGGTGTATATTCCCCATACTAATCAGAAAACGTGGCTTTCTCTGTTATGGCAGGGCAAGTTTCCAACGTAATTATCTTCGAAATGATCGGCGACTGGATCTTTCTAATGAGACAACATTTTTGCAATTCTTCAAATACAGCAATTTCAAGCTTGCCAAAAAGCGGTTGTAAATATACAACGTGTCTAACTAACCCTTAATTTATATAGACTGGGATGTGGGGAATTTACCAACTACCTGTCTTTTGGTAACGCCTAATATGGTAAATACGTAATAAGTTCACAGATAGTCCTACAGAAATGCCAAATACTTACTGTATGCTGGGTGTTTTAGTAGTTTATTGAGTACTCATAGCTTTTAGTTTTATTTTGTCTCGTAGCAATAGAAAAATCGTTCGATTTGTGTTAGGGCGGGGTCATGTTCATGAAGTTTTAAACAAATTCTTATTTGCATATTAATACTATGGCTCTTCAGTTATAATATCGAAGGCGGAGTAATGCTTATCTACCAGATAAATTTAGGCGTAGAAGTAGAAATTATAACTGATTATTCTTTTGAAACAGATTCTCCTATTTATCAGTAGTTGAAATGTGGCAGTCTAGACATATCTATTCTTATCGCTAATTCATGCAAGCATACAGCTACACTTAGTTTTCAGTTAAAATATTTATAAAGATAAAAGGCGTATTTTAATCCGCATATATACTATGGTTTAATTAATCCCACAGGTCATCGCTACAAGCCATATCTGTGTTTATCGCATAATCAATCATTTAATCGTAACTATAAAATACCCTATTTCTATATTCCGAGTGAGTTTAGATATTTTCTTTTTACGGATTTATGTATGTATGTGTGTATGTGCCTGTGTCGTTGCGGGCACACATAAAATTAAGTGACTATTTTATGTACAAATAATTGCAGCATAACTTTGTGTGTGAATGTATGGTTGTGAATTTAAAATAAAAATTCTAATAAATACAGGCTTCTATAACAAATGGGGGCTATGTATGTGTTTGGACACATGTATTTAGAACCAAATGGGTTTCTTTTCTTATAAAATTGTTTGTGTATGTCATATACACGTATATATATATAGATTTAAATAAATACCTTTTATGGATAAATGCCATAAGTATGTAGCTATATAAATATAAGTTACTATATTTAATTAAAAAATTATTATACGTATAAATGTGTATATGTGTGTAATTAAACAGAAAGATTAACGGCACAGTTATATTGGTAGACGGCTCACGAATTTGGACTAAGAGCAGAATGTTAACGACAATAAACCATGCCGTCTGGGTCACTTGCAAAACATAATATCAAATTTCTCCGAACACGCCTCGACTCAAATTGACTTAGCTACCAAGGTGCGAAGCTATGATTCAATGAAATGGTGGGAAAGGACTGGATTAGAACTGGTTTCCGCTCAGGGAGAAATAATCTTCTCCTTGGCGTCTCGTTATCTACTATCTCAGGTTTCGTAGCTTGCAGGAGTGGTACACCGCGGATTATTACGCAGGCCTTGGTTTGAGAAAAAAAATTATGTTCCTTAGGATTTCTAGGGGGGTGTCTAAATGAATCAAAGCTCCTGAGCTCAAAAATGAATGTATTTTTGTTCAATCAGGTCAGATTTTCTCAGTACAGCATACACCATTTTCATTGAGATTACCTCATTTCTCGTGAAAAAAATTTCACAAACATTTCTCTATCTAATAATGCATTATTATTGCTATATCATAGAAACAGGAATAAACGTATGTAAACTATAATCTTTTTAATAAAACAAAAAATTAAAGAATGCAACATAATAAAGAAAATAATTTTAATTTCCAAGTAAAGACGCCCTTGACGATTTTCGTTTGTGCCTCTAATCTGGTGCATCACGCCTCAAACACCAACTGTAGTCAGCAATCATGTTTACGTACAATTTACCCTGGTACCTGGATTCCATTGTTTTTATACCCTAGAGTAATCTTCCCCCCTGTTCGTCACTGTAATCCCCACAGTTGTCAAGAAAATAATCCAGCTGGGACTGTAAAAAGTGTATCCTTATAGACATTCGAGCTCCCAAATGGTTGAGACTTGTTAGGAGCTGATTGACCTGGGCAACATATTCTGGGCTTCTTTTATTGCCTATAAAATTGTTAAATAAAGCTTTAAAAGCTGTCCAGTCATCTTTTTTCTATGTCTGTCATTAATGCCTCAAACTGCTGATCTATCATCAAGTTTCTGAACTGAAGTCCATCAAAAATTCTCACATGGAGCTTAGCGTCACTGATTTGTGGAACTCTTTGAAGAAAAAATTTAAAAGCTTGGCCTTCTAATTAAGAGTTTTGACCAAATCTTTCATTATTCCAAACTTTATATTCAGTGAAGGAAGCAGTATTTTGTAAGGAGGCACTAAAGGTTTAGCTATCACATAGTTTGATCCAATTTTAAATGCTTCTCGTGGGGGCCTAAAACCTTCTTCTCATAGTGCCTACTATCTGCACGATCCCAAGTATAACAGAGACTACCTGAAAATTAAAAAATAGCAGCGTATGTAAATTCAAGGTGTAATATTTATAAAAACAATTTCAAAGTAATATCTCTTAAAACAATAAGAATATGAATATATACTGAAAACCTTGTATGCTGATGCAGTAAATCATTGTATTGAAACTAATTGGATATATGAACATCTTATTTTCAGTTTATTGAGTTATTTTGTATACATTCTCAATTAGCATAACTTACCCATTAACCCAAAAAGATGCATTCCCCTATAGGGACACACTTCAACAATAGGTTATAACTAAAATATGACATGATTTCCAGATTTGCATTTTTTTAAAATGCTATTAACAATTAAAAATGAAAATGTCAATATCAAAGAGCTTAGAAATACCAAGTGTAAAATTTTCTTACCTTTATGTCACCAGATATCTTCCAATTGTAGGTATAATAATTTATTCCATCCAGCAACTTTTTCATATTTTCATAACTTTAGTAAGTTGAATTGAATGGCCTAAAGGAACGGAAGCTCTCTTGTTATCAACATTCAGTAACACTGCTTTTAAACTTCTACTGGAGAAATCCATAAAAAATGTCTCCATTCTAATGGGTTGTAGAGAATTCCAAGGGCCTGAACAAGTCTTGAAATGTTTGCGCATTATATTAAAGAGTGGAAGAATGCTGTAAAAAATAAATTCCTAACTCTTGTTCTCTATTTCTGTACCAAAGAAATGTTGTTTCTTTAGCGAGAAGATTACTTTCACGAAGTCAAGAGCCAAGAAGTTGTGTATTCTCCTTTGAAACCCCAAAATCCCTGGTCAGGTCATTTAACTGAACTTGAGTGAATGGTCTTGCGACCATATCATGTCTGGAAACCTGATGAGACTTAAATGTTTCATAATCCTGATCAACTCCCATATTAATCTCTTCATGGACCTCTATATTTTCAAGATGAGAAGGTATAGGAATTTCTGGAACATGAGGAAGGGGTTTGATGGCAGAAGGAACATCTGGATATGCCACACTAAGTTTATTCTTCTTATTTATACCTGCGGAAAATATAATTGCATATTACATAAAGGAATTAATTTGGAGTTGCAGATAGTACATAAATGTTTAGTGAAAGATATGTTCATACTGAAGTGAACTATGTTAGTCTTTAAATTTATGCTAGGTTTATGCATAATAATGACACTTTCAGGAGCCAGTATAATACAGATAGCTTAAATACTTGATACAATGCTCTCCTTTAAGTATTGTCATGCAAAAATAGCAATCCATAGTATGGTTCTTGCCCTCTCTTCACACCATAGCAACACCAAAAGAAAGAGACTTCTGTTCGCCCTGACTTCAGCGTCTTAAACTTATGTAGCATCCCTTGCAGCAGATATGTGGTGCAAAACTTTTATCTGGATTTCTTAGCCTTACTCTAAAATATGCATGATACAAGGATTTGATTACAGGAGAGATTGTACATTGCCCCTTGGAAAAAGTCACTTTGCCGCAAACATACCAAAATCTGTCGGAGCTCTTCTTAAATTTTCTGTTAATTTTTAACTCAACCACTATTATTATTATTATTCTTATTATAATGCTAAGCGATTTAGAACCTGCAAAAAGATAAACTTATCAACCTATTTTTTTTTAAATGTACACAAATTCTACTGCGAATACAGTAGTACAAAAACTATTGAAATTTTGATGTAATATAAGACATGTATAAACTATAAAGTTATTATCACCCACTGTATTGCAAAAGCTGGACCTGATAGAGGAAAACGGATGCCAGATTCGGATTTAGGAGGTCAATTTATTAAGAAACAGTACAGTGTTATAGGTCATCCAGCTTGCCTATTGCATAGGAGTGGGAAGTCCAGAACCTATTGGTAACAATTATAGAGTGTTGCGATTTAATTATTCCTTTATACTGTGATAAAATATCAACCGATTTCTCCTTCCACGTTACTCGTACTTTGTTTGCATTTAATTATGATATTTATTCCTTAGAGAGTTATGAGTATTGGTCATTTAATCTAAAATTATATTTATTTGATCGGGCTAGTTTCTGCTGGTAAATCTTGAAGTCTTAACTTGGCACTTGGGGAATGTAGAAATTCACCAGTAATTAAATACACATGCTCTAGAAAGTATGCATACTTACCCCTAATACCATATTTCTCGCCATATTTTATGTCATATATGTGCCAGTATGGAGAATATATTATTAGACGCACCCACTAAGTTTCAACGGGTTTGATTAAAATTAAATGAATAATAAAACTTTCACTAAAGTTTGCCTCTAAAAAATATTTAAACATTATGCAATTTGATAACTGATTTTCAATAGTATAACTTTTTTTTCAATAGCACTCTTGAAATGATTATCAGAGGTTTCGAATCAGTTCTAACAAACTTTGGATTGAATTTTATCCCACTCGTCTTTGCAAATCTTTTCCACCTTATCGATCTTTTGGGGTAGTAGACATTTTAATACGTTCATTTTAGCTGCCCTCATTCAAGAAAGAACAAATTATGGCGTGTGTTTCGAGTCGTTGCCACGTTGAAAGACTTATTTTCCTCTTAGATCAAACTTACAAGCATCACTCTTCAAATAATCTTCAAGAATCTTTCGGATGTGTTCCATATTCATCGTTCCGTTGATTATATGGTGTACAAACGGCTGCTTAACAGGAACTGTTCTATAACATAATAGACCCAGATACTCTTTCTCTCAAGTGTGCCGAACATTTAAATTCGTTTCATCTTCGTCAAATGGCTCCAAAAATTTGAATCTTATTCCAAATAATCGTTCGTGCTCTTCAGATTGGCCTTCAAATGAATGATTTTTCCAAAAATGTTTCATCCTCAGACAACGTGAATGCTTTTTTCCCTTATGCGACATATTCAACACTGTATTCAAACTAACCCATTCACCTCACTTCTAGTCATCTTTGTTTTTTCTAACAGATTAATGATTCTCCGAACAGTGCAGATTGGAATTTTTAGCTTATCATAGATTTCAATTTCCTCGAAATTGATGGCAAAAGACAGTTCATTCATCACCTCTCGCCATAATAATTGGTTGTAACATAAGACTGAAGTTTGCTATGCAGAATATAAGATTATTTTGAAGTGCTAGATATTGGTAACTTATCCAAATTATTAAGGTAACAGAAACTATTGTGTGGCTTTAGTACTGCCATAATTTAACTAATAAATTAAGCATGGATTTAAAAATAATAACGTAAGAATACTTTTTGGTTGCAAATTTCTGTAACAAGTATTATTATTCCTATATTTCTGTATCAAACTTGTTGGCAATTAGTGGATGCGTCAATTCATACATTGCTCTTAGTGCCTTTAAATTTCATTACCCTGCACTAAATGATTTCTGAGCTAAGGGGAAAGATTGGGATATTAATATCATGAATTCTATATATTGCATAATTATTAAGACTATTCTTGAACCTAATATATATGTACATATGTCATTAAAAAGATGTACAAAAAATTGGAGCTGGCGTAACCAACATTTGTTAATACTGATTTCCATGATAAAGTTCTTAAAATTTCTTCTAATGTTTACAGAACTTTCACAATTCCATCTTAACCGAAGCAAGTTGGTTCAACTTCAAATAATGTGCTGGTAATTTAATAGAAGTAAACGTTATTCGTACAGTTCACAACTTTAAGAAATTTCTGGCAACTAAAGTTCAAAAGCTATTGGAATTTATGCTGCTAATAATTCATTATTTCCAAAACATGAAAGTATTTAACATTACACCAAATAAATTTTCTTTTGAAATATAAAATGATATAAAGCCCGTACATAACTGTTATGTAGAAGCAATATTTTAAAATAACTAAACTCCAACTAAAAATTAGAGTATTAGCATACAGATATTAAGAAAAATATCCTAAAAATTGAATAACCAATACAGAAATATAATATATGTATAATAATTATAATTGCATTGAAATCAAGTATAATGAGAATTAGTTTGGAAATTATGCAGATACATATCTAATTCTTTCAAAATAAAACTTCAAGAGGAACTCATTTTATGTGGCCAAAAAAGGCATCGGAAGTACTCATGAAGGTTTCTCTGAGATGTCAGGGTTACATTTCAATGATTGTACTAATTATATCTAACTGTAAAGTATTACCTTTATTTTTTTCCTGGAAGATGTGGATGCTATTAGGGTCAATATTGTACAGTGTGGATCTTCTTATACATACATGCCTTGAATTGTGAAGTAATTTTGGTCATTAAGGCTAAATGATTCAGTCGTTATAGCAGTTTATTAGAGAGTTTTACCGTTAAAAATTAAAATCTTATTGTGTGCCTGGAATGAGATATGAATTTGCGCGTTTTTCATTTCGGGATAAATTTAATTGCTCCTCTTACCTTTAATTACGGTTGTAGGATCTCTTTCGTAGAATGGGTTATTTTAAATGCTAATTTTTCTCTGAAGATCTGAGAAACCTTTAAAAATCTAGCGTTTTTGACTAACGATGTTTGCATTTGCAGCCATTGTAATTTATCTTGTAATCCTGCTCTTAATTCCAAGGAAATTGGTCATTTATTTTTATTAATATCACATACACATATATTTGAATGTATTTAACACCCACTTTCACAATTGCTATGGTTTATCAAATCTTGGCAGAAAATAAAGTGATAAAAAAATAGGAGAAAACATTGAAAAATATAAAACTAGAGGGTTCCTTAGCCAAATGAATAAGAGGTTAGAAACCCACGTCTAGGTACTAAGTTCAAATCGAACTAAAGGCTGTCAAGTTATTGTATAAATCTTTAGATTATCATCATTTTCCGCAAAGTTTTATGAACCTTGTTTCTTGTTTCAGAGCCTTTTATGAATTTAGTAAGCACAATTTATCAGATACAATACTAATTATATAGTTTATTTTCGATTTTCTGAAATTCGATTGCAACGAACATCTAGATATGAGCTGGAAGAAATATTTCTGATAAAATGGAAAAATAAACATTTCCTAAGAAAAAAGAATTAGATCGGGGAACAAAGACTTCTCTTGGGATTTCCCAAGATGTAAAACGTAATCCTCGCACTGTGAAAAAAATGGAGAGAATCGAATTCAGCAAGCAAAGAAAAGGATACAACCAAAATTTCGATTTCTTAGATATAGAGATCTTTCTTAAATTAAAAGAAACGTGGATACAAATGTTCTTTATAGCAGGCAAACCATTTTAAATACTGGCGGACCTTCTTCTCTCTCGAGAAACAAGGTCCAAGTCTTCTAGGCCATTTTAACCCGTTAGAAATACGAGCACAACGCCTTTCGTATCCAAAACGAAAAGCGTCTGTTGTGGGCCATGATATACATGAAAACTAACAGACTTATTAATGATATCTTCAGAGAGGAATCAAGAATCACTATGAATTGCCGGATAGTTGGTCTGGGGGAATTACACGTGGAATTTCTTTTCCAGCCCGGAAGTGACGTCCATGAGCTAAAGAAAAGTCAAGAATTTGGTTAGGCTTAAATTAGTAAGCCTTCCCCTCCCATCCACAAGCAAAAGCCTCGACCTGCGTCCACCTCTGACCACCTTTTCGCTGGTTAGAATCACCTCGGCGTGAAGGTTCGAGGCCATTCGAGAGTAGCGCTGTTTCCCCCACCCCTGCGGGAGGGGGGGTGGCCTCGGATATATAGGGCTCGGCTTCCAGGTGGGAGACACAGAGTTGAGGAGTCCCGCCAGAATCTAAGAAGCATTCGCCAGTTCTAAGTCAGGTGCTAACAACAAAGCAAAGTAATGGCTGAACTTTTTGTGTGTTGGAATTAGCCCAGCCAGTGAGGTAAATCCATTTGACGATCGCCACCGAGCGAATTTTCCGACTTTACTCATCAACTCCTGTCGAAGCCCTCCTCGTTCCCTCATTGTCTTCTGGTGGCCAAAATACTCTGCCCTGGACCAAACGTTACCGCCCCATCCCTTTTGGAAACCGTCATCACGTCAACTTCTCGCTCAGAAGCTCCGAACGCATTCGCCCTCACGTTTATCACCTGCAGAAGACATCTGTGAAACCTTACCTTGACGTCTCCCCCGGAATCCTCCGTAAGCCAACCCCTCTCCCTCTTCTAACATCAGAGTCTGATGCATAACTCTGCAATTCCTCACTCATTTACCCATTTAATATCCTTATTTTATGTAAATAAAATTATATTTTTGTACATGCCTCTTTAATTAACCTTGAGCTTTGCCATTGCCTGAATTTTACCTGACCTCGTTTTGCACTCTTTTCTCGCTGCTCTGCGTTTTGAAATTCGTGGCGTCCCCCCCCCCTTTTCGGTTCGCTTTTAAGTTATTAGTCCCTTCCCCCATAGATATAATATGGTATTGATATAATATAATGTCATACCACGACAGTTTGATAACAAACTGGGGTGTCAATAGACGTGAGGGAAACCATTCACCAAATCACAACAAGAGGGAGTCCTGATGAGGTTTGATAGTTTAGCCTGTGGATGGAGCAAATAGGGTAGGACCTTTCAAAGTGGAAGTTTCTTTCAAAATTGATTCGAAAATTGTACTGTGAGCAATTAAAGAACAACTTAACTCATTAGTCAGGACAGAGCCAGTAAAGAAACAAAGTCATTTGTCTTCCTGAAGGATAATGCTTTTAGGCATGCCTACAAAGTTCCTAAGAATTTGTAGGTCTAATGGATTTGGAAAAATCATACATCCCAACAGCGTCAGCATAAATCCAAAATAAACATTTCTCGCATCGAGAATAGGGTCACTTACGCAGATTGTATCAATGTAAAAACAAACATTACCTTTGGAAAGCTATCTAAGATGTTGTATTGAAACTTTAGCTTTATCAATAGACAACACACTGCTCAAAGTGTTCACAAGTAGAATTCCATGAACAGTTCCGATTAAAAATTAGGTTTCATCTAATCCTTTCATTGAATTTCTTAAGATTACTTTATATACTTTGTTGTCACATGATTTTTTTATATTTAGGTTTAAATCTCAACATACTACTCTCAAATAACCTTTTTCAAATAATCCCTTGACAGAAAAAAGTGAATCCAAAAGTAATTAGTTTTATTCCGCTTTTTTAAGAGAACTTTGGCTCTTTTCATCATTCGTATATAATCTCGAGATACACTATACGGTATACACAAAGGGGCTCATGGAGGGAACTAGTTACTTATTAGCCAGTTCTCTGAGCCTTTCGCACGGGAGAACGAAACCCCCAAAACACACTAAACATAAGCAACTCACAATACCGCTGTCTCTTCCTCCCTTCTCTATCCGTACACTGGCCGAAAAGAGGATAAATGAATCGAATTACCACTAAAATTGAACAGGTGTCCATCTTGCCGAGAAAAATGTGTTCGTCTACAATTAAAGAGAAACTGGTGACGCAAATAATTGAGTAGAAAACAAGAGAGCAAAATATATAATGGATAAATGTATCACTACACCACATATATCATCCCTCATAGCTTAGTATAACAGGATACATTCTGCCTCTATTGGAACAAGTTAGTACAAAGTGTACAGGTACTCAAGATAGGGATATCTTTGTGGAGTGCATCAATACCCTACCCTTAGGTAGACACTGGATTTGGGCAGACCATTAATGAACTTATCTGTTCAGAATGTTGGAGAATGATCAACCTTATTGCGACTTCATGGGAAGAACCGAATTATCTTATATCATCAACAACTTAAGAAGACCTTGAAGTAACTGATCCAAGTACTATCTCTTCTACGAAGGAATTCTGGTAAATATTATTTCCATTAAATCCATAAAAAAGATTCCAAGGAAAGTTTCAGCGATATTACTAAACTCCTGTTCACCGAACTTTGCCATATGCTGAAAAATTTCTAAAGATCGAGCGCGAATGCTCAGTGTCAAGGATACTTAGTGAAACAGAACAGACTCTGGCAAGAAACACGACTAGCTGCAAGCGTTTAAATGTTCCCAAAAGAATTGGCTACACCTGCATTAAATAATTAGGGGGTAAGGGGAAGTGTGTAAATGTATTCACGGAAAATTGTTTAACGAGCAGACAGATGAAAATATCTATGATCGTTGACTTTATTACAAAAGGAAACAAAATCAGGAAAATTAGAGTTAATTAAATTGTTTGTTTTTTTTTGTAATTATTAAAATTAGAGTAGAAAGATTTGTTAACAATAAGATAATACTTCTCCAATGGAGGGAAAGACAGAGAGGGCGAGAAGAGAGTGGCCGAGAAGCAGATTAAGTATGACTTATAATTGCGAAAATCATACACCTTAAAGTATTGAACCGGGACTGTTTGGATTACTAAACAACAGGAACAAGGTCATACAATTAGCACAATAACTTAAGAATAGGCAATTAAACGCTATTATGGGGATATTAAATTAATTGAAAATATTATGTCAGAAAACGACAGAATTAAAAAGAATGAGGCTAATTTAAAGATGACGTAGCAGTGACCTTGGTCTGTTTACTTATATATTGGTAAATGATTACTAACTTTTTTAATTTATTCCATTTAATATATCCCTAAAACAAGAGCACAACTGTAAAATAAAATTACCCTTGAAATAAATGAAACATGTTATGGACTGAGTTCTACAATTAGGTTGAGTACAATAATTTCCTTCTATTATGATTACTATAATTTATTATGATTATCATGACTCTAATACAATTCAATACAATTTAATATAATTCAACGATGATTTTCTGTTTTCAGTTCTTTGTTATATCAAAATGCATAACATTCACGAGAGATAGATGAAGAGATTCTATAAGAAAATGCAAAGTTTGCCAATCAAAATAATTATAGGGAAAATATTTGAACAGTTACCAGGATATAACTTTCCTACTCCTCAAGCGAGTAATATATTCGCTCGAAACAGGACTATTCTCCTGAAATAATGTTATTAATATAAGGGAATATTACAGCAGGGGTAAAGACTAAGAAAATACATATATAGATGCTTATCTGTGCACCTTATTTTATGTTGAACAATCAAACTATAGACAAGGAACATATTTTAAATCATCGATCAAAAATAAGTAATCTATAATATTTATTACACATATTCCTGCTAAAAAATAAATATAAAATATAAATTTTTTGCCCTCCCTTGGCCAAAGCAATAGTCATATTTTCGCACGAATTGCGCTTCAGTTCTCTGAACGATGATAATTATTGTAGTAATGATAGATTTATCAGTGAATATCTCTCGTGTGCCTGCTACAGGGCCGCAAAGTAAAATATTGACTATTTTTGTACTTTTTGGTGCATTTTAAAAAAATTATTCTGTTTTATATTAATTGGTATTTTGTTTTGAAAGGTATTGATTTATATTTTATATACAAAGAGTGGACAAAAATGAAAATTTTATTCTAAAATTCACAACTCTAGTAGGTGCTATTTAATTAACAATAATGAAGAGTGGGGCTTGCAATACTTACTTGTGACTAATAAAGATAAAATGCTTTCTTTACTCTGTGATATTATAATCTCATGTTTGATAAAATATAATGCTAAGATCAATTATGGAACACTTGGAAATCAAATATATTTTAATTTAGATTGGGAAGAGTGGAAGGTTGCGCTTTGCAAATCGAAGGAAGAAAAAAAGCGTACACAAAAAACATTTAAGAAACTATTTCAAAATAAGAATGATGCTTTAAAGTCAATTATAAAGTATATTCTTTTATTAGTAAAAAAGGGAAACTATTTAGTAAGGTTGTGATTATAAAAATTCAACCATATAAATTCTGAGTTGCTCAGATCCTGTAAAGGTACACAAGTATGAAGAACTTCGTCTCTCGAGAAAAACAATAACAAACATTCAACATGAATTAGCTTGTAACTTAAAGAAAAAACTTAATGTAGTAATTAGAAAAGAAGTATTTTATTCCATAGCGTTGGATGAATCAACTGACATTGCTGATTCAGTGCAGGTTCTTATTTTTATTCGTGCAATAGCGGAGGATTTTGATTATATTGAAAACTACTTTCTTTGAATACAACTAAAGATAGAACTCTTGGAATTAATATTTTTAAGGCTTTTAAAGAGAAATGCCGAGAAGCAAAGCTTAATCTTGATAAACTAATAAGTGCATGCCAAGATAGGGCTCCTTCCATAAAAAGTTCCCTAAAGGATTTATTGGGCTGTTAAAAAAGAACTACCAAATTCAGATTCCGTAAATGCTTGTTATTGTATCCTGCATCATCAAAATCTAGCACTTTGGATAAACTCATGCGCATTGTTAACTTTATTCTAAGCAAGTCCACTCGTCATCGTAAGTTTTGTACCAAGTTCAAGAACGACGATGAAACAAGGATATTAGACTTGCCATATCATTCTTAAGTTCGTTCATTGTCTCGGTGAAAAATCCTGGACAGAATTTTCAATTTGAAAGACCAAATAGTCAGATTTTATAGTAATCATAATATACATACATTGCAAATTGATCGATGATGTTTTTATAAAGAACGCTGCATTTTTATGTAATTTAATGACAAAACACAATGAAATAAATATTACTCTTCAAAGTAAAACCAAATACATTTATGACAGGTGGCTAAAAGTCGACGCATTTTGGAAAAAGTTAGTATTTTAAAAAATATTCTTACCGTGTTTAAGTTGGCGAAAACTGAGAAAAATTATGCATAATTGACAAAAGTATTAAGTGACAAGGAAAACTCATGTGTATCATTTAAAATTTAGTAATAAGTATCTGTTCTAGATAGATTAATTTAAAATTATAATGAAAGATTCAAAGATTTTAAAACACATCAGACATCTTTAAAGCTGGCTTTTCACCTTCAGTTAATAGATATTTCTACAGCATCGGTGGATTCATTGATGGAGTTGATTGGATTTCACAATATATCAATATCACATCTAAATTTGATTATTAAAATAATACACTTGAGATTTAGTAAAGTAAAATTGATTAGCCTCGTGCCTGTCATCATGCTCAAAAAATTCTCTCTTGCTCTGCTACTACTTATTGGTGTGAATCATCTCTCCACTACATGATGCAAATGAAAATCAAAGTTGAGAAGTCAGTTCACCGATGTACATTTAGAATATCAATTCAAGTTGAGCACTACCCTGCAGAGTCATTAAAGGTAAGATTAATTGTAGATACTTTATAGAAAAATTACATTTTCTCGTTCATAATTTACATATCTAACTCTACAAAATAGTTTTTTACAAATATTTTAAAATGCGGTCATGTGGCTTAAGAATTTTTGAAATGTGCATCCTGGGCTAAAAAGGTTGCTCACCCCTGAACTAGACAAACCTTTTGAACGGCAAACAGCAATCAGACACAAAATGCTCACCACAAAAGCTTTAAACTTCCCCGACGTCATTGTTTGTTTTTGTGTTTAATGTCCGCGAAAACATAAGGTCTTAGGAACACCAAACAGGAAAAGGCTGCCTCATTCACTTTAAACCAAGCTAAATGAACTCTCATCGTTCGAAGGATTATGAAGCTTTGCCTTACATAATGAAATTTAAAGGAATAGGAAACTTATCATTAAAATAACAAAAAATGACACGAATTAGTAATAAGAATAACATAAATATTCATAATGTAAATTTTATATATAATTTCCTTAATTGTAAATACATTTTTGCGACAATTGGAATGGGGGAGGAGCGAAGCATCGATATCATCTTTTCGATAAAGAAAATATTAATCATAAAATTTTGTAATATGGCGGAAGGCAAAAGGATAACAATAATTCCTTAGAAATCTAAAATTTTCCTTCTCGTTTTTATTTATGTACATGTGAATGAAGGCGGAAATGGCTTTAAAAAAGAAAAAGCAAGGTCTGCTGAACAATAAGTCGCGTGCCCTTACAATTCTGATTTATGACCACACAAACAATATAGCCAAGCGTATCATATTTTAGCCTAACCTAGTATATCCTACACGAGTATAGCATACCATACCCTAAATTAGAATAACTTGCATAGCTTAGCCTATTATAGCCTTAGTTAGCTAAGTTATCGAAGCCTAACATAGTATTACCTAGCATAGCAGAGCATAGACGTCCCTAGCCTATTATACTTTAACGTACCGTAGCATAGCATAGTATAGCCTTATCTAGCTTAGCATAACTTAGCATATTATAACCTAGCCTAGCATTAGCTATCCTAGACAAGTATAACCTATACTATCTTATTATACCCTAGTCAAAAATAGCTTAGTATTTTCTAGGCCTAACTACTATATGCTATCCCAGCATAGCATTTTATAGCCTAAATTAGCATTGTATATCTTACCCTTGTACATTATATCTTAGCATAGTGTAGCCTATAATAGCTAAGCATAATATAGCCTATTCCAAGCTTGCCTAGCAGATAATAGCATATTATAGCCTCGTCTAGTCTAGCAGAGTATCCGCCAAATAGTTATGGTGTTATTGCAAAAATAAAAATAATTCCTGGGCTAACCTTGGAAGGACTTTGGCAATTTTATCATGCGAAAGAGAATGTAAAACGACATAAAGATTTCAAATTTAGTTAGAATCGGACGAATTGTTTTGATGTTATGGCCAAAACAAAATAATTTCCAGGCTAAACTTGGGAAGACTTTGGCAATTATATCATTCGAAAGAGAATATAAAAGAACATAAGGTTTTCAAATTTCGTTAGAATCAGCCGAATAGTTATGATGTTATTGAAAACCCCACAAAAGCTAAACGGGGACCGACCGACTGACAGACATGTGAGATGTAGAGTCTCTCGCGGCTAGACTCACATGCTACTACAAATATTATATATAATTAGGTTACTCATCCGTAAATATATCTTAATACGTTGATGAGGCATTGAAATGGCTAATAGCCATGGAGACCTAGAAGAGGGCATGAATGAGAGAGCCATAGGAGTGTTTATTGATTCATACGTTGTGGTAATGCATATGGCAGACTGAACTGCATATGGATGTGACAAATAAAGCGAGAAGGCTATGCCTGTGGTAGGCTTATCTACAAGTAGAATTAGTGGTAGAACAATAGCTCATAAACCTGCAGGGTGTCCGAAGTTAACTCATGGAAAATCTCTGACTTGCCCTGCAGGTTTTCAAAGCCTGGAACCGTGCATGGGGAAACTTAATCCGTAGGTAGCTCTGAAGTTATCGAGCGCGTAGACTTTCGATAACGGTCTTGGGATCGTCTCGTCATTCAGCTTATTGTTGCCTATCAAAATGTAGCACCATTAGCCCTTTGTACACCTAGGTATAGAGTAACTTGCTAAGAATCGTTTAGAGGTTCTATTAAATGTTTTAAGGCCACTATTACCTTGCAACTCTAGGTGCATGACACGGGCAATTGCACAGGAAACTGATAGTATGTAAAGCTTTTCTGCCCTTTTTTCCTTTAACCTGCATAGCGCCCCTTTAATATATGAGAAGGGTGTGGTAATTTACCTAATAGTAACAGATAAAGTTCGAGAGACTGGCATCTCAAGACTTTTGATGTATAAGCGATGGCAGATGCGGCATTTTTACTTACCCATCTAATTAAGTGTCGAGTTTGTGGTACCCAATACTTAATGCTGAGAATCGTCAACAGTGGAACAACAGTGAGTTGCTTATTTGAATGATGTTCATTCAGGAGTAATAATTTTACGAAGTTGTAGTTACCCACCAGCAAAAGAATAAACCTGTTAGTGTAAGAGAGACTATATAAATTAAGTCGTAGGTGAGACCAAACACTACTTTCATCGAGAAACAACCACAATTTTAGAAGTAAGCTAGAATGAGCATTAGCAATAAAGGCAATTTTTTACCTCCTTTCTCCAAATTTCTCCGTTTGCACTTCTTTGATCCAGTAGTCTATTGCAGCCTCATGTCCCTCTAAAGTGGCGTTTTGTCTGGCCCTCCCTGTTTGCTAAAACTTGGTACAAGCTTATATTTAAGAAAAAAACGAGTGTATATCGATAGGAGGTTGTTATAAATTAGAGTTAATAAAAAATGTGTCATTGGAATTAAATACAGAATTCGACTACAAATCCCTTTCTTAAATTCACTCCTAACAGTAAAAAAATATCAAATTTCTCATTATTTTCAATTTCATTCGTTTATTACCAGATCCCAAGGGTTGATATAAGACTAATAATGAAGCCAATCGTGACCACGAATGAGGGATTTAATTTATACACGGTTTTAATTTACCTATAGCACATTACATCATTCGAGAAAAGTTATTGGAGCACAAATTGACTATTTTTCCCTAGGAAATATTTACCTGTATCAGTGAGAGACCTTTTATTTTCATTAAAAGCAAGCATCGAAATTTTGGCTGGTAATTCAAGTTTTGGCGCAGTAATGGGTTTATCCACAAGCTTTGCTTTGGCAATAACAATACACACTTTTGGAATTAAATGCCTCAGAAATGGAATTACGAAAGCAATTTTATTCTATCACATTTAAGATTTAAAGCTGCCTTGGATGGGATAAAGTATGAAATTCCTTTACTTGGTTTAAATTTATAATTGATCACACTGCTGAGACTGGCAATTTTCTAGAATTTTGTTCCATTCTACTTTTTCCAGGATAAATTTTCAGGTTCGAATATTTGCTCTTAATAAATAGGCCAGAAGATCATAAAAGGAGGCCATAATCATCAAAACTTGGACGTTTCTCATGTGTTCTTATTATCTTTCCACCATAGGTCCTTTTATAGAAGGATGAAATTGCATAACAGTTCCTAAGAATGAATCATACTTTTATTAGACTTTCCTTTTATCCTTTATTAAGTTGGAATATATCTTTCGCTGTTAAAAATGTAAAGGGGTTTATGTTGTCAAGGTAAAGGGCCTTTTCTCTCAAGTCAGAGTTGAATTCGCATTTTTCCCCCTTAATGTAAGGTGTGAGGCATTCAACAATAATTGGTTAAACAATGAACCGATAAATTACACTTTGTAACGATTGGTCACAAGAGAAATATTTAAATCCATGGGATACTTTACCCAAATAAAACCAAAATGTCTGTATTCTCATATATAAGAAGGTTTTGTAAGAATATTTTTCTATCTAGGAACAATATATTAATAACAAGAGGAGCAGCCTTGCCACTCCTCCTTACAGAAGGAACTTGCGCTTCGCTGGCAGACTTTCAGTCTCTGTTCTATGGCCTATCATGATTCTTTTTTTTCTCCATCTAAATTTGCTCTAATAATTTCCATGCTAAAATTTTAATAATTTTTTAAAACTTCACCATTTGTAATTGTTTGTTTTAAAAAATTCACAAAAATTCGATACTTATATTTATTTCTGAACTTCACCATTTTACTTTTTATATTATAAAGGAATTATTAGAAATAATTCCTTTGATTTTTGTAAAACACAAAGAATTACAAATAAGTAAGTTCAGAAAATTTATAAAAAATTAACCAAGGCTGCTTTATTTTAGATTTTAAATTTTAATCTTAGTAGCGAAGTGCAAGCTCCCCCCGTAGGGAAGAGTGGCGAAACCATTGACTGCTATACTTAGGTGACAACCGATCTAAAAGAAACAATCTTATTCAAACCTTCAAAAAATCTCGTTCTTAAAATATATGGTTACCAGGCAATAGCTTCGCCACTCACCCCTAAAGGGGGAATCTTGTGCTTCGCTACTAAAATTAAAATTTTAAATCTAAAAAAAGCAGACATCATTAAATTTTTATAAATTTTCTGAACTTCGCTAATTATAATAATTTTAAAAAGGAACTCTAAACTAAATTTCCATCCTTTCAAAATATCACGTTGCTAAAATATTGTTATAGAAGAATATATCTAAAAAGAAATTTTCTGAACTTCACCATTTTTAATTCTTTAGGTTTTAAAATATTCACAATATTTCGATACATATATTTTTTGGGGAACTTCACCATTTTGTTTTTTGATATTATTAAATAATTATTAGAAATAACTTTGATAAAAAAATCATAAGTCATAACCAAACTAAGATGAAATGATTATTCAAATACTAAAAAAAAATCCCCTTCTGAAATTATAGAGTTAGTGATGATGATGATGATGATGGTGGTGATGATGATGGATGAGGACAAGAAAAGACCAAGAATACAGGCAATCGTTCGAATTTATTCTCTCTTAAGTACAATCAAACGCAACTCTTATGAAAGTGGAGGAAAGTCTTAATAATACCATGATTAGCCTTATAATGGATTTTTCACCCTTTAATAAGAGGCATCCGTTTAGGTACCGCTTCTTTCTGCCCTCTTTCAAAGGTTCTCTAAAGCTCTAGTTTTACATGTTTATTAGTGACAATTGATATTTCATCGTGTAGAGCAGGGATGGGCAATCTTTTTAAGTGGGTGTGCCAAAATTGGCCAAATCTTTGCTACAAAATTTTCTCAAGGGCCAATACTTGACTAAAACACAATGAAAGGATATAAAATTAAAGATGTCCTTTTTATTAATTCCCAACCCTTTATGAGGCCTAAAAATTACAAGGCGGATGGAGTTAGTACTTTCGTCTATTCGACATTTTTCAACTCACAATGGTAAGAAAAATAAGACACACAGTCTTTATACTAAGCGCATTTCCCTATGAGGTCAACATTTCAATGCTATCAGATAAGTCGGTTTTAGAAAAAGTGATAAAATTTGATCTAGCGAAAACAGCCGTGGGCCAATGTTGAGATTACTCTCCTTTGTGTGGGAGATTAAAAATGATTCCAGGATATTTTTCTTTATAAAATATTATAAATGATTATAAATGATTCGAAATCAAAGAGACAATAAATCCCCTTTAGCTATTATTTAAAAATCTCCTACCATGGTTTCTTTGCACATATCTTGAATTTTTTTTATCTTTGAGACAAAGGTGAATTCATAACCAACCATATTAGACTTTACTACCTAAACTGGATTGCCTACGAAGGTGATGTGCACTATTTATGTTTGCATTGATGACGGTCAGGGTTAAAACCAACTATATTTTACACAACCATTCACCAAAGATGGAAACTTGACAAACAATTGTGTGAGGGAATCCCCACGTGGAAGATCTTTAGCAGAAAGGAACTCCCATGTGTAGCAGAAGGCCCGGCTAGGCCTAGAGTGGTAAGCCTAACCCCCCCTCCCACCCTTCAACAAGCGCTATCCTCGAATCGAGTCTCCCACGATTCACCTTTATGAGGGCTAAAATAGCTCTGAAAGAAGATTCAAGGCCCTTCTAGAGTAGAGCTGTTTCCCGCTAACCCCGAACTTTGAGGAGAGCCTCGGACATAAATAACGCTCAACTCCCCGAAAGACGCACAGAGTTGAGAAGGCTTGCCAGAACCCATAAGATTTCCCCATGGTTCTAAGTTAAGTTAAGTGACAGCTAGACTATTTTTTGTATTTGGAATTAGCCCCAGCCAGGGGGTAATTCCACTGAACAATCGCCCCGAGTGATTTTCCTGACTTCTTTCATCAACTCCTGTCGAAGCCCTCCTTATTTCGGGTAGCCGAAATACTCTCCCCTGGACCATAAGTTACCGCCCCCCCTTGCTTTTGGAGTAACGTCATCACTCTAAACTCCCGCTCTGAAGTCCGAGCGGTCTCACCTCACGTGCAGTAGACATCCGTAAGCAAACCCCCTCCCCCCTTCAGTAACCCAATTGAGTTAATCTCCCCTCCCCCTTCGTTTATTGATGTAATTTTCACCTGTTAATTCTCTGAGATAATTTTATCCTTTAATTTCGTAATTAATTTTTTGGTGTAAATAAAATTATATTTTTGTACTAGTCTATTTAAATAACCTTGAACTAGGCCATTGTCCATAATTTGCCTGACCTCGTTGCACTCTCTCGTTACTCAGCTCGTCTGAACGCGGTGTTTTCCGGCCCTTTTGTCGGTTTGCTTTCAAGCTATTGGTCCTCTCCCATAGATATAATATGGTATTGATATAATTTAATGTCATACCACGACAGGTTGTTTCTATCGGGTTAACGTTAAATAATAAACTCAAATTGAAGCCGAAACCAGTTTTCAATTTGATACTAGGGAACAGCAATAGTATCATTTATACAATTATTAAGAGAATCAAAAAGTGTTCGAAACCTCGTATTCATCGTAGAAAATAATAGATAAAATATAATTGATAAATTGCAATATTGATGGCGTCCGATTTGTTTGGTGTCCGACTTTAATCATTTTTTTCAATGCTGCAATTTTACACGGTTTTGGAAATGGAATTTACTTTTGGGGAGAAATGGACGGTTAAAAAGTTATATTTGGTTTAGTTTTGGTTGGGTTAAATTATTTTAAGTTAGTAAAGTTTAGATTATTTCAAATTAAACATATGTAATATGAACAAATCTATTAAACGGTTAACATATATAGAAATGTAATTCACATAAATACGAATCCACACTTGAATATCTGTTGTATATCTGTACGACTTCTAATGTCGCTTATGATTGTGGTTCCGGGTTCAATAGAAGCCTTATTGCATTTTTTTAATGTCTGACGACTTCATGATTCACCAGCATAGAGAAAAAAACCTGCAGAATATCCACTGTTTGTGAGAAACTTTCTCCTTTTTTACTTTCTCCATGGATACATCGTTCATCAATCTCACCGTTTTACTGAACCCACCATTATGAGGAGTCTTACAAATAATATCCTCAGCACCGAATTCACACAAGTAATTGTTGTAGTCAACTGCCACATTTTCACCTATTTTCCTTTCTTCTTTACAAAATCTAACCAGAGTCATCTCCTTCGCCTTTGCCTAGGTAATTACACTTAGAGTGGAAAGCGGAAGGGTGACTTCTTCAAATCACGTTCCCTTCCTAACATAAATCCGCTTGTTACAGCCGCTTTTCCAGCAGCGCCACTCCGCAGACCAACCACGAATACTTATGCACATCGCCTGCTTACGCTGACATAATTTCGATTCAGTTACCATTTTATGTCCCTGAAAAAAAGGTTTTTGCATCTTCATCGGTTTTCAATCAAGACCACAAGCTGTTCAGATTCCGCACTTAATCTATAACCTGACTTAGGCAACCAAATTATAACTATTTAACGATCTATTTAACACAAAATAAATGTAATTTTTTAAATCTGATTGTAAAAATGTATCATAGCCAAATTGATAAAAAATCGGACACCATCTAACAAACCAAAAAGGTCTGAATACTGACACAAGCTTGGTTCCTTTAAAGTAAAGAGGTAGTTTAGATAAAGAGTACGAGTTTGATGAGGAATCCAGCAAGTGATGCAATGGAAAAGAGAGAACGCGCCATGTCTCGCCAAATCTTTTCGCCCTGACTCTTTTCCGCGAGGAGAAGTGGGCTTGGTAGAGAGGGGCTTAATTCGTGAGTATATTTGCCCTCTCAGTCGTAGCACCACAAGTAATCTCCTCTCTTGGTCCCTCGGAGTATATTAGTTCTACGCATCTTTGCTTCCAATAATTTGCCTTATTTCTTCCCGTATTATTTATAAAATTTGCCTTACTTCTCTATGTATGCATATTTCATTTTTGTAATGACAGTCCATTGGATTCCGCTATATTGTTTTAATCAACAAAGAAATTGTCTATTCGGCAATTCGTGAATAAAGATCTGTATTTCTGCGCAACGATACTAGCTTGGATACATATAGGCTTGGCTACTGGTTTGATAATTGCACGGATATTAGCTTCGATAAAGGTTTGGATACCGGTATTGATACTGGCTTGGATAATGCCCTATATTTTAGATAGGACACTAGCTTGGATAATGGTTTGAATACTAACTTTGATAATGGCTTGGATATTGTGTGTGATACTAGCTTGGATACTTAATTAGATAATAACTTGGTTAATATATAATATAATGGCTTGGATAGTGACCTGAATGCTGGCTTTAATACTCCATTTGAGTGATTAAGCGCATTGCTCAATGTGAGGCATGTAGCGTGATGCTCATTGTAAACGATGGGGCGTGATGTTCATGTGAGGGATGTCCCTTGATGATCCATTTGATGTTTGAGCAACAGGGTCCACGTGAGGGATGGATAATTGTAAATAATCCATGTGAAGGCTGAATTGTGATGAGCGATGTGAAGGATGGAGCCTGGTGTCCTTGTGATTGATGTGTACAACGAGCAGAGTCACTCGGCATGGGGCACTCTTTATTTAAGGCCCTTAATGTTGAAGTTTAATTGTTTTTAGTATTGGAGGTCAATAATGGCGTGCGCAACTGACGGGAGTAATAATCCCTGGCCAATACTTGTTGGCATGGTCGTGCCAGTATTTGGTCATTTTCTGTAATGTGACCGGTTCGAATCCCCAATTCTCGTCAGGTATGGGGAGGTAGTGGTCTGTCTAGTCTAATCAGTACGGGGCGAAAAATAAATCCAAAATGAGTGAATTGTTTATTCTTTTAAGTAAGTTCTGGACCAAACTTTTCAAATAATTACAAAGACTCACAAGCTCCGATCTTAAGATTTTAAGATGAATATGGATTAGTCTCTAAATGTTTCTAAGCTCGAGCTAGCTTTTCCAAATAAATTAACGGGTTATAATCTAATTTAAGCAAATATAATTATGACCAAAGAGGGAAAATCTCTACGTCAAATGGTGGGTTAATTAAGATCTAAAGCTACTCGGTTAGGTATAAACAAAGATCGAATAGACTAGCCAATTTTCTGCGGCGGGGCAATCTCGAATAACAGAGAAGGAAAGTCGTCTAATGGTCGTGCTGGAGGATACCAAAAGGGGGTATGTTGGCGCGACTAACCTAAGGACTGTTTTCGAATTAAATTTATTAAAATACACAAGACTTGTGAGAGATGCTTCGAATTGGCTTTTGTAATCACTGGATGTTTCTAAATGGGCACTGTCGTAGACAAGGGGAAAACATTACTTCTCTGTTACTTTTGGCTTCTGCTAAGGTATAGTTTACATGTATGCCTATATTTATATATATGTACACATTGTTATATACGTAAACTAAGACGTATATTATATATATATATATATATATATATATATATATATATATATATATATATATATATATATATATATATATATATATATATATATATATATATATATATACGAGTATTTATATATATATATATGAAAAACTCACAAAGTATCACGTGAGGGTAGCAAATGAATGCAATGTCTGCAGGAAAAAATGAAATGGTATTTCCAATTACTTTCAAACTTTATTAAGTTCCTTATCAAGGATAACTACAAGAAATAACATTATATTAGAGGTATATATACGAAAGAAAAGTATAAAAGACCGCCTCAAAAACAAGAAATCACCAATAAGAAAGACGGAAGGTGAAAGGTAAAGATTAACATCAAGAATAACAAGAAGCAGGTAGTAAGGTCAAACTGAGAAGACGGAAAGGGTAACGGATTAAAAGAAATGTAGATAGCCTAACGAGGGAGATTATAAGACACGAGAAGCGAAGAGTGGGGAAAATACAATGTACATAACAGAGCAGTGACAACTAAAAAAAATAAATAAATAAAAATAAAATTGAGACCACATAACTAAAGAATGTATATAAAAAACTAAGAACGAAAGACAGAACCAATTTCTTTAAGTATTAATCTTTTAATCATAACATCTATTTTATATAAGCCAGGGGAAAGGTTAAATTTATCACATTGGCTTATAAAAGCATATTCAATGATATTCCTTTTTATAGGGTCATTGAACGATAAATAAATTTTGCCGAGTTCCAGTTAATTAGATGGTCCTTATCTGACATATGGACAAAGAAAGCACTGTTATCTTTCCCTCTTCGGACATTATATTTATGTTGATTTATGCGAACAGGAAGTTGTTTACCTGTTTGACCATAATATTTACCTAAAAGTGGGAAAAATACAATGTCCATAACAGAGCAGTGACAATTAAAAAAAAATAATAAAAAAAAATAAAAATAAAATTGGGACCACATAACTAAAGATTGTATATAAAAAACTAAGAACAAAAGTCAGAACTAATTTCTTTAAGTATTAATCTTTTATTATAAAATCTATTTTATATAAGCTAGGGGAAAGGAATGTGATAATTTTAACCTTTCTCCTGGCTTATATAAAATAGAAGCTATAATTAAAAGATTACTACTTAAAGAAATTAGTTCTGACTTTTGTTCTTAGTTTTTTATATACAATCCTTAATTATGTGGCCCCAATTTTATTTTTATTTTTTTATTATTTTTTTTTTTAATTGTCACTGCTCTGTTATGTACATTGTATTTTCCCCACTTTTTGCTCATCGTGTCTTATAATCTCCCTCGTTAGGCTATCTCAATTTCTCTTAATCTGTTACCCTTTCCGTCTTCTCAGTTTGACCTTACTACCTACTTCTTGTAATTCTTAATGTGAATCTTTACCTTCCCCCTCCTGTCTTCCTCATTGGTGATTTCTTGTTTTTGAGGCGGTCTTTAATACTTTTCTTTGGTATATATACCTCTAATATAATATTATTTCTTGTAGTTTTCATTGATAAGGAACTTAATAAAGTTCGAAAGTACTTGGAAGCACCATTTCATTTTTTCCTGCAGACATTGAATTCATATATATATATATATATATATATATATAGCGAGAGAAGTCGGTTTTTCTGGAGGATGTCCAACCAAATAGGTTTGTATTTGTATTTTATAAACGACTTGATGAAAATATATAACTTTATTTCTGAAGTTGAAGTTTTATAAGTTGAAGGGCTGAAGTTGTTGTGCCTAGATTCTTTTTTCAGTGGAGGCCAAAAATGTCAAATGAAGTGAGTTGATCGAACGCATTAGTAATGCTGATCTGATCCCATGAGTATAATGCCTCTTCTTTATATGTGTAGAGATGCTGGGCGCGAGAGAGATAGACAGAGAGATAAAGAGAAAGAGATAGAGAGGGGAGAGAGAGCGAGGTCATGTCTCCAAGGAGTCTGATGGAGAGATCGAGAGGAAAAGATAACGAAATTGAAATGCAGAATTATTGGTATTACAAATCAAGGGCCAATGAAAAATGGTTATAGGGGGCTTTTGCTGACGGAGTTTTATTGCAACCGGCGTGTGGGTCCAAAATAGGACACATGCGGGAGTCGCCACACACATAAAGTACACAGAGAGAGAGAAAAGTATAGTAAGTGCCGTTTACGAGATTGTCACACAGTAGTAAACGGAGCACAGTTATCTCTGTTAGAGTTGGTCGAGGGATTCTTAGGCAAACATTATAATCAAAGCAAAATCGAGAATAAACCCGATATTTATCACAATTAAATAAATAGAAGAGATATTAAGAAGCTGTCTCCAGGGCAACATGCCACCGCCCACAGAGCCTTTTACAAAATAGTCGGAGTGCCTCCCTTATTAATATATTCGGCAGTAGCCAATCAAGATTCGAGTTATGTTAATACCGGCCAATCAACAGACCGGCACATAAGAGTGAGGTATGGCTTAGTTAGACGGGAACTTGTAGGGTGTGGCTTAAATTGAATATATAACTGTGTGAAGCCAGAACAAAGATGAGTACTATTTTTTATATAGCAATATATCGCGCTATAGATTGTTCAGCCTGATCTCTCAGCTTTGCGTTATTCATCTTTGTATATACTCGTGTATATAATGCAGACATTAAGGTGTAACTCTTAAAGGCTCTATTCATCAGGCCTCCTTTAGACTTTGCTCGCACTTGACCTCGAACTAAATTTGTCATAACTTAGAACTTAAAAGTTAATTAAAGAACTTTTATAAAGTGCAATAAGAACTAGTTCAATAATAATTCTATTTTTGCTTCGGTGAATTTAATATCCTGACGTTTTTTCAATCTCCCTGCTTCAAGGCCTTATTAATCGGGAAAACAACCGTTGCGTATTCTCTTCGTTAATCGCAATTCCTCGCGATTACATAACTCCCGAAATACCCGTGTTCTACCTTGGTGTGTTCTATCCCCATCCTCCTGGCTATTTGACTTCGTCGCCTGAATAAGACCGCCCCTCGGCTTAGGGCATGCCATAGCAATGAACAAATCACTCTCGTGGGAAATAAGGAAGGGCAACTCAAACCAACTGGTGCATCTGTATCAACTGGAGTCCGTGCCAAAAGATTACGCGATAACTCGGTAATCTATCACCATTACTGGCAACCAGCGTCCCCCTTCCAAGGCTCTTGGGTTGTCCTCACGATTACCTTCAAGGTTCCCCCATAATTAGGGACGACCTTCAAGAGTTCCCCTCATAGTTTAAGAGGAGATGAATGAAGTTCCCATAGTCGTTAGCGATACGTAAGTGTAAGAAAGAACAAGTATATGAGAGTGCCCAACTTTTGTATACATGGAGATCACTACAAAGAACACCAAGAATTTCTGAACTAGCAATTGTACTTACATTTTGTGGTACACATAAAACATAGCAATAATGAAATAAGATGAAAATGGCAATAATTAGGAGCATTCAAATCAAAACAATTATATAATACAATCGTAATTAATCACTTAGGTAGAAATATAATTGTCGTAGAATTGCCCCTCTTTTTGTTCTATACTAAGAGTGCTAAGAGTGTCTAATATATTTTGATATCGGAATATCTTAAAGAACAGAGCCGTTACGAAACACGTAAGGATATATGAGAAACGAACATTAATCCCAAAATAAACTTATATTTTACCTTTATCAATTGAATATATAACTTTTATACATTTACTACAGCAATACTCTAAATATTATTATAACAGGAATTAATTAAATTAGTTTAGCCACAAAAATTGGTTAACGTTTCCTCTAAACACGACAATAATATAAGAATTAGGATTACGGACTCATCTGGAGTTTAAGAGGCCTCAAGAAAGTTATTGACTCTCGACGCGTGCCGCCGGCCAGATGTAGATGAGCGAGATCACACGGTTGTTTTGGCGAGTGTGGCAGCTGGGGGGTCCATCGTTCTTCTGGGGCAGGGGGGTTCTTCTAGGATGAGAACTAATACGGTGCTTTATGCAACACCTAGGCAGTCGTGGTCTCTCTGGCTAGAGTGAGTCGAAAACGGTTCTTAAATCAAGCTAACTTGGAGTGCGGTGTGACCACCGAGTAACGAGCTTGAGGAGAAGCTTTTCTCCTTCGTTACTTATTTCCTTATGGACGAGGACTAAACTTAGGGAGGGTCTTCTTCAAGGGCGAGGATAACGGAGGGGGGTTTTCTGGCGAGAATAAATTACTTAACGTTCGGTTTGAGAACTCAGAACTAGCTCGAAGATGAGCTTTTTCTTAATGTAAGTCTTCTTTAAGGGCGAGTATAACGGAAGGGGATTTCTCTGACGAGAACAAGTTGAACTTGGTTCCTCACCAAGTTAACTAAGAGTTCGGTGTGGCCACCGAGTAACGGGCTCGAGAAGAGAGCCTTTTCCTTCTTCTTTTCTTAATTCCTCAAACACGAGGAATACCCCAGGTGTTTAAGGTGCACCAGGATATGAGGAGTCTCTCTGGCGAGAGTAAGTTGAACTTACCAAAGTTAACTTATCGTTTGGTTCGAAAACCAGGGACTTAGCTCGATGATGAGCTTCTTCTTAGCCCCTTAAGGTAGGTAGCCGTGCCTCTCTTGCAGGGTATTTCTTGGTCTGTCGAGCCAAGTACACTACCTCTTCAGTCTCGGTAGTTCGGTTTTATCCGAAGACTTCGTCACCTAGAGACTGACGTATACTACCACGATTTTCCTCAGAGTTTTCCCTCTATACCTTGTCCCTCCACTGGAGGAGTGGTAAGGGTGGGAGGGGCTTGAAGACGGCCCAAGGAGAATTCTTTTGGCTAACGGTTTTTCCCATGAAGTCAAACATCGGCTCTTCGTTAGCCTTCGAGATTGGGAGAAACCCGTCTCCAATTTCTTATTCGACGTGAAACTGGATCTCACTCTCCTGGGGGAGATCTTACATTTTGACCTTCAGGGTCTTTCATGGCACCGAGTTGTGCCACACTGCGGTTAAGCACTGAACCCGCCGATGCCTTCGACCGATGTCTTTGCGGTAACCGCCTTGTGACTGCACCCAGAGTGAACGGGGGGCGGGGTAAGTGACCATTCCCCTACAATAATAGTAAAGATTAATTGGCATGGTAAATAGAATAAAAAAAATTAAAGAGTAAAATGTAGAATATTACGCTGGTTAAAAAGACACATGGGTATAAAATGAAATTAGTTCCAGTTCTTGTCAATTCAATACCTCAAATATTATTAAAGTAAAAATAATGATTAAAAATATTTATCCAGAATAATTAGTTCGAGTTTGTACAAAGTATGTAATAATATTAAGATACTCTTTACTGATAACATTTAGATATACAATTGATAAATTTTTAATTTTACTTGTCAAAAAAGTCTAACAGTCCTTTGTAGTTGCAATTAATCGTGTCACCCATCCAATCTTCATACATTTGAAAAAGTACGTGGTTCCTTAAAAGATAAATGCATTCAAAATAGTGAAAGGAAGTCAGTTTGCTTATAGTGTAGATTTTTAACGTGTGCGTGGGGGTATAAGGCCCATGGTGTTGTTTTTTAGATTCCATGTGAGCGTGTTAAATATCTTTAGGGGGGAGAGTGACAATGGCTCCTACTAAAGAACTAGGGGTAACATTTTTGGTAAAATTTGTGGGGAATCAAAATGTACTGGTTCGATATTGCGAATGTGTGCCTTCAAGGGGCCAGTGGTTCCTTGGAGAGTATATAAATTTTTAGGTCTTTTTAGGATTTTATATGTGCCCTTGTATGGTGTCAAAAAACTGGGGCCGACCAGTGTGTTATCTATGAAAACATGAGTGCAAGTATCAAGCTGCTTTGGAATAAAGGTATCTTGTTTCAAAATTTGCCTAGAATTTATAAAGGACAAATGATTTCATAGTTTTCTGATGTATTGATTTTTGTTGTAAGGTATCTGTGTTTCTGGTGACAAACAAGTCACCTGGGAGTTGTAAGAGAGTGCCATACATGACTTGTGCTAGAGAATATCCTGCCTCCTGACAAGGATTGTTACGCATAGCAAGCAGAGTTGCAGCTAATCTTTTATAGCTGATCACTAGGATCTCCTTTGGCTAGCAAGGAGCTTTTTAGGGTAGGATAATACGTGAAGAAATAAGGCAAATTATTGGAAGCAAAGATGCGGCAATGCAAAAATGTGTTCTGTGGCAGCTAACTTTAGTAATGTTTGAAATAATCCTGAATAGAATTGAAGGCCATTATCAGAGATAATTTTAACCGGGGCATCAAATCTTAAGATTAAATAAATGAAAAAAACGTCAACTACAGAATCTAATGTCATGTCCTTTAATGGATATGCCTCAATCCATTTTGAAAAACGGCATATAACTGTGAGAAGATACTTGTAGCCTGCTTGAGTTGCAGGAAAACCACTGACTAAATCAACATGAATGGTGTGGAATATAGAGTCTAGTGCAGTGAAGTGTGAGGAAGGGGGCTGTGTATGTAGTTGCACTTCAGAGTTCTGACCCTAATGGCAATTATGAACCTAAGATCGAATATCATGTCTCATTCCTCTCCAGAAAAATCAGACCTAGAGTGTCTCTAGTACCCAAATGGCCAAGTTTATGATGGAAATCAAAGATTAGTTTGTGAAATTGGGAAGTGAGATAAGGCAGTACAAAACCTTTTGATAAATTGCAAATGAGAGAGTTAGAAGAGGATGGGAGTGCTACTTTGTACAATTTAAAGCAGTTACTATCATCGTTCTGTAGTTTAGAAAGTTGTAAACCTGGTGATTGGGATCTTGCAAGTGTTGTATAAACACTAACACTGGTTTGCATGATTTTTTCCATTGACTGTATGACATCTTCTTCAAAATATATATGAAAAAAATGTGATTTACTTTGTTTTTTATTCATTTGTATCACATCACGTTGTCGAGTTATACGAAGAAGTTACTTTTCTCTTTTTGTATAACATAAGTAAATATTTATAATATATATATATATATATATATATTATATATGTTTACATTATATAATATTTATATATATATATATATATATATATATATATATATATATATACAATAGATATATTTATAATATTGCTAATATATTTTTCTTCATTTTTAGATTGTAAATATGTCTAGAGGCTGTATAAATTCAGCAGATATATTTTGCTATGTCTGCGGGCAATTCACCCCTTCAGATTCAAGGAGTAATATTAATCCTTTGTTTAAGCGTTGTTATTTAACCTATTTCGGCTGCAGATTAAGAGACCAAGACAAGCCCTTTGTCCCACACAAAGCTTGCAAGAGATGCATCAGTAAGCTCCAAATTTGGTCAGTTGGAAAACTTAAATGTATGGCCTTTGGAGTACCAATGGTATCGCGAGAGCAGAAGAATCACCAGGATGACTGCTACTTTTGTATAATTAAAGTAACTGGATCCAACAAGAAGACTAAAGATCGCATAATATATCCAAGTATTTTTAAAGCAATAAGGCGTGTTTCCAACTCAGATCATACACCTGTGCCTATGCCACCTGAGATATGGGAACTTTCCTCCGAGTCCGCTACTAGTGATACTAATTAGATAGAAGTACCACCAACAACTGATGATCCCAAACTCTTCAACCAATCTGAGCTCAACGACTTGGTGCGAGACCTTAACCTTCCAAAAGAAAGTGCACAGTTACTTGGCTCTAGGCTCAAGGAACCCAGGATTCTAGCTTCTTGAACAACATTCGTGTGGTAACGTCATCGTGAAGCGGAATTCATTCAATTCTTTAAGAAAGAGTTTTTTTATATTTTTGTTCAAATATTTATGGCCTTATCGAACACATGGGGATGCCGTACAAAGCAGATGAATGGAGGCTCTTCATTGATTCTTTAAACAGAAGTTTAAAAGCTGTTCTTCTCTACAATGTCAACACGGCTGCATCTGTGCCAATTGGCCATAGTATCCAAATCTTCGAAAACTACGAAAATTTGAAAACACAAATAACTACAATCAAGTACCATCAGCACAACCTTCTTATTTGTGGTGATTTAAAAGTTATTGCTCTCCTACTAGATCTACATGGGGGATAAACCAAGTATCCCTGTTTTTTGTGTCTCTGAGAGAGTAGGGCTGAGAGCCAGCACTATGAAAAAAAGGACTGGCCACTAAGAACTAGCTTTTTACCCGTAAATCACAATGTGAGAGCTATGCCACTACTTGATTCCAAGAAAATTCTGCTACCACCACTCCGTATAAAATAAGGGCTTATGAAAACTTTTGTGGAGGCCAAGAACAAAAATGGAGCTGCTTTCAAGTACCTGGAGTCAAAGTTTCCTCGTGTAAGTCAAGGCAAGTTGAAGGGAGGAATCTTTGTTGGCCCTCAGATTCGGGGATAAATAAAGGACAAGCATTTTCATAAAGCATTAGCAGGTGTTGAGGTGAATGCCCGGTTTTCCTTCAAGCAGAATGTCCATAACTTCTTGGGAAACACCCCCTCCCCAGGATATGAATAAAGGATTCAGGATCTGATTTCAATTTTACAGCAACTTGGGTCTAGAATGAGTGTAAAGATGCACTTTTTGCACTCACATCTCGACTATTTTCCCACGAATTATGGAAACTACATCAAGGAACAAGGAGAAGCTTAATACCAGGGCAAATTGAATGTCAGCATAATGGCGGATTACTGCTAGTCATTGAAACGTGAAGGTTCCGATGCACAGCAGAAGCAGAAATCACAGCGGTACACCTTCCTTTAAATCGGTATGTAGGCTAACCATGAGAGCATGTTTTTTTACCCTTATTTGATTTGATGTCGATGATTTTGATTCATTTCATGATAAGCGTGATTTATTTGATGTTGATTTGGTGTACATATGTTCTTAAAACTAAAAGAATGTGCTCCTTCATGGTTATTTATTCATTTTAAATAAGTAACAATATAATAAAATGCACATTTACTTTTATAATTAATTTGTAATTTATTCAAAATCCTTAAGTGATAGAAAAAAATGGTTTAGATATTTAAAATCAGCAACCCCAAAATATGTAAGATCACATCCATGAATAAAATGAAAAATTAAAAAAAATCCAAAATGCAGACCAGTCTAATAAAAGAAGAAGGAACAGATGAATGTTTTGCATGGCATGGAGGTTCTCGAGTGCTATTTTGATATGCTGATGTTTGTGCATGTGTAGCAGATTGCATGTTGCAATCGATGATGAGGGCTCTAGAGAGGGCATCACTAGGATTATCCTTGCCTGAAATATGACGTGTGTCATTTGTGTATTTTAAAATGAATTCAAATGAACGGGCTTCTTTAGGAGAGTGTCAAGTGTTGATGGATTTAACGGCACCAACTATGGGCTTACAATCTGTGAGCACGAAGAAACTTGTCCCTCCAAGTAAATATTGAAAGAGCTTGATTTCAAGATGAATCAGGGTCAATTCCTTACTGAATGTACTATGTTTTAATTCCTGACCACGAAAAGATTTGCTAAAAAAGCCCAGAGCAACACAATTATTTCCATAATACTGTTTAAGGACGGCACCGAGGCCAAGATTAGAAACATCAGTAATAAGACGTAATGGGCATTCTTTCTTTGGATGTGCTAAAAGGGTGGCATTGATGATATCCCGTTTTATGACATTGAATTCATCCTGTGCTTGGCTGTCCGATTTAAAAACTGGGGGTGGCGTTTATTGGCACTTTTTAATAATTTCGTGAGTGTAATCAAGGTTATGGCTGCTTGTCTTATGAACCTCCGTAAGAAATTGACCAAACCCATGAATCTCTGCAACTCGTGTCGCGTTTGGGGACAGGATAATCTTTAATAGCAGTGATTTTATCCTGTTGGGAAGATATACCTTGTGAATCAACTCGATAGCCAAGAAAGTCGATCGTGTCTACCGAAAAGATACACATTGCAAGGTTTATCCATTTATCCGTGTGATTCTAATGTTGAAAAGAGTTGTTAGAAATACTGAAAATCTTGAGTTTCGTCTTCATTGGCTATAAGCAATTCGTCTACATATGAGAAAATGAAATCCAAATCACACAAAACATTATTAATGTAGCTTTCAAATGTTTGTGATGTGTTTGACATTCCCAGAGTTAAGATTAAATATTCATAAAGCCTAGGGGAGTTGTAATAGCCGTCTTCTAAATGGATGCAGGGTCTGCAGGGATTTGAAAAAATGCATCCCTAAGGTCAATTTTAGAGAATTTAGTACAGTTTTGGAGTAGCGCCGTGAAGTTGGTAAGATCAGGTAAGGGATATTTGTCTCAAACAGTCATAGAAATAAGGCACCTCTATTCACATGTAATAGAGTTGCTGTAATGTGAATTTTTAACAAGATGGATTAGGTAAGATTAGGGTGATTTTCTTAGTCTAATTATACCTTCTGACAGCATAGTTGGTATGCTGTCCTTGACAACATTTTGCATTTTCGGAGAAAGGCGTCTTGGCCTCTCAGCAACCGGGCATCCCTCCATGAGAATAAAATGATGTAACCACGGGGAAACGCTATGCCTGCTTTGGGTATTTACACCTTTATTACTTGGTTTATAAATAACACTATCTATGTTTAGTAATTGGTGTATGGAGGAGACATTGGAAATAAATGAAAGGGTGGGAAGAATTTAACTTTTCTATATGGCTTGAACTGATAAATCCGTGGTACCATCAACTAAACCAATTTCCTTAAATTAACTAATAGATTATAGTGTCCCAGGAAGTTGGCACCTAGTATAGCACATTGCAAATCACAAATTAAAAATTTACACACATTTTGCGCCTAACTCCTAGGAAGAGGTTTAAGGTATGGGTGCCAGAAGCCTTAGTGAGGGAAATATGCGATTTTTCGTCTTTCTGTTTTGGAACTAGGTTAGTGGGTAGAATGCTAATTATAGCCCCATTATAAGCTAAAAATCTCTTACCCTTTATAGTATTAGTGACGTATAAACAAGGATGGAGAGCACACAATGGCGCAACTTCATCCATCACTGCTGCCTGGAAAAATCCTGCATGGCATTTGCCTGTTGGCACCCGAGAATAAAGCGACGTGCCATTTGACTGAAATTCCTGTGATAACAACAAATACCGTTTTCAAGTGTAGGAAAGTTGCAAGAGTAATTGGAGTCAGTGTGAGAGCAGGCAGGAGAGTTGTGCTACCGTGATGGTGATCATCCTCTTGATGGGTCCCTAAAGTGTTCTAAGGATGCTATTCAGCGGGAAAGATTTGCTAATTCCTCTTTGAGAAGGGGTAAGAGCTGCTTCTATTTTTGACTGAAAGTCTGGGTCAGGGAGGAGCCATGGCAATGGCCGATACTTGTGCCGGCAAACTACGATTGATGACACGAGTCACCGCAGTCGCAAGTTGGTCAGAAAGGGTGTCAGGGGCCAGAATCTCCAGGGCCTCTTGGATGTGGAGTGTTAGCCGTCGAACAAGGGATTCCTAAAGAAATTCATCAATCACATTGTCTCCCAGAGTGTCACATAATTTCCGCACTAGGACATCGTGAGAAAGATAGGAGCGTTTGAATGTGCGGGCTAACATCTTCATTCTTTGAGCAGTAGTTGGGGTATATTTGTCCAGGATAGCTTCCTGGAGAGAGGGGTAAGAGTGGGTAGCAGGGTTCATTAAGAGAAGTGAAATGCCATCTATCATTGTATAGGATAGTGCCCTTATAAGTGATTTTAGCTTGTAAATGTCACTGGTAATGCGGTCTAGATTAAATAATAACTCAATAAGGGTAAATCAGGATTGTGGGTAAGAACTTTGAATCTGGTTTGGAGATGGCAAAAATTGTGCTTACCGCAGTGGAATTATTGGCTTTGTCCATTTTCTAAGGTGTCTTTCTGGCATCTGGGTGTATGCTTGCTTGCCCTACGAGGTCACCCGAGTTACTTGAAGTCACTCCGGGCGATGATGATGATTTTTTTAGTCACTCCAGGGTCACCACTTGTAGCGAGAGAAGTCGGCTCTTTCTTGAGAATGTACGGACAAATAAGTTCTTATTTCGACTTTATAAACGAGTTGATAAAAATATAACTATATTTCTGAAGTTGAAGTTTGAAAGATAAGGAGCGGAAGATAGTGAGCCTAGATCCATTTACCAGTGGAAGGAAAAATGTTTAACGAAGTCATGTGATCGAACGTCTTAGTAATGTTTATCTGATTCCATGAGCATAATAACTCTTGTTTATATGTGCAGAGAAGATAGGTGAAAAATCCGGAGAGAGCAAGAGAGATAGAGATAGAGAAAGATGAGAGAGATATATAAGAGAGAGAGAAAGAGAGCAAGGACGTGTTTCCAAGGAATTTGACAAAGAGGTCAATCGAGAAAGATAACGAAGTTGAAAAGCAGAATTATTGTTGATTCAAGTGAAGTACGAATAAAAAATAGTTATAGGTATCTTGTACCGAGGGAGTTTAAGAGGAGATGAATGGAGCTCACATAGTCGTTAGGAGATACTTAAATATAAGCAAGAGCAAGTATATGAGTGTGCATAACTTTGGCGCACATCAATCAATCAATATATATATATATATATATATATATATATATATATATATATATATATATATATATATATATATAAATATATATATATATATATATATACATATATATTACGGTGGTCCAAAAAACTCAAGATAATTTCATTACACCTCACGAAAAAGAATTACACGTAATACTTCGTCTCTTTATTTCGAAATTTAAGGGTTGACCCACTCTTCACTTTTACATAGTAAGTTTGGTCTTTTAGGGTGTCGCCCCAACCGATCCTAATAAGGCTATAAACCTAATAATATATTTCAAGACAAAGAAAACAAGTAGTTGCATCATGAATAACAGCTGTCTCCTTTCGACAAGCGAACTCAAGGAGACTAACACGTCATGTACGAGTATTCGTGTAAAGTCGGGGACTGCGAACATCGCAATTCCAAGTACATCCGCGTGACCTCCATAACCCTTTCGAGGGGACTGATGGCTCATCTATAGTATGTGGCAATTATAAAACATGCTTACTCTCACGGCACTAGCTTAACCTATGAGAAGCTAAATAAGAACACTTCCATCATCCTGAGACTTCAAAACCGCAGAGGAAGGCAAATGGCCAAAGCCGTCATTATCCAAATGAAGAAACCGGCAATTAATGTGCAACTCCCCCCGAAACCATACTTCCGACGCTAATACAAAATCGTAATTCACTTTAATTATTCAAAATTATCTGAACTAAAATTTTTCCTTGAATGTGTTTGGTCATTTGGGAGCGCTTGCGTCTGACGAAGTCAATTCTTCTTCTCTTCTTCTGAGTTTGATGAGCATCGGTCGCTAAGTCAACCCTTTATACAGGATTACCGATCGGTGTTATTCTTGTTCTACCGGCGTGACAGTTGTCCTGATGACCTCAGGAAGTCTTATGTGAGTCTCACTATTTGTCGTCGATGTGTAGGGTCCCCTGATGTGCTGCCTAGGAGGGTTTTGATGGATAGTTGTTGGATCGCCAGTGATGCAAACTGTTTTTTGAGTCTCACTCTGTGAGAGTAGTATCTTGAACATTGCAGAAGGAAGTATTCCCAAGAAGTAAATTATTGTGTAGCCCCTATGATTTAAACGGTAGTTTGTCCTTAAAAACTTCCTTAACTGTGATTGGCCAATTTTGATACCTTATGTTCAATTAATGTTATTGTTGTAGCATGATTTTCAATGTGAAGGAGTGAGCATGATGCTCTATGTGACTGATGTAGTGTGATGTTCTTTGATTTGGATACATCCTGATGAACCTTATGAGAGATGAATCGTGATATTCCATGTGAGGTGTCGAGCGTGAGGATCCTTATGATTGATGGAGCTAGATACTCTATGTATGAGAAGGATATTAATGTTAGATATTAAGGGTGGGGAAACCTTTTAGGGTTGCTGGGCATATATAAAATTAAATTTATGTTGGCGGGTAAAAAAAATATAAGTTGCCAATTTGACCTCAACTCATTTTCGATAATAAAATTTAAGATTTTTTATAATTAACTTTCATTCAAGCAAACATTGAATTTGTATAATTAACAATATACAACTTAACGATTATTAAATTATTTAACTTGTGGTATAGTACGTTATTTCAATGCATTGTTGCACTTTTCTTTTGGGGCAGTTCCTTAGTATAAGATTAAATCGTAAAGACAGCGACCCGCTTTTAACATGATAAACTTTTGTCTGTCAATCTTTCACGCAAATGCCTCTTTTAAATCTAATTCAGAAAAAATGTTCACAACGATATGTTGTACCAACTATAGAAAATATATTTAATGCATGTGCTCGGAAGTTTAGAAAACGTTCTTTAGATATCATTTGTAAAACTGGATAAAGAGACAATGATATATTTTGCTTTCCATGCATTATCTAACTGCTATTCCATCAATTACAGTTGGAATAAGGCAGCTACATTTGCCAGAGGAACATAAAAATGATCTCTACTTTTATTAAACTCATGTTCGCTTTTTTTCAATCTTGAAATCTCTTTTCAAATTCACCGAAAAAGTTGAAAATTCAGTCGCATAAACTTTTGTAAATGCTCGAGTTCGTTCTTTATTTTCGTTAGTCATGTTATTCAAAATTGCATTATTAGTTCAAGAGATTTTAAAGTTTTTAAAAGCGATGTGATCTTCTTTTGTGGTCCTCGTAGTTTCATATTCAAATTATTTATATGGCTGCTAATGTCAGCCACAAATGCTAAGTCAAACATCCACTCTACTATAGCCTAATTCAGGAATAGATTTACCTTTTATTTCGATTTTGAGGAAAAAAACTATTATGCTTTGTAGCTTTCGTTAGTTAACAATGCACTTCACAATAGTACAATATAATCCCGATAGTCTGCTTCAAGACCCAATAATAGTTCTTTAGATTGCCTGATGTTCTCTCCTTTCCTTTTTAGAAAATTAACACATGTCATCACAATGGACATCATATTTTTTATATTTAAACTCTGTGCACACAATTTTTTTCGGTGAGTTTTGTAATGATATAATATTAATCCATTTGTATTTAGTTTAATGATTTCTAATACATCCTTAATTAATGGAACTAGTCCTTTTTTGACCAAATCATTGGCTCCAGTAGAAATTCCACTCAGTTTTTCATATGAGAGATTAAACGCATTAATTGCTGATTAAATCCTCAACAAAATGTATCCAACTCTAGCAGTTCTATGTTCAGATTTTGAGCAAAAGGTTCCTATGAATGTCCGATGAGAGAAGTAATCCTGCAAATAAATATAGCCAACTGAGAGTTATCAGTAATATCTGAGGTTTTATGAGACGCTAACGAATAAAATATAAACATTGACGTTTTGTCTTTGAATGATATTATATCATCTGACATTTCTTAAATTCCATCGGATATTGTTCTTCGTGACTGTCGTGATATGACGGGTGAACGCCATTATACTCACACAGGCCTACTGGCCGACCGAAGTTTAAGCTCCACCTGGCGATGGTTCTAAGAGTGCGTGAAATACGCAGTTGCTAGGTCAAGGAATATTCAAACACGACTACAAAAATATAATTTAATAGGACTAAAGATTACATATACATACAGGGCGAGTTAAATGGTAATGAAATTAAATATTGACGGTTCACTGCTAAGATGATTAACAATATCAATTAAGTTTGAACCGAGGTATAATTAACTAAGTAATGATTTTACAATTATGCAAGTTCTAGAGCAAAGGAAATCCTTGGGGTTCGACGCTGTAAAGGTGGTTGGAGCGTGACAAAGCTGGGGTTAAATTTCCTTTACTTTGATGTGAGGTGAGTAGAACCAGGTAGGTAAGTTTGACCTTGAACTTGTTGGCGTTTCATGGGACGCTCAAAAGTATATTTTTTATTGATTAAACTGATTAGAACATATTAGACATAATGGCTGTGTTTTGTTTCCACAAAATAATTATTAGTCCACTCTTTCTTAAAACTTACATGCTCATCTTCAGTATTTTGTTCATTATGGGGAATTAGCAACTATTTTATAATATAAAATTATAGAAATTATGAGTTCATTCTGCAAAACAAATATTAAATAATAATTAAGACGTACACGTGTCCGCAATATGATATACTAATGATAACCAAGCCAGTTGAAGGGCTGGCAAATTTAAATAATCAGCGTAACGAAAATGCAAAATTTTGTTGATACCGAACTTGTAATTCGCTGATCAGCTTGAAGAAGAGAATATACTGCGCCATTGACTGATGGTGTTTGGCAACGTCACCCCTCTGCTTTATCTGCAAGTCAGGACGCGTCAGTGGACTTATATCAGCCATGATCAAAAAATAAAAAACTGAGGTTATCCTCACAGAAAGACAAATTTTGCTTAACAATTTTCAAAGAATGATGAAAAATAGGTTTTATAAATGAAATAAAATATTAGCTATAGATTTCAATTATGAATATTTATAGGAAAATAAATATGAATTTAAGATTTTAATTTCTAAAATTCTATATATGTTAAGATTTCAAGAACGTTGTCCACGAGCAATAAAATATCGGCTTCGGGCATGGAGGCCCCCAACCTTGTTATATATGATGTCTCGAACGTGATGCTCTCAGTGATGGATGAAGCCGGAATTAATATGTGATTCTTGTAGCGTGATGGTCCTTGAAGCGCGATGGAGAGTATTCTTATATGTGAGAGGAGAGATGGTTATTTTCCATTTAGATTACGGCGCGTGATGTTAGTATCAATCAGGAGATGACCAGTTATGGTCTATCTGAGGGATATAGCGTGATATTCTTTATGAGGGATGAAGTGTGATAATCCATGTGCATAATAAAGCTTGATGCTCCAATTGAGGGAACAAGAATGATTGTTCTTGAGAGAGATTGAGCAAAATAATCCTTTTAATAGATAAAACATGATTCGCAATTTGAGAACTTGAGCGCAAAACAGAATGAATTTTGATATTCAATATGATCGATAGTTCGTAATTATCCTTGTCACTGAGGGGGTTTGAGGTCTATTGGACGAAGGGAGCGTGATTATCAGGGGCACTGATGGGGTTTGAGGTCTATTGGACGAAGGGAGCGTGATTATCCATGTACAAGATGGAATGTGATACTCCAGGAGATAGAGGAAAAGTAATAATCAGTGTGTAGGATAAGGCGTAATGCTCAATTTGAGAGATGGAGCGTGAATTCAATGTAAAGGGTAAAGAGTGATGCTCTATTTGATCGATGGTCCTTGATTTTACATGCGACAGGTTGAGCATGATGCTCTTTGAGTAGTCTGTAACGTGATGATAAACTTTAATGATGCTCCACGTGAGGGACAGAGAGAAAGAATTCGTGCGAGGAATTAAGGCTGATACTCCATGTGAGGGATGATGTGTGATGACCTAAAAGGGTAAATGAGCCGGATTTTTAATGCAAGAGATCGTTGTGTTCTCTGTAATGGATGAAACCTTATGCTCCATGCGAGGTATGGAGCGTGATGTCCATATACATTAGTGGATGTCTTTTGATGCTACATCTGAGTGATGGTGCGTGATGCACCCTGTGCGGATTGTAGTTTGATATTCGACTTGTGGGATGGAGCGTATTGATCTTTATGAAGGAAGAAGCGCGATGCTACATGTGAAGGGTGCGTGGTGATGCTTCTTATGAGTGATGGAGTGTGATGGCCATATAAGGGATGGAAAGTGATGATCCATGTCGGGAAATGAAGTTTGAGGGATTTAGTTTGATGATCCATGCTAAGAATGGATCGTGATTTCCCAAACGAAGAATACAGCGTGTTGTTCCTATCTTTAAGTAGATGGCCCGAAATGCTTAATGTGAATGATTGCACGGGTTGCCCGATGTGAGGGATGAAGCAGTACGCTGATTCCAGGTATGGAAATTGAAGGTCCATGTGAATGAAGGAGCGTGATGATACATATGTTGGATTGAACGTGTTTCTTAGTGTGATAGATGAAGTGTGTGATGGAAAGTAATGCGCAATGTGAGGAAGGATTATGACGCTCCACTTAGGAATATGCTGTGATGCTCCAGGTTATTGATCGAGCATAAAGTAACAGGTAAATGATAGAGCGTGATGATCACTCAGAGTGATTGAGCTTGATGCTACCAATGTGGAAAGAGTGTGATGATCTATCTTACGAATGAAGAGTTATCCTCATGTTAGGGATGGGACCTAATGCTGAATGTGAGGGATGCCGTAATGCTTAATTTCATGCATGACGTAGGATAGAAAAATAAGTAATGTAGCGCAATGGTCTTTGTGAATGATGGAGAATGATGTTCCACGTGAGGAATAGAGAATTATAATCTATTTAAGAGCTGAAATATGATGCTCCTCTATGTGGAGAATAGAGCCTGATCCTGCATTTGACCTTTGGGGCGTGACGTTTAGTGATAATGATAAAGTGTGCTTCACCATGTGAGTGAGGGATCTTGATGTTCAATATGAGTTGTGGAGCATGATGCTCCATTCCACGGAGGGAGCCTGATGCTCTAAGCGAAGGAAGTAGCGTGAAGGTCTTTGATAGCAATAGATACTGATGTTAGTTGTGAGAAGAGTAAAGTGAAGTTACATTTAAGTATGAAACGTGAAGTTTATATCCATGTTCTGGAGGGCGCCATGGTCCATTTGAGGAATGGAGTGAGATTACCCTTGTATGGGAGAGTGCGTGATGCTCAATGTGAATGATGGAGGCTGATGCTAAATGTGATGGATGTAGCGTGATACTCCTTGATGCTAATAGAGAGGGATGTTTCATGTTAGGGAAGGACAGTGTAGTTACATTTGAGAGGTCCATATTCAACAGGTAGTGGCTATTGATTTTACATATGTGAGACAGAGTGATCGTTTATATGAAGGATGAAGCGTTATGATCCATTTTTCGGATAAAACATGATGCTATATGTAATCAAAGGAGTGGGATGCTCCATGATATAAATGGAGCGTGACTATCCATGTGAGAGATGGATCATAATGCTCAATATGATGTATTGCTTGTGAAGATTATTTTTAGGTATGGAGCTTGATGATCCATGTTTTATTTTACGTGATGATCCATGTGACTGAAAGAACGTGCTGCTCTTACAGAGATGCAGATTAATAATCCGTGTAAGTGATGAAGCGTTTACTCGTAAGGGGACGGATAAGGCGTGATATCTTTGTGAGTGCTAGAGCCTAATGTTGTATGCGAGGGGTGGAGCCCGATTATTCTTGTGAGTGATGGACAGAGTTGCTCCATTTGAGGTATAGAACACCATGTCTATTTCCTTTAAGGGATAGCCATGGAAGTTTCAATAAAGTTATGACGCACCATTGTAAATAGGTGGGTAGGAGCTTGATATTCCATTTGAGGGAAGAAGCATGATTCTTTATGGCAAGACATGTAGCGTGCTGATCAATTTGTGTGATCGAACCTGAGGATACATCTGATGGATAGAAGGTTATGCTACACTTCAGTAATGGAGCGTGATGGTCTATATGAGTAATGAAGAAAGATGATCAATGTGGAGGATGAAAGGTGATGCAATATAGGAGCGAGGGAGTATAATGGTTTATTTCAGATATGATGCTAGATATCCCTGCTCTTCAGAGAATCCACATTGATGCTTAATGTGAGCGATGATCCTTGATAGGCAATGTAAGAAATTTAACGTGATTAGCATGTGTGGGATGGAGAATTAAGTTCCCTGTTACGGCAGTAGTCTTATGAATCTTCTGAAGGATGGAACGTGTTGCTCCATGTTTGAGATGAAGCGTGATGATCTTTGTATGCGTTGGATTACTATACTAAATGTGAGGGCGGATTATGATGATCCATATGAGAGATAGGTCGTGATGATCCAAGTGAGTGATGGAGCATGATATATTAAGTGATGAAGGAATCGTGATGATCCAGAGAAGAGTCGAAGGCGATGGTCCATTTGAGTGATGTAATCATCCATCTGTCGGAAGAAATTGATATTCCATGTGACATAAAGAGTGTCGTGTTCTATCTTAGGAATGAAGAGTTTTTCACAATATGGAGGATTTAAACTGATATTTAATTTGAAGGATGAAAGATGATGCTCTATTTAATGCATGGCATGTTATGTTCATTTAAGTAATGGAGTGTCATGGTCAACGTGATTGATGGAATGTGATGATCTTTTGTAGAAATAAAGCATAATACAATCTAAGAGGAATTAAAAGTGATCTTTTATGGAAAGTATGAAGCGTGATGTGTATTGCCTTCATAGGAAATCTACTCATGATCTATGAGACAGATGAAGCATAACGGTCCGTGTTATGGATATAGCTTGATACTCCATCAGAGGAAAGACACTTGATTTTCAATATGAACTGTGGATCGTTTTGCTCCAAATGAAAGTTGTGAGTGATGAAGAGTGATCTTCCATTTCAGGGAAAGAGGGTTACGTTTTATTTAAGTTATCAAGCGTGAGGTCCATCTCCATCAAGGGATAGCTATTAAAGTTCCGAGTGTGAAAGAGCGTGGTGGCTCACATGAGTGATGGAGCGTGACGATCTATGTGTGGAATGTAGCTTGATGACCTTTGTGAGTAATTGAACGTGTTTCTCCATGCAAGGGATAAAGTTTGATGATTCATCTGTTAGTTGAAGTGTATGCTAATTGTAAGGATGGATCATAATGCTACATTTGAGGGATCGGCCGTGATGCTCCAGGTGAGTGATGGATAATCCACCAAGTGATATTTGGAGCGTAATGATCGACGTAAGTAATAAAAGGCGATGTTCTATTTGAGAGATGTATCAAGATGCGCTATCTCGCTGATCAAGCTTGGTGCTCTTCGTCAGGGAAGGTGGGTGAAGATCTAATAAGGAAAGAAGCATTATTCTCAGTGTGATAAATGCAACCTGTTGATCAATGTGAGGGATGGAATGTGATTGTCCATGTCATGTATGCCTCGGGTTCTCATATGCGTAATAGAGCGTCATGGTCCATGTGAGAGATTGAGCTTGATTATCTCGGTGTAAGATGGAACCTGATGTTTCATGGCCGGGATGTAGTATTATAATCCATATGAGAGCTGAAGCATGAGCCACCTCCTTATGTGGATTGAGCATTTTATGTACTCCATTTGACTGATGAAGCGTGATGTTCTTTAATAAGAATAGAGCGTTGTGCACCTTCTGAGCGAAAAAACGAGAAAAACGATGATGTTGCATTTAAGGTATAAAGTGTTATATCTATTTGCATGACGAGATATCCTTTGATGATCCATGTAACTGATCGTTCATTATGGTTCATGTTAGTGATTGAGCTTGCTGTTTAATTTGAAAGAAGAGATTGGTGTTCAATATAAGGCGCGGAACGTGATACTCAAGACAAGTATGGAGCCTGATGTTCCATATGATGGATGAAACGTGAAGGTCTTTGAAGGCGATTGAGCATGATGTTCCATGTTAAGGGATGAAAGTGATGTTACATTTGTGGTAGGAAGGTTGCGTTTCATAACCTTCAATAGATGGCCCGAGATTTTCAATATATGAAAGATGTGATGGTCCATGTGAAATGGAAGTGTAGAATAAAGCTTGATTCTCCATGTGATGGAAGGAACAAGATACTTCATCTGAGAGATTGATCGTTAAATAGATGGAGCGTTAAATGGATTGTCAAATACAATTTAAGGAATCTAGCTAAATACTCCATGTGTTCGATTACAGTAGTGGTTCATGTGACTGATCAAGCATAAGAGGCAAGTGGAGGAACAGAGCGTGATGATCCATGAGAATGATGCTTCACTTGAAGACGGACTGTAATAATCCCTTTGAAGCATGTTGCCCTTGTGAGTGATGGAGCCTAATGTTACATGCGGATGGAGTGTAATGTTCCTTATGAGGGATGGACCATCAGCTCCATAATAGATATAGAGCGTGATGCACATTTCACTCAATAGATGGATTTTGATAGATACTCCATGTAGGTGATGGAGCATTATTCTAATTTTGAGGTTTGTAGTATAATGTTCCTCGTACGGGATAAAGCTCGATTCCACATGTGAGTGATGAAGTGAAATATTCCATGAGAGACATAGATGGAGTGCGCTGGTCAATGTAAGGGATGGAAACTGCTGCTACAAGTGAGGAATGGAAGAAGATGCTCCATGTGGGTGTGAATTGAGAGGTACTATGTCATGGATGAAAGGTGATTGTGCATTTGTGAGATAGAAATTGAAACTCTATTTAAAGGGAAGGAGCCTGATGCATAATGTGAGCGCTAAAACCTGTTGCTCTATGTGTAGGATAGACCGAAATAATCTATGTTTGTAATGGATTGAGCGTTTGTTTAATTTTGAGACGGGTCATAATGCTATATATGATGGGTTGGGCTTGATGTTCCAGAACAATGATGGAGCATGATGGTGCAGTTGAAGGAATTAGCTTGATGATCTATTTTTCGGAACATAACATAACATAACATAATTACACAGATGAGAAAAGCCACAAGGGCCTATCAAAGGTCATCCGCCTCCGTCAAAACCCACCCACAAAAAGCACACTCACCAGGGAGAGACAAAATCAAAGTCCCCCACAATATAATATAACAGATGAAAAAAGCCACATAGGCTCATCATAGGTCATCCGAGTCAAACGGCCTCTTTTTTAAGGCACCCAAACTCCCAGGAAAACTACATCCAGAGGATTGCGTCCACAAACAAGGGTATCACCAATTAAGGCTTGTCAAGAACTAAATCATGCAGCTATAGATATATACAAACAATATTAATATATACAAAACTTAGGAACCATCACAAACTTCCCTCCCCATAAACTCATCCAACTTACTCTTAAATACATTTAGATTTGGACTACCTACTACCCTCCGCGGCAATTTGTTCCAGAAGTCTTCCACTCTATTGGTGAAAAAATATTTTCTTAAATCCAACCTACACCCTTGCTTTTTAATTTTCAAGTGGTGACCTCTAGTCCGATTTCCATCATCTAACTCAAAAAACTTGCTAACATCCAATTTATCTATCCCGGAAAATTTTTTAAAGAGCTCAATCATATCCCCTCTCACACACCTCCTTTCGAACGAGAACATATTTAATACTCTCAGTCTATCTTCATATTCAAGGTGCCTCAGGGAAGGAATAATCTTTGTTGCCCTCCGTTGCACTGACTCAAGAAGGTTAATATCGTGTCTAAAATGTGGGGACCATGCCTGTATACAGTACTCTAGATGTGGCCTAACATAAGAGTTATAGAGTTTAAGAATAACCTCCTTACTTTTGTAACTGACATTTCTCTTAATAAAACCCAGCACTGCTTAGAAAACCTTAATGACTTATCTATTACTACTCCTAGATCTTTCTCATCCTCTACTGAGCTCAGCCAATGCCCATCCATTTCATAATTAAATTCTCTATTATCTTTTCCCATGTTAATAACTTTGCACTTATCAAGTTTGAAAGTCATTTGCCACTTATGTGCCCAGGATAACAATTTATTTAGGTCCCCCTGCACTTTAAAATTATCATCAATATCTTTAACTACAGCTGCTAATTTGGTATCATCCGCAAAAATTGACACTTTATTATTAACTGCCTCCCCAAGATCGTTTGTATAGATGACAAATAATAATGGACCGAGAACTGATCCCTGAGGAACCCCACTGATAACATCCCTCCACTCTGACTTTACACCATTTAGCACTACCCTTTGCTTCCTGTCTTTTAGCCACTCAGCTATCCAATTTGAAACACCCCCACATATCCCAATCATTTTTTTAATTTATGAACTAGTCTCCTATGTGGTACCTTAACAAATGCTTTACTAAAATCTAAGTAAATTATATCTACATTCTCTCCCTTATCCCCGTAAGGGGCGCGGCGATTTGCCATCCTGGCCGCCGTGCTGACGGGATCCAGCACTCCGTCCGGCCCCAGCTTAGCCTCTCTTCCTTCCTTCAGATAGCCCGATTTCTCCCCTACCTCGTCGCTTTTCATACAACCTCTCCCACAACTTTCTCTGGTCAGCCTCTAATTTCACAGGGTAGAATGCTGACCTTCTTCTCAAGCCAACCACCCCGGATCGGGGCTGAGGGGGGAGGGGACATTGTTCCCTAACCCCTGAGCTCCGGTTCGGGATGGGGGTTTTTTAACAACCTGCTTCATCCCCACCCACATCTTCCTCACATCCCTTTTCCTCTCCTCTTCACAACCTAAATTTTTTACGCCGTGTCCAAGGTGGAGCCGCCATGCCGAAGGACTGCCAGGCCACCAGGCGGGAGGGGTGGTCCCGAATGGCGGCGCCTGGCTCTGCCGGGCTTGTAAGCACCTCTCGCAGTGCGGGCAACTGCGAGAGGTGATGAGCTATTGCGTCCCGTAATCAAAAGAGGGTCACCATGCCCATGAATGAAAAAAAACAACAAAAAACCCAACCCCCAACTTCCCCAAGAAAATCGACGGAGCCGCCCTCGGGCAGCTCCACCGAGAAAATGGAGGTCCCCCCCCTTGTGCTTGCGCAAGGGACCCTCCATAATTCTTTAACCGGAGAGGAGGCTTACTCCTCTCCTACGCCTACGGGTGTAGGGGACTCCCCCTCACCCCCTTCTCTGGAGGTGCTTTCGGGCACCTCCCTATCTCCAGCGGCAGTCCCTCCTTTGCTTTCTAAGGGGACTGCCAAGAAAGCCAGCAGGCAGCCCATTGCCGACCGCCCCTCGTGCAAGCGGCTCGGTAGGGCAAACCCCCTTAGGGGGGAGAGGGAAGCCAGGCCCCTTCGGTCGCTTCCCTCAAAAGACCTGCTGGCAAGAATTTTAAACCTTGCTGGGGTCAAGGCCTGTGCCTCCCCACACCACCTGACTAGTGACAATACTGCCAAGGGGACCTGCGATGTCCTGGGAGGGGATGGCCAACTGGAGGCCCCTCCTGTGATAGACATGGTCCTTGAGGAGACCCAGCCTCAGACGGTAGGGCCTTCATGGGGGGGAGTTCGGGCTCGGCGCCAAGCACCGAACCCGAATCCGCCCCTATGCAAGGTCCTCCTCAAATGGCTGAGGGCTCCGAGGCAATAAAAGGAGGGGAGGGATCTCCTCCGACAGGTGCCCCTACGACAACCAGGACCTTCTCCATTTCGGAGAGGGACCTGGCTGAGGCTGGTCCATCTGGCCTGGGGACTTCTGCCGGCGGAGGTGAAAAGCGGGTTCATTCCCCGCCCTCCTCTCCGAAAAAGAAAAAGAAAAAGACTAAAAAGACTCGGGGCTCCTCTCCATCCGCGGGGGCTGCGGGGACAGATGGGTCTGCTGCCACTCTGGCAAGCGACCAGGCCAAGATCGGCACATCCGCCCCCTCTGCCCCCCCGGTTGCGGAGCTCCTGACAAAGAAGACTAATACCAAGAGTGCACAGGGCGGAGCCTCGATGACATCGGGGCCCCTCATTCAGAGGTTACCTGGCGTTTTCGAGCCCGCTGGCTTCAAACGCTTCCTCGTTATTCGCTCCACTGATGGCACCATGTTGTCCAAGGGCAACATGATCCATCAGAGGAGAGGATTAGCTAGTGCAATTGGTAGAGAGCCGAAGGTAACCCGTTTCTCGGACGGGAGCCTTCTGGCGAATGCGGCGAATCCCGCCGAGGCGGCCAGGATTAGTGCTCTTCGGACACTTCATGGCACCCCGGTGAGTGTGACGCCGCACTCTACCATGAACTTTGTGAAAGGAGTAGTTTATGCGAGGGAACTCGTTGACTACTCCATTGAGGACATCACCTTAGAGCTGGCCGACCATGGGGCGGTCAGGGTCGAACGTGTGATGAGAAAACAGGGAGGGGCCTCGAGACCCACCCCTACACTCTTCGTCACGTTCGACTGTGACAAGCTTCCTGAGTCGGTGCGTGCCGGTTGGTACCGCTACCGCGTGAAGGCATTCGTGCCACTGCCGCGGCGGTGCTATTACTGTCACCGCTTCGGCCATACGAATCGCTCATGTAGACGTGCAAAGTTGGGGTCACCCGAAGTCTGTGTAAATTGCTCCAAGGTCGCACACGATGAGTCCAAATCGTGTGTGGCCAAGTGTGTCAATTGCGGAGAGCCGCACCCTGCTTCTTCGAAGCAATGTGGTGCATATCTCCTTGAGAAAGAAATCCTGGCCGTTCAGGCCCAGGATCGACTCTCATTCCGCGAGGCAAAGGACTTGGTCCTGGCGCGCCCGGCTCTGCCTGGGACGTCATATGCCTCAATAGTTAGGAAGGCACCCTCTGCTCCTGGCCCATCCAGGCCAACGAGCACGGTTGTTTCCGCGCCCATTCGGAGCCCTTCTGCGAGCTCTACCCAACCCGGGCGCTCCCCTGGTAAAGCTGGCGGCAAAAAGGGTTCATAACCTGCCCCGGCTAAAACCAGGGCTCCGCCCTCCTCCCCCAGCGTGACCGTTTCCCGTAAGGCGAAACGGCCACGCGCCTCCACCGAGTCGTTAGACTCACAGGAGGCAACACCCCTGAAGATGGTCGCTAGGCCATCTTCCGGGGTTCCTAAACCTGTCCCCCGAAAGGAGGACAGCAACAAAGGAGCTTCGGCTCCTTCGCCCACGCCCCGAGATGGAGCGAGTTGCTCGGAGACGGTGGTTCCTCGAAAAGAGGGCCCCCCGCCTCCGAAGCCACAACGCCCGCCTAAGGTTTCGAGGCGGAGGGAGGAAAAGACTCGCATGGCGAGCCCAACCTCCCCCAATAAGTCCTCGAAGGCGACAGCGCCTTCAGCGCTATGTCCGGCCAACAGCGCCCGGGGTTCTGCCCCCGGGAAGCGTACGGCCATTCCCGTGAGGGTCTTCAATTCGAGGAGGGCCCCCGCGTCTCCTCCGAGCTAGGCCTGGAGGGCATATTTCTTCAATGGAATTGCCGTGGACTCCGGGCCAACTGGGAGGAGCTGCGGAGGCTCGTCTCGTCCCGTTCCCCGTTAGCTATATTTTTGCAGGAGACCATGCTAGGTACGTGCCCCCTCCCTGCCCTCCCGGGGTATAAGGGTCTTGCGACCCCACCACCGCGGGATGGCCGGGCTGGGGGATGCGCAGTTTACACCCGGCATGATGTCTCCGTTCTTCCTTTCTCTTTAGATACCTCCCTTCAGGCAGTGGCTGTGCAGCTGCACCTGGATAGGAGGTATACTATCATTTCTGCGTACATTCCACCGTCAGCTGACTTCGACGCGGGGGACTTCCGCCGCGTCGTGGCACGGTTGCCGAGGCCCTATCTCTTGCTTGGAGATCTGAACGGCAGGCATCCTCTCTGGGGAGATTACTCCATAAATCCCAGGGGACAAGTCCTTGCCGATCTGATCGAAGAGCTTGAGATGGGTGTCCTAAACGTGGATGAGTTTACGCATCACTGTCCGAGAACCGCTTCATTTTCTTGCCTTGACCTATCTTTGTGCTCTTCGGATGCACAGCCTGATTTTGATTGGGGGGTGGTCGATGACCTCCATGGTAGTGATCACTTTCCTATTCAAATATCATTTTCAGGGCAACCGCCGCCTGAGAGACCACCTCGGTGGTGCTTGGCGCGGGCGCGGTGGCCTGCATTTCAGGAAATGACTGAATTCTCTATCTCAGTCGAGGAGTTTAGGTCGGTAGATGAGGCCGTTGAGTTCTTCTCCGGCAAACTCATCGCCGTGGGCCTGACTACTATTCCTAGGACGTCTGGCCGTTTTGCACGCCGACCACTCCCATGGTGGTCGGCCGAGTGTGAGATGGCCCTCAAACAGAAGCGTTATGCCTACATGCTGCGCTATAAGCGCCGCCCGAACGATTTCACTGTCGCTGAATTTCGTCGGGCTAGGGCTAGGTTGCGGTATATTTCGAAGCACGCCCGCCGCTCTTCTTGGCGGGCATACGTGTCTTCACTTAACGGGAAGACCCCTTTAGCTGAGGTGTGGAAGCGAGTCAAAAGGATTCGGGGCAAGTTCTCGCAGGACCCCCCTCCCGTTCTCCAGGAGAATGGGACCGCAATCTCAGACCCCGCGTCCGTGGCGGAATCCTTAGCGACCGCTTTTTCCGCATTCTCTAGCCGTGATGCTGCTCCGCCAGCATTCAATGCACGTCGTGATGTCGCGGAAGGCCGCCGGCTGGACTTTACCTCCAGTGGCGGAGAACCCTTCAACGACAAGTTTACTGTGAGTGAGTTGCGTTCCGCTCTCGCTTCGTGCGCGGACACCGCCCATGGTCCGGACGTTGTCCCGTACGCCATGCTTCGACACCTGGGTGAGCGAGGCATGGCCTTTCTGTTAGATCTGTTCAACAGGATCTGGGTGGAAGGTCTTCTCCCAGACTCCTGGCGAATCGCTACTGTGCTCGCCTTTCGCAAACCGGGGAGAGATCACTCTACTCCGACCGGTTTCCGCCCAATCTCTCTAACCTTTTGCGTGTGCAAGTTGATGGAGAAATTGGTAAACGTTAGATTAGCTTTTTTCCGGACAGCGGAGGCCATCTGTCTTCCGCACAGTGCGGCTTCCGCAAGTTCCACTCCACGTCGGATGCTCTGCTCCGACTGGTAAATGCCGTCTGCGAGGCTTTCCTTCGTAGACAGCACTACGCCACGGTCTTTTTCGATCTGGAGAAGGCCTATGATACCGCATGGCGATACGGTATCATGGAGACTCTCTACACAATGGGGGCGAGGGGACGCCTCCCAATGTTTATATCTGAAATTTTTGCGAGATCGTCGATTCCGCGTACGGGTGGGGGGAGCTCTCTCCGGCCCAAAGGAGCAGGAAGAGGGTGTCCCGCAGGGAAGTGTCCTCAGTCTCACACTCTTTGCCCTGAGCATCAACGGCATCACCTCGGTGCTGCCGGAAGATGTTCTCGCTACGCTCTACGTGGACGACCTTTCGATCTCTTTTGGCGCGGCCCAGATGCCAACTCTGGAGCGTCGACTCCAACAGGCATTGAACCACGTCTCTCGCTATGCCGAAGCGCACAGGTTTCGGTTTTCTTTGGCCAAGACTAAGGTGGTGCACTTCTGCCGCCATCCACGGCTTCACCCCGACCCAGATTTGTTTCTTAATGGGGTGTGCCTGGATGTGGTTGAGTCGCACCGTTTCCTTGGTCTTGTATTCGACCGACGCCTCACCTGGGAGGCTCATATTCGTAGCCTTAGGGTCTCTTGTACCCGCGCCATGGACATTCTCCGTTCCGTGACGTTCAGCGCTTGGGGCGCTGATAGGGCTACCGCCTTACTTTTTTATCGATCCTTTGTTCGCTCGAAGCTCGACTACGGATGCGAGTTTTATGCATCCGCAGCCGAGCGTTTATTGCGGAAGGTGGATTCGATCCACCACACCGGCCTTCGCCTTGCGACCGGTGCCTTCCGCACTTCCCCCATTGAGAGCCTGTTGGTCGATGCTGGGGAGATGCCACTCGCTCTGCGCCGCGTGCAGTGCATCACTCGCCTGTACGCGCGAGCCCGGCGCCTCCCTCAGTCGCCAACAGCTCTCACTGCATCCGCAGCTGATCTCGATGGTGCCTATGCCGCCGAGAGACGCCAGTCATACCCTAAGCCCTTTGGGTTTAGGGCCAGGAAACTCCTTCGAGAGCTAGATATAGCTCTCGGACCGGTGGCGCCCCTGGTTCTGCCCAGGACGCCACCCTGGAGGGTACCACATTTGGCTATTTGTCGCCACGCCTCTGCTCCCAAAGCTTGTACTGCGCCGGGAGTATTGCGTTCGACCTTTTTGGAGCACACATCGTGTCACGCTAGAACCGTGCCAGTGTATACGGATGGCTCCAAGTCCCAAGAGGGGGTCGGCTTTCACGCCGTATCCCCTCTGTTTGAAGTCAGCGGGGCTCTACCAGGCGCTGCGTCTGTCTTCACGGCCGAGCTGGTGGCAATACACCACTCGGTACGGGAGATTACGCGACGTGCCCGGTTCGGAGACCGGATTGTGATCTATAGCGACTCATAAAGCGCCCTGAGTGCTCTCGGGGCATTGGAATCTCCGCATCCCCTGGTTCGCGATATCCGTGACGCCACGGTTTTGGCGAGCCGGGCAGATGTCGAGATTATCTTCTGCTGGGTTCCTGGACATGTGGGAATTGCGGGGAATGAGCGCGCCGATGAGGGCGCCAAAGAGTCCGCGAGGACTCTGCGACCGGACCAGCGTTTTGCTCTTCCTCACACCGACTACATGGCAGGAATACGGGCAGCTCTTCGGACTGCTTGGCAAAGAAGATGGGAGACGGTCGAGGGGAACTTAAAGTTGCGTGCCATTGCGCCGCGACTGTTCCCATGGACCTATCCCCCAATGCCGAGGCGGCTTTAGGTTGCTTTCTGTCGTCTCCAAATCGGACACACTCGTGTGACGCATCGCTATCTGGTGGAGCGCTCGCCTGCGCCCTATTGCAACGACTGCGTCGTCCCCCAGACTGTTCGGCACATTCTTGTCGAATGTCTTAGTCTGGGTGATCTTCGCGCACGACACCTGTCTCGGTACCGGGATGGGCGGGGTCGCTACCGCCTGTCCCTTGTACTCGGGACGAGTGCGTGCACTTTGACTGGTGGACTTGCTAACTTTTTGGGGGAGGCCGGCCTTCTCCCTTTTTTTTAACCAGGCTTAATTAATTTTGTTGTTGTTGTTGTTTTTGTTATTGTTTTGTTATTGTTATTTCTTTTTTGTTGTTCCCTGTTCCATTTTTTGAAGTAGCCTAGAACTAGGCTGTTTGTTTACGGCGACTTATGCCTAAGTCGGCAGTCGCCAGATAGCCCCTTAAATAAAAAAAAAAAATTCTCTCCCTTATCTACTTGATCTGTTACAAACTCCAGAAAGTCTAGTAAGTTAGTCAAACATGATCTACCTGATCTAAACCCATGCTGAGCATCGCTGATTAACCCCTCCCTCTCTAGATGTTGGCAAATCCCTTTTTTAACTATTTTCTCAAGAATTTTACAGACTACAGGAGTTAGGCTAACCGGTCTAAAGTTATTTGGATCCTCTTTACTACCCTTCTTGAAAATGAGGAATACATTCGCTCTCTTCCAATCATCGGGTATTTCTCCATATTCCAATGACCTAGTATATAACTTGTCTAGAGCTATTAAGATATTTTTTACTCCTTCTTTAAGTATCCTAGAATGAATATTCTCAGGGCCGGAGGCCTTGGTAGTATCTAAATCACCTATTAGTCCTTTTATCATCCTCCGATCCACACTAATGTTAGTAAACACCTCTTTTCCTGACCCATGAGTACTATACATTTGACTATTTAGTTTCTCCTTTTTAAATACTGATGCAACTATTTCCTCATCAGTTTCTCTCACAACCCCTTCATATTTGATAGGTCCTATTTTAACTCTGCCAGACTTGTTATTAATTTAATAGTAACTAAAGAACTTTCTAGGATCTTTGTTGCTATCCTGAGCTAATTTACTTTCTGACACCCTTTTGTTCTTCTTTATAATCTTATTTAACTCATTCCTAGCCATTCTATAATCACTTAAATTTTGAATATTATTTTGTTCCTGTAATTATTTGTATGCCCTTTTCTTCTCTGAAATTTTTCTAGCTATCTCCTGATTCCACCATAATGGTTTCCTACTTTTGTTCCTAATGGCCTTCATTGGGATACATTGTTCTTGGACTACATTTCTTATATGCTTGAAAGTATCCCACATCCCATAAGCATTTTTACCTCTGAATTCTATATCCCAGTCTACCAAATTTAGCAAGCTTCGAAGTTTTACATAATTTCCCTTATGACAAGTTGGAACTTTTTCAGCATTCTCAGTTATTTTACCCTTCTCAATTCCCAAGTTAAAACGAACTATCTGATGGTCACTATTTCCCAATGCTTCCCCAACAGTCAATTCTTGAACTAAATGATCACTGTTAGAAAAGTACTAAATCTAATATATTGTCCCCCCTCGTTGGCTCATTAACAAATTGATTCAAAAAATTATCCTCAAAGCATTCTATGAACCTGCCACTTGTTCTATCCCTACCTATCATATTTTCCCAGTCCACAGAGTTTAAGTTGAATTCCCCAATAATAAATGCATCTGTTTCACATCCCTTACTTATTTCCCTTATTATTAGTTCATCCATATCATCAGTCTGCCCAGGTGGCCTGTAAAAAGCTCCCAAATGCACCATTCTATTTTTACTGAACCTAATATCTATCCAAAGTGATTCAACTCCATCCTGCTTTATTAAAGTCTTTAAACTTGAAACAATGTTTTTTTATATAGATAATTATTCCTTCACCAATCCTACCTGTCCTTTGACTAATGTACATATTATAGCCCTGTAAATCAAATTCACTTATAGTGTCACTAAATTCTATTTCATTAACCCATGATTCAGTAACGCATAATATATCTATATCCTCATTGCTAATATAACTAAATAGCTTATCCTTCTTGTTTCTAAGACTACGAGCATTTGTATAGAAACAATTTAACCCCCCTATCCCTGAAGCACCTCTTGAAACTTGAATGACCTCACCTCTATCGCCTTGGAGCCTATTTCTGTTATCTGCCAAGTCCATTCTACTTTCAGTACTATAATGTCCTCTCATAATTCCCTGACCACTATTAGTATCTAGTTTCCCGCCCGCAAAGACCTAATAACACGATCATACTCCTCCTATAACACATCTCCCCCCCTCCTACTCAAATGCAGTCCATCCATCGCATACATTTCTTTCATTCCAACAAACCTATCCCACACATCCACAAACATGACACCTTCCATCTCACACATCCTCCTCACATAATCATTCAGCCCAATTGCACGAGACATCCATTCTACCCCAACATCCCTTCTTGGAAGCACACCTGTCACAACACCTTCCATTCTACTTTCTTTCACCTTTTCAATCAACCTCTTGTACCTCTCACGTAACTCACATGCACCCACTTTCTTCACATCATTCACTCCTACATGTGTAATTACAACCGCATCCCTTGCACAGCCAGACACCAGCTCCTCATACCTATCAGACAGATCTCTCACTCCAGCACCTGGCAAATACAGCCTCAAATTATTCAATCTACTTGCATTCAACTTCCTATCTAAATATCTAACTCGCGAATCACCCATCACAAGTACTTCAGTCAGACTCCTATTCCTTACCCCTGCAGACCTAACTCCATCCCCACTCCTATTCTCAGTCAAACTACCAGTCACTCGAACTCCAACCCCACCCCAATCAGTCATATCACTTCCAGTTACTTCCTCTCTTAGGGCACTGAATCTATTAGTCAAGCTAATAGGTTCTGTGTCCCTCTGACTCACACACCTATTCTCCCCCTAGGCTAACAACCTCAACAGAAGCAACCCTATTCTCACAAAGAACAGGAGAAGCCTCCCTAGCTTCATGTTTCCTAACCACCCTCCACTGTCCCCCATCCTCACTAGGCCAATTTCCAACTCACCTAATGGGGCTAACTTCACTATCACTAGAACTATCATATCCTACCTCCTCCACCGGCCCTCTACCTTCACCTGAAACATCTAACTGGCCTACCTCACCACCTAACCTATTCCCAAATCTAGGCCTAACACTAAGTTCCCTCCTGAGCTCAGCAACTAACCCCTCCAGCCTAAATATCCTGTCTAAATCCTGCCTTCTCATCCCCTCTAAATCCACAATATATTCACGCAGCCCACATACAACACATGTATACCCTTCACCTAATACACCACAACCAATGCATACATTCCGACACTCCTGCTCACTTTTATCCCCAAACTCCATCACTTATTCAAACAAAGAAAGAACTTAAGTAGCAATAAGAAAAAAAAGAAGAGCACCTTAGCTTTCGCTCATTGTGGTGAGAAAAAACAAAAAACAGACAAACTATAGAAAAATCTGAAAAATAGATCAACAGACTGAGAACTCTATGAAACACGTGCTACCTGTTCGAAGGTCAGTCGGAGAAGAATGATGGTTTATGTGATGGAAGTAGCGGCATGATTGACATTAGGAATGAAGAGTTATACTCAATGTGATGGATGGAACCTGATACTCAATGTGAGGATGGAGCATAATGCACTATGTAGCCGAATGAGATCGCAGGGCGACCACGTGCTCTTCTGTATCCACGTGGTCCTGAGATCCCCGCATGGATCTTTGAAGCACGAGTGAGGGTGAGGGTGCAGCCTACACCATTATCACGCCCCAGCTGTATTTGCTTTGGGACCGATTTTATCGTCTACCATGTCCACCTTTCAGCCAATATTTCTGCCTTCTGTCATAAAATCGAAGTCCGTTGAACATTCCACGCCAACGTTATCACAATCCCCACCCCCCAGAAGGAGTCGCCGAGTTTTCCTCAAATCGCACGTGTTTGTGGAGGCGGCCGCCAAAGCCACCAAACGCCACATCACGAGGCCTATATATAACCCTTCGACTCAGTTTAGTAAGTAGCACTAATAGACCTACCAGCTACCATGGCGAATAAGATTAAGGACGCTCACCTCCCCTTATCGGCGGCTTCGATTCGAGGAGGAAGGCTAAATCGACATCCGTGAACTCAGCCATAGTAAATCGGCAAATATCTGACGGGGATTCTCATCTCCGAAGGCTATCTACGAGTGCTCCCTCATTTGAATCGAGAGGTAACCCGACATTCCCCTCCGCACTTAAGGAATCCCAAATGGCCCCTTTTCTGCAAGGAGCACGTAAGCAATTGTAACTGTTACGTCTGCAGATTGATCAAGAATCTGGCTTACCCAATCGATTCATTCTTTTTGTGCGCGTCCGGTTTTTAAATTTCCCTTTAAATCACCTACCTGAATCCGACCTCCTTAATCCCCTAATTAAATCACCTGTACCTCGCGTAGACATTTAACTCCGTCTTTGCGACAATTCCCTTTAAACCCAATATTTGTGTATATTTAAATATTATTTTGTTGTTAGTAAAGATATATTTTCGTCATTATCTTTCTTTTGCAACTCCAATGCCTACCAGCTACCAGTTAATCTATGGCCAACTTGCACTCTGAAATATTTGTTTGAAAAAGGACCCCGCATAGTTAATAGTAAACCATCCGCACTGGACTCATAACAATTTCGCCATTCACTAATGGTCTTCAACACCCTTCGGTTCAAAGCTCAAACGTACCTACCTATATATATATATATATATATATATATATATATATAGTCTGGCCATTCCATGACACACTATAACATTTATGGTCCCTTATATTCATATGCGTAATAAAGCGTCATGATGTATGTGAGTATTGTGAGTTTGATTATCCATTTTAGTGATGGAGCATTATGCTCCATGTGAGTGAAGGAGCGTGATGGACTGTGTGATGAACTAAAGGTGACAATCCATGAGAGGTGTAAAGCGGGATCTCTTTTTCTATCATGGGATATCCAGTGATAATCCATGTAAAATATGGGTAGAAATAATCCATGATGTTGTTGGGGCTTGATTTCCATAAGAGAGAAGGATTTTGTTGTTCTATATGAGGTGTTAGAATGTGATGCTTAAAAGAGGTATGGAGCGGGATGGCCTATGTGACGGATATGGGGTAATATTTGAAGTGAGGTATGGAACGTGATTTTACTGCTAGGAAGCGATGCCATCTGATGATTAAAGTGAGTGATGGAGCATAATGCCCGATGTGAGGGATCAAGCGTGATGGTGGATTCGTGGGATGGAGATTGAGGCTCCATGTTATGGTTGGAGGCCGGCACTTAATATGGGGGATGGAACGTATTGCTGGATGTGATTGAGGAAATGCCATGATCTTATTTCGCAAATGAACGTGATGCTCAATCTGAGGATGATTGAGATGTTTCATGTCAGGTGAGTGATAGAGCATGATGTACCATGTAATATATTAAGCTTGATGATCCAGGTGAGTTTATGGAGTGTAATGGTCCATGTGAGGGATGGTGCAAAATGATCCATGTATGAGAAGAATATTTACGTTTAAATGATGTGTAGAGCATAATGCTTCTATGATGGATAGAGACTGATTAAATGGTTGTAAAAAGATAGTCCTTGATAGGGATGCAGATGATGCTCTATGTCGGAGAAAGAGGGTAAAGTTTCATAAGACGTACAGGAGTTGATATTCATCAAGGGATAGCCAATTATGTTACCAGTGAGAGTTATATAACGTGATGATCCAATTAAGGGATGGGGTGTCACAAACTATGTATGGAATAGAGCTTGATGCTTCAGGTGAGATAATTCCTATGAGAGATGGAGCAAGATGATCCCTGTGAGGAATGGAGAGTAATTCTTAATTTGATGGATGTTGCTTAAAGCTTATTTCTGACTGATTGAACCTGAGGGTTCATGTGAAGGATGGAGCCTAATGCTCCAGATAAGGATGGAGCATGTGAATCCATGTCAGATATGTAACGTGATCTTCATCTCCATTAAGAAATGGCCTGTAATGCTACATCTGAGTGATTCATTGGGATGATGAGTGGAATAAAGCGTGATGATTCACATGAAAAATGGATCGTGATACTCAATTTTATGGGTGGAGTGAGAAGATCAGTTTTCGGGATAGAGCTTGGTGATCCATTTTATCGATGTCATGTGATGCTCTATGTGACTGATAGAGCGTGATGGTTAATGGGATGGATGGAGCATGATGATCGAAGTAAATGATTTAACGTAATCCTCCACGTGAGGAAGGTAGATTAATAATCGGTGTAAGGGATGATGAGTGATGCAATATTAGTAGAATGAGGTAGAGCGTGACGCCCCTTTGAGTTACAGAGCATGATTTTCCATGCAAGGGATGAAGCCGTATCCTCCAGATGATGGATGGATCCTGATTTTCCTTGTGAAGCGCGATAGTGCATGTCTTGTCCGGAGATTAAGGCTCCATTTGATGAAAGGAGCTTGATGCTCTTTGTGAGGGATGTAATATGTCGCCCCATATGAGTCCTAATGGCTGCTTTATGCTTTTGGCCTAGATTCTAAATCAGCAGGATTGTCTATCTTTTTATAAAAGGTGAAACTTTACACCATCCTTCTTGGCATAACATACAACGAGAGGAGACAGGAGCCCGCCGCAATAGGATCACTTTCATACATGTTACAATAGGTAATGCATGGGGTGGAATCCTCAAAATTAATAAGGTATTTTCGTTTAACTTTATATTTGGATTTTGGCCTGGTGTTTAAAAATAAATTAGTATAACATCTTTCCTCATGTTCTTAATTTGGCTCTTAATAAAATTATTAACTTCATTGTTTTCTATTCTTTAATTTGTTAAATCTCGTTTTATTTTTTACCATTTATTCATAAAGCAAAAAGTGGACTATTATGTTATTTATTGAGAGCCTTATTTTGCCATAGTAGGCAAATAATTTTTAAACTTCTTGTCTTTTTTGGTCATTAATGATAATTAATACTACCATTTCTCAATTTAATCCCGAAACTTATGTCTTGGTGTAATTGAAATGTTAGTATAATTTCTTTTCCTTGACAAATTCAGTAATTTTATTGATCCTTTGATCATGTGGAAGGTTGTCTTTTACTATGAATCTCCTTTTTTCTTGCTTCAAATTAATTTGTGATTATATCCATTGTTGACAAACATTATAACTGTTGATTCTTTGTAAAAATACCTATTTTTAAAGTGAATGTAATCAATTTCATTACATTTTCCCTTAGGTAAACTATGTCTTTGTCATTTTTTATTTGACAAAATAAGTGATGCGAAGGTTTGCATTTTAAAATTTAACCAACCCCTCTTCAATTTATTTTAACTTAATATAAATACACCTACCAATTGATTACTCTGCATATATGTTTTCTACGGTCTAGATTGCTACAGTAAACTATAAAACTGCAATACTAATTCGTTTACCTTTATAAAATATAATCCGATTTGAATGGAAGTGGAACGAAGAAGAGCTGTGTTAGTTTCCATTATTGCGTCTTCACTTTCATCAGAAATTAATGAAAATAAAGATTACGCTGAAGTTAATTCAATTCTACGATGTATATTCATCAATTTTCATTTATTTGAATAGTTTTCTTCTCGTAAATGCATTGAGTAATTGGAGTTTAATTAATTAAGTTCTTCCAAATTGCCTCTCCTTTTATTATAATCCACCTGAGGCTGGTGTAAACTGCTTTGATGCAGAAGGGAAATTATTGCTACGGCTGCCCTCTTGATATACGCGAAACGACTCCCTCCAGAGAAGGGATCAATTTCCCAACTGCACTAGAAGATTTAAAAGTACAAATAATTTATAATGCGCTAAAAAGACAGAAAAATCTACTTAAAGACACCCTCGATAACTAGAACTAGCAAAAGTTTTGAGAATACTTACATATGAGATTTATAAACACCTTATTTGTAGCCTGACTACATTGTGTATTGTCTTTTTGAGTTACTAAGCTTTAAGGAATGGATCATATTTGCTATTACACAAACTATTTGCTATGTTAAAATCCTAATTAAAGTCCATCGTTTAATCTAAGTTTCTCCTGTGATTACAAATTAAGCACTCGCAATTTGTCACTCATAATACCGCGGTTGTAATCCTGGAACAATCGTAATTGTAATAAGCTGCAGCCTTTCAAGATTTCTGCATCTTTTTGCAACAAGAAAGTAAGAAACGAGATTTTCAAGGCATACCCCAAATTAAGCCGTACGATGGACTTGCACCGTGGAAGACGATATCTTTACTTTCGTAGAAAATCTCTAGAAAAAGCAAAAGATTTCGATGTAAAATATTAAATCTTATTTAGTGTCCACTTTATAAAGATTATTTCTGAGATGATGCAGTTATTATCTTCATTTATTTGTTTGATATTTATGATATTGAATTTGCTTGTATTCAGTCTATCTGCTACTTTAAAAGACTACCCACAATTTTGTTTTATCGTCTTTGAATTGTATTTCGGTAAGAAACTGCAATAACCTTCCCTTCCTGCTTTATATCCTTAAAATATTTTGATATTAGAAAAAAAGGTTCATCATCTATATCATTAACATGCATTATGAATAGAAAGAGCCCCAGTCCTAATCACTGTAGCATTTTACTAGAATATACCATCCATCGTGATTTAATCTCCTTTAGTACTTTAGAAGGCTTACTTCGTGTAAGGGAAGGGCAAAATCCACGGGTCTTTTCGAGCTTTCTTATTAGTCGCCGATTTCGAACTTTATCAGAGGTGTTTCACGATCCAAGAAGATCACGTCTACTGCTTAGTTTGTATCCTGTTCTTTAACTATTTTATAGAAAATTCCAAGCAAAAGAGGAAGAAAGAGATAACTTTAATGAAAATTCCATGAGTTTTGAAGAGCATTTTTCATAATTTACGAAAGATTCCTTAGAAAATATAAATAAAATTAGGAAAAAATATATAATTAAGGGAGTTTTGTAAACAAATTTTGATTACAAAGCTGCCTCGTACCTTCGGACAATCTGCATCCTCATTTTAACCTAGCTGGTTATGAGCTTCTTGCAATTATAACAGAATCTTTAGTAGAACAGATACCTGTATTAGGGTATGAAGTTAGGGCTTAAATATTAGTAATATAACTTCCCAAATCAATTGATTAAAAGCTACGATTGAACATCATGTTAATTTTAATTAACTTCTGTAAACAAATATTTCATCAGGCAAAAACATTCATAAGAGTTTCTTTTAAAAATATGCAGTGGATGGAAAGAAATACGATGCGTAAATCTCCTGAAACCATGGATCAATTAAGTCCTTTCAGGCTGCGCCTCGTAACGAAATTATTTTGATCTATTTTCTAATCGATTGCTTACTCCATAAATGGAGAGAATTTCATTTATTGCGTAAACTTATGAGCTCATCATATATTAAGATCAAGTGGAAGGATTTGAGGATATTAGAAATTAAAGTATCAGTTGAGTGAGACAGTTGAAGGCAGGGTTTCTTTTTGGAACAATTATTTAGTAATTCTATCAAGGAAATGGATGGAAATAAATACCAGTCTACTAAGTAGTTTCCCCGTAAGGGGCGTGGCGATTTACCATCCTGGCCGCCGTGCTGACGGGATCCAGCGCCCAGTCTGACCCCAGCTTAACCTCTCTTTTTCCTTCAGATAGCCTGTATTTCTCCCCTACCTCGTCGCTTTTCATACAACATCTCCCACAACTTTCTCTCTCAGCCTCTAATTTCACAGGTTGGATGCTGACCTTCTTCTCAAGCTAACCGTCCCGGATTGGGGCTGATGGGGAAGGGACAATGTCCCCTAACCCATGAGCTCCGGTTTAAGATGTTTTTTTTTTAACAACCTGTTTCATTCCCACCCATACCTTCCTCACATCCCTTGTCCTCACTCTTCACATTCTATCAATTTTACGCTGTGTCTAAGGTGGAGCCGCAATGCCGATGGACTGCCAGGCCACCAGGCGGGAGGGGTGTTTCAAAATGGTGGCGCCTGGCTCTGACAAGCCTGCAAGCACCTCTTGCAGTGCGGGCAACTGTGAGAGGTGGTAAGCTATTGAGGCCTGTGTAAAAAAGAGGGTCACCATGCCCAATAATAAATAGAAAAAAAACCCAACCCCCAACTTCCCCTGTAACATCAACGGAACCGCCCTCGGGCAGCTCCACCGAAAAAATGGAGGTACCCCCCTTTGTGCTTGCGCAAGGGACCCTCCATACTTCTTTTCCTGGAGAGGAGGCTTACTCCTCTCCTACGCCTACGGGTGTAGGGGACTCCCCCTCACCCCCTTCTCTGGAGGTGCTTTGGGGCACCTCCCTATTTCCAGCGGCAGTCCATTCTTTTCTTTCTAAGGGGACTGCCAAGAAAGCCAGGAGGGCAGCCCATTGCCGACCGCCCCTCGTGTAAGCGGCTCGGTAGCGCAAACTCCCTTAGGGGGGAGAGGGAAGCCAGGCCCCTTCTGTAACTTCCCTCAAAAGACCTGCTGGCAAGAATCTTAAACCCCCCGTAAGGGGCGCGGCGATTTGCCATCCTGGCCGCCGTGCTGACGGGATCCAGCGCTCCGTCCGGCCCCAGCTTAGCCTCTCTTCCTTCCTTCAGATAGCCCGATTTCTCCCCTACCTTGTCGCTTTTCATACAACCTCTCCCACAACTTTCTCTGGTCAGCCTCTAATTTCAAAGGGTAGAATGCTGACCTTCTTCTCAAGCCAACCACCCCGGATCGGGGCTGAGGGGGGAGGGGACATTGTCCCCTAACCCCTGAGCTCCGGTTCGGGATGGGGGTTTTTTAACAACCTGCTTCATCCCCACCCATACCTTCCTCACATCCCTTTTCCTCTCCTCTTCACAACCTATATTTTTTACGCCGTGTCCAAGGTGGAGCCGCCATGCCGATGGACTGCCAGGCCACCAGGCGGGAGGGGTGGTCCCGAATGGCGGCGCCTGGCTCTGCCGGGCTTGTAAGCACCTCTCGCAGTGCAGGCTACTGCGAGGGGTGATGAGCTATTGCGTCCCGTGGCAAAAATAGGGTCACCATGCCCATAGATGAACAACAAAAAAAAACCCAAACCCCTTTAACTCCCCCTTGCTCATCGACGGAGCCGCCCTTGGGCAGCTCCACCGAAAAAATGGAGGTCCCCCCCCCTGTGCTTGCACAGGGGACCCTCCATATTTCTCTAACCGGAGAGGAGGCTTACTCCTCTCCTTCGCCTACGGGTGCAGGGGACTCCCCTTCACCCCCTTCTCTGGAGGTGCTTTCGGGCACCTCCCTTTTCCCAGCGGCAGTCCCATCTTTTCTTTTCAAGGGGACTGCCAAGAAAGCCAGCAGGCAGCCCTTAGCCAGCCGCTTCCCATCAAAGCGGCTCGGTAGGGCAAACACCCTTAGGGGGGAGAGGGAAGCCAGGCCCCTTCGGTCGCTTCCCTCAAAAGACCTGTGGCAAGAATTTTAAACCTTGCCGGGGTCAAGGCCTGTGCCTCCCCATACAAGACTGGCGACACTGCCAAGGGGACCTGCGATGTCCTGGGAGGGGATGGCCAATTGGAGGCCCCTCCTGTGATAGACATGGTCCTTGAGGAGACCCAGCCCCAGACGGTAGGGCCTTCCATGGGGGGGAATTCGGGCTCGGCGCCAAGCACCGAACCCGAATCCGCCCCTATGCAAGGTCCTCCTCAAATGGCTGAGGGCTCCGAGGCAGTAGAAGGAGGGGAGGGATCTCCTCCGACAGGTGCCCCTACGACAACCAGGACCTTCTCCATTTCGGAGAGGGACCTGGCTGAGGCTGGTCCATCTGGCCTGGGGACTTCTGCCGGCGGAGGTGAAAAGCGGGTTCATTCCCGGCCCTCCTCTCCGAAAAAGAAAAAGACTAAAAAGACTAAAAAGACCAAAAAGACTCGGGGCTCCTCTCCATCCGCGGGGGCTGCGGGGACGGATGGGTCTGCTGCCACTCTGGCAAGCGACCAAGCCAAGATTGGCACATCCGCCCCCTCTGCCCCCCCGGTTGCGGAGCCCTTGACAAAGAAGACTACTACCAAGAGTGCACAGGGCGGAGCCTCGATGACATCGGGGCCCCTGATTCAGAGGTTACCTGGCGTTTTCGAGCCCGCTGGCTTCAAACGCTTCCTCGTTATTCGCTCCACTGATGGCACCATGTTGTCCAAGGGCAACATGATCCATCAGCGGAGAGGATTAGCTAGTGCAATTGGTAGAGAGCCGAAGGTAACCCGTTTCTCGGACGGGAGCCTTCTGGCGAATGCGGCGAATCCCGCCGAGGCGGCCAGGATTAGTGCTCTTCGGACACTTCATGGCACCCCGGTGAGTGTGACGCCGCACTCTACCATGAACTTTGTGAAAGGAGTAGTTTATGCGAGGGAACTCGTTGACTACTCCATTGAAGACATCACCTTAGAGCTGGCCGACCATGGGGCGGTCAAGGTCGAACGTGTGATGAGAAAACAGGGAGGGGCCTCGAGACCCACCCCTACACTCTTCGTCACGTTCGACTGTGACAAGCTCCCTGAGTCGGTGCGTGCCGGTTGGTACCGCTACCGCGTGAAGGAATTCGTGCCACTGCCGCAGCGGTGCTATTACTGTCACCGCTTCGGCCATACGAATCGCTCATGTAGACGTGCAAAGGCGGGGTCACCCGAAGTCTGTGTAAATTGCTCCAAGGTCGCACACGATAAGTCCAAATCGTGTGTGACCAAGTGTGTCAATTGCGGAGAGCCGCACCCTGCTTCTTCGAAGCAATGTGGTGCATATCTCCTTGAGAAAGAAATCCTGGCCGTTCAGGCCCAGGATCGACTCTCATTCCGCGAGGCAAAGGACTTGGTCCTGGCGCGCCCGGCTCTGCCTTGGACGTCATATGCCTCAATAGTTAGGAAGGCACCCTCTGCTCCCAGCCCATCCAGGCCAACGAGCACAGTTGTTTCCGCGCCCATTCGGAGCCCTTCTGCGGGCTCTACCCAACCCGGGCGCTCCCCTGGTAAAGCTGGCGGCAAAAAGGGCTCATACCCTGCCCCGGCTAAAACCAGGGCTCCCCCCTCTTCCCCCAGCGTGACCGTTTCCCGTAAGGCGAAACGGCCACGCGCCTCCACCGAGTCGTTAGACTCACAGGAGGCAACACCCCTGAAGATGGTCGCTAGGCCATCTTCCGGGGTTCCTAAAGCTGTCCCCCGAAAGGAGGACATCAACAAAGGAGCTTCGGCTCCTTCGCCCACGTCCCGAGGTGGAGCGAGTAGCTCGGAGACGGTGGTTCCTCGAAAAGAGGGCCCCCCGCCTCCGAAGCCGCAACGCCCGCCTAAGGTTTCGAGGCGGAGGGAGGAAAAGACTCGCATGGCGAGCCCAACCTCCCCCAATAAGTCCTCGAAGGCGACAGCGCCTTCAGCGCTTTGTCCGGCCAACAGCGCCCGGGGTTCTGCCCCCGGGAAGCGGACGGCCATTCCCGTGAGGGTCTTCAATTCGAGGAGGGCCCCCGCGTCTCCTCCGAGCTAGACCTGGAGGGCATATTCCTTCAATGGAATTGCCGTGGACTCCGGGCCAACTGGGAGGAGCTGCGGAGGCTCGTCTCGTCCCGTTCCCCGTTAGCTATTTTTTCGCAGGAGACCATGCTAGGTGCGTGCCCCCTCCCTGCCCTCCCGGGGTATAAGGGTCTTGCGACCCCACCACCTCGGGATGGCCGTGCTGGGGGATGCGCAGTTTACACCCGGCATGATGTCTCCGTTCTTCCTTTCTCTTTAGATACCTCCTTTCAGGCAGTGGCTGTGCAGCTGCACCTGGATAGGAGGTATACTATCATTTCTGCGTACATTCCACCGTCAGCTGACTTCGACGCGGGGGACTTCCGCCGCGTCGTTGCACGGTTGCCGATGCCCTATCTCTTGCTTGGAGATCTGAACGGCAGGCATCCTCTCTGGGGAGATTACTCCATAAATCCCAGGGGACAAGTCCTTGCCGATCTGATCGAAGAGCTTGAGATGGGTGTCCTAAACGTGGATGAGTTTACGCATCACTGTCCGAGAACCGCTTCATTTTCTTGCCTTGACCTATCTTTGTGCTCTTCGGATGCACAGCCTGATTTTGATTGGGGGGTGGTCGATGACCTCCATGGTAGTGATCACTTTCCCATTCAAATATCATTTTCAGGGCAACTGCCGCCTGAGAGACCACCTCGGTGGTGCTTGGCGCTGGCGCGGTGGCCTGCATTTCAGGAAATGACTGAATTCTCTATCTCAGTCGAGGAGTTTAGGTCGGTAGATGAGGCCGTTGAGTTCTTCTCCGGCAACCTCATCGCCGTGGGCCTGACTACTATTCCTAGGACGTCTGGCCGTTTTGCACGCCGATCACTCCCATGGTGGTCGGCCGAGTGTGAGACGGCCCTCAAACAGAAGCGTTATGCCTACATGCGCTATAAGCGCCGCCCGAACGATTTCACTGTCGCTGAATTTCGTCGGGCTAGGGCTAGGTTGCAGTATATTTCGAAGCACGCCCGCCGCTCTTCTTGGCGGGCATACGTGTCTTCACTTAACGGGAAGACCCCTTTAGCTGAGGTGTGGAAGCGAGTCAAAAGGATTCGGGGCAAGTTCTCGCAGGACCCCCCTCCCGTTCTCCAGGAGAATGGGACCGCAATCTCGGACCCCGCGTCCGTGGCGGAATCCTTAGCGACCGCTTTTTCCGCATTCTCTAGCCGTGATGCTGCTCCGCCAGCATTCAATGCACGTCGTGATGTCGCGGAAGGCCGCCGGCTGGACTTTACCTCCAGAGGCGGAGAACCCTTCAACGACAAGTTTACTGTGAGTGAGTTGCGCTCCGCTCTCGCTTCGTGCGCGGACACCGCCCATGGTCCGGACGATGTCCCGTACGCCATGCTTCGACACCTGGGTGAGCGAGGCATGGCCTTTCTGTTAGATTTGTTCAACAGGATCTGGGTGGAAGGTCTTCTCCCAGACTCCTGGCGAATCGCTACTGTGCTCGCCTTTCGCAAGCCGGGGAGAGATCACTCTACTCCGACCGGTTTCCGCCCAATCTCTCTAACCTCTTGCGTGTGCAAGTTGATGGAGAAATTGGTAAATGTTAGATTAGCCTATCCCCTGGACAGCGGAGGCCATCTGTCTTCTGCACAGTGTGGCTTCCGTAAGTTCCACTCCACGTCGGATGCTCTGCTCCGACTGGAAAATGCCGTCTGCGAGGCTTTCCTTTGTAGACAGCACTACGCCACGGTGTTTTTTGATCTGGAGAAGGCCTATGATACCGCATGGCGATACGGTATCATGGAGACTCTTTACACGATGGGGGCGAGGGGACGCCTCCCAATGTTTATATCTGAATTTTTGCGAGATCGTCGATTCCGCGTACGGGTGGGGGGAGCCCTCTGCGGCCCAAAGGAGCAGGAAGAGGGTGTCCCGCAGGGAAGTGTCCTCAGTGTCACACTCTCTGCCCTGAGCATCAACGGCATCACCTCGGTGCTGCCGGAAGATGTTCTCGCTACGCTCTACGTGGACGACCTTTCGATCTCTTTTGGCGCGGCCCAGATGCCAACTCTGGAGCGCCGACTCCAACAGGCATTGAACCTCGTCTCTCGCTATGCCGAAGCGCACAGGTTTCGGTTTTCTTTGGTCAAGACTAAGGTGGTGCACTTCTGCCGCCACCCACGGCTTCACCCCGACCCAGATTTGTTTCTTAATGGGGTGCGCCTGGATGTGGTTGAGTCGCACCGTTTCCTTGGTCTTGTATTCGACCGACGCCTCACCTGGGAGGCTCACATTCGCAGCCTTAGGGTCTCTTGTACCCGCGCCATGGACATTCTCCGTTCCGTGACGTTCAGCGCTTGGGGCGCTGATAGGGCTACCGCCTTACTTTTTTATCGATCCTTTGTTCGCTCGAAGCTCGACTACGGATGCGAGTTTTATGCATCCGCAGCCGAGCGTTTATTGCGGAAGGTGGATTCGATCCACCACACCGGCCTTCGCCTTGCGACCGGTGCCTTCCGCACTTCCCCCATTGAGAGCCTGTTGGTCGATGCTGGGGAGATGCCACTCGCTCTGCGCCGCGTGCAGTGCATCACTAGCCTGTACGCGCGAGCCCGGCGCCTCCCTCAGTCGCCAACAGCTCTCACTGCATCCGCAGCTGATCTCGATGGTGCCTATGCCGCCGAGAGACGCCAGTCATACCCTAAGCCCTTTGGGTTTAGGGCCAGGAAACTCCTTCGAGAGGTAGATATAGCTCTCGTGCCGGTGGCACCCCTGGTTCTGCCCAGGACGCCACCCTGGAGGGTACCACATTTGGCTATTTGTCGCCACGCATCTGCTCCCAAAGCTTGTACTGCGCCGGGAGTATTGCGTTCGACCTTTTTGGAGCACACATCGTGTCACGCTGGTACCGTGCCAGTGTATACGGATGGCTCCAAGTCCCAAGAGGGGGTCGGCTTCCACGCCGTATCCCCTCTGTTTGAAGTCAGCAGGGCTCTACTAGGCGCTGCGTCTGTCTTCACGGCCGAGCTGGTGGCAATACACCACTCGGTACGGGAGATTACGCGACGTGCCCGGTTCGGAGACCGGATTGTGATTTATAGCGACTCACAAAGCGCCCTGAGTGCTCTCGGGGCATTGGAATCTCCGCATCCCCTGGTTCGCGAAATCCATGACGCCACGGTTTGGGCGAGCCGGGCAGATGTCGAGATTATCTTCTGCTGGGTTCCTGGACATGTAGGAATTGCGGGGAATGAGCGCGCCGATGAGGGCGCCAAAGAGTCCGCGAGGATTCTGCGACCGGACCAGCGTTTCGCTCTTCCTCACACTGACTACATGGCAGGAATACGGGCAGCTCTTCGGACTGCTTGGCAAAGAAGATGGGAGACGGTCGAGGGGAACTTAAAGTTGCGTGCCATTGCGCCGCGACTGTTCCCATGGACCTATCCCCCAATGCCGCGGCGGCTTCAGGTTGCTTTCTGTCGTCTTCGAATCGGACACACTCGTGTGACGCATCGTTACTTGGTGGAGCGCTCGCATGTGCCCTATTGCAACGACTGCGTCGTCCCCCAGACTGTTCGGCATATTCTTGTCGAATGTCCCAGTCTGGGTGATCTTCGCGCACGATACCTGTCTCGGTACCGGGATGGGCGGGGTCGCTACCGCCTGTCCCTTGTACTCGGGACGAGTGCGTGCACCATGACTGGTGGACTTATTGACTTTTTGGGGGAGGCCGGCCTTCTCCCCTTTATTTAAGGTTCCTTTTTTTTGTTATTGTTTTGTTTTAGGTTGCACTCTCCTGCACCGGGGTGAGGGGGACCTCCCCCCGCTGCCGGAGATTGCTTCGATTGTTAAGTTTTTCCAATTTATATTGATTGTTAAGTTTTCATATTTTAACTTTAAAGTAGCCTAATTCTAGGCTGTCGTGTTTTTCGGCGACTTATGCCCAAGTGGGTAGTTGCCAGATGGGCTCTATAAAAAAAAAAAAAAAAGAATCTTAAACCTTGCCGGGGTCAAGGCCTGTGCCTCCCCAAAAGAGACTGGTGACGCGGCCAAGGGGACCCGCGATTTCCTGGGAGGGGATGGCCAATTGGAGGCTTCTCCTGTGATAGACATGGTTCTCGAAGAAACCCAGCCTCAGAGGGTAGGGCCTTCCATAGGGAGGAATCCGGGCTCGGCACCAAGCACCGAACCTGAATCCACTCTATGCAAGGTCCTCCTCAAACAGCTAGGGCCTCTGAGGCAGTACAAGGAGGGAAGGGATCTCCTCTGACCGGTGCCCCTGCGACCACCAGGACCTTTAAGATTTCGGAGAAGGACCTTGCTGAGGCCGGTCTATCTGGCCTAGGGGCTTCTGTAGGGGAAGGTGAGAAGCGGGTTCATTCCTTGCCCTCCTCTCCTAAAAAGAAGAAAAAGACAAGAAAGACTAAAAAGATTCGGGCTCCTCTACATCCGCGGGGGCTACGGGGACGGACGAGGCTGCTGCCACTCTGGCAAGCGACCAAGCCAAGATTGGCACATCTGGCCCCTCTGCCCCTAGGTGCAGAGCCCCTGACTATGACAAAGACAAAGAGTGCACAGGGTGGAGCCTCGATGACATCAGGGCCAGTTATTCAGAGGTTACCTGGCCTTTTCGAGCCCGCTGGCTTCAAACGCTGCGTCGTTATTCGCTCCACTGATGGCACCATGTTGGCCAAGGGCAACATGATCAATCAGAGGAGAGGATTAGCTAGTGTAATTGGTAGAGAGCTGAAGGTGACCCGTTTCTCAGACGGGAGCCTTCCCGTGAATGCGGCGAATCCCGCAGAGGTGCCCAAAATAAGTGCTTTTCGGACACTTCATGGCACCCCGGTGAGTGTGACGCCGCACTCTACCATGAAATTTGTGAAAGGATTAGTTTATGCGAGGGAACTCGTTGACTAATCCATTGAGGACATCAACCTAGAGTTGGCCGACCATGGGGCGGTAAAGGTCGGATGTGTGATGAGAAAACAGGGAGGGGCCTCGAGACCCACCCCTACACTTTTGACTGCAGGTTTGACTGTGACAAGCTCCCTGAGTCAGTGCGTGCCGGTTGGTACCGCTACCGCGTGAAGGCATTCGTGCCCCTGCCGCAGCGGTTCTATTACTGTCACCGCTTCGGCCATACGAATCGCTCATGTAGACGTGCAAAGTCGGGGTCACCTGAAGTTTGTGTAAATTCCTCCAAGGCTCCAAACGATAAGTCCAAATCGTGTGTGGCCAAGTGTGTCAATTGCGGAGAGCCGAACCCCGCTTCTTCGAAGCAATGTGGTGCATATCTCCTTGAGAAAGAAATCGTGGCCGTTGAGGCCCAGAATCAACTTTCATTCCGCGAGGCTAAGGAATTGGTACTGGCGCCTGGGACGTCATATTCCTCAATAGTTAGAAAAGCACTCTCTGCTCCTGGCCCATCCAGGCCTCGAGCACGGTTGTTTCCGCGCCCATTTAGAGCCCTATTGCTGGCTCTACTCAAGCCGGGCGCTTCCCTGGTAAAGCTGGGGGCAGAGAGGGTACACACCCAGCGTCGGCTAAAACCAGGGCTCCCCTTCTTCCCCAAGCGTGACCGTTTCCCGTAAGGCGAAACGGCCACGCGCCCCCACCGAGTCGTTAGACTCACAGGAAGCAACACCCTAGAAGTTGGTCGCTAGGCCATCTTCCGAAGGGTTCTTAACGCTGTCCCTCGAAAGGAGGACAGCAACATAGGAGCTTTGGCTCCTTCGCCCACGCCCCAAGGTGGAGCATGTGGCTCGGAGACGGTGGTTCCTCGAAAAGAGGGCCTCCGGCCTCCGAAGCCACAACGCCCGCCTAAGGTTTCGAGGCGGAGGGAATATAATAAGCTCGTTTCCCCTCTTACTAAGAACACTTGTCTTGTCTCTCACTGGATAAAAAGCCTACACTTCGTTGTTCAAAAGGCTTCTTGAATCAACCTTTTTGGAGGTTAAGGATGATAGCTCTGGCGATGAGCGTCTTCGTCATATAAGCGATGAGCGTCTTCGTCATATAAGCGATGAGCGCTTAATGATACAGGTTTAAATCCAAATTCTGTATTTATTTTCATATAACGGTTAAAATAGGTTATCCTATCTTTCCGTTCTCTACGTCGGCCATTTTTCTTCTTAATCTTTGATTGGTTCACGTGATATTCTCCTACGTGTTTTTCCGGGTTGGGTCACCAATTTTTATTTCCTTGGGCCTTTAAAAATATGTATATATATTTATATATATATATATATATATGCATTTATAGATTTTGTAAATAAGTGAAAGGAAGTCAAGGCACTTTTTTTCATATAATGTGGAGAGAACTAAAAAAACCTTGTTGATGGCTCTTATTTCTACCTGGAGGATATTAGCAAATAAAGAGAAGTAAAAGGAAACAGGGCGCTGACGTATCCGAATATACCCTCATCGTCAGCTCCAATTCCTCATGATAAATCTTACCCATACCTCAGCTACTATCGAAGGTTAGTATAGAGACTCGGCCAAAAATTTAGGACACCTCAGAAATTTTAAGAAATTAGATAAAGTAGTGTTGTAAATGATTTATTTACAAATTAATATAAATATAATAGTGAAACAAGTAAAGATAAAGAGCAATAACTTATATGTATATTCTTAAAACAGTCAACAAGAATAAACAACTAACAAAGTTGACCAAAACGTATAACATCAACACCATATAACAGATAAGCAGATGTAGTGTGGGAAATTAGAGCTTCCTCACGCTGATAGAGGAAGCTCACTAGCGACTCGCGAGACCATTAGCAGTGATTAGAACATTTATTCTTCGAGGAATGATCTCCACGAAAGAGCAACAACGTAAGAGGGTGTGATCCTGACCTGCTCCTCAGTGATGAGTGCGTTAAGTTGTTCATTGTTTCCTGGCTGACGGCGTTTTAAGGGCTCTTTTATGTCATGGCAGAGGTTTTCCAGTGCATTCAAAACCGGAGACTGAGTCGGCCAGTGCATCAGCGTGATATTTTAGCTCGGAACCACTGTTAAATGACTGCAGAAATGTGACATGGGGCATTTTCCTGCTAAAAAATCACATTCCGGCCACTTCGGGAGAGATTTTTGGCAGAAGGCAGCAAGTAATCTCTCAAGGCAGTTAGTATATCTCTGAATGCATCCTGCCATTAAAAACTGTGAAACGACCCACTCATAGACTTGACATGCACCCAATACGATTCCACTGCAGCCACCATCCTTTACTTTGGTACAGTTCATTCTCGACTCTACTGCTCACCTGGCCTTTTAGAGAATCAACTGTTGCCTGGGCTTGACAACAACTGGAACATGTAATCATCGAACCATAAGACACGTCTCTACTGACACATGGTGGAGTTGAGTTGAGCGCGTTTCCAAACTATCTAACGTTCCTTTTTTCAGGTTTGCTAAGCGTATTCTGGCAGGCTTTATATGAAACCAGGTCTTGTGTAAGGACTGAATGACGGACACTTTTTGCCGGTGCATTAACCTTAATATCCTCTATTGAATTATATTGCCGTATTTTTACGATCCCGAGGGCCAATGCATTGCCGAAACCTCTCTTCACGTTGCCTTCTGACTCCGAATCGTCCAGAACGAGGTATTTCTTTTATGTTTAAACTTTCTCCGATCCTATTTAACACTTATACAACAACAGAATGTGATCCCTTGATCCACCAAGTTTTTGCTTAACTGCATACTAATACCGGCATTACATACGTTTTAAGACAATCATCATTTTTAATAGTTCAAAAGGTTAAAAGAAATCTCGTATTCCTATTTTGCTTTCTAGATTATAGATTAAATTATGAACCAAGTAAAATTCTATATATGATCTATATAGAAAACCAAGAACGAATATCGATTCCATATTTAGATTATAAAATATATAATTTATATTTTGACTGGATGAAAAATCAGATTAATACATGGACTTCAGTTTTAATAGTGAAGTTAAAAAAATCAACAAAGATTCACACTTTACAGCAACCTGTGATTCTTCTAGCTCACTATTCCAATAAAAAGTGTTGGATGATCTAATAAGAGACATATTTATCTTAATCTTAAACTAAGCACCTTTCTTCTAAATTTAAAGAGTGAAACTTGATAGAACTGATTGTAGAAGTACTGGTTATAGAATAAAGCACATTCATTTTTCTACTTTGTTTCATATAAGTCTGAATTTATGTCACTGCTGAAGATGATGATAGAAACTTTAGTGCCATCGGAAAAGAGCATGACCAAATTCAGTCAAGATTTTTTATTAACAGCTTCGCTAGTTGATTAAAGGTTGTTATTTATCCATAATATAAATAAACATCCATTAGCCTATTCAACCCATATGAAACAACAATAAATGAAGGTCAGAATTCTAGTCATAAAAATAACTTATGTTAAGTTTGTTGTGAAGTGTGTGGGAATGTCATGATGTTAAGGTTTTTATTACGCTTTAATAGAGAGTTTGGATAATACAACTTTTTTATGCGAATGGAATAACCGGGCTCTCTCTGAACACTCCAAAAAAGTACATTCGTCAGCTAGAAGTGAGTGGTAGCCTTATACGTTCAATGTTGTTTGGTAACCACTTGTGGAGCAATAAAATGATTTACTCCCGCTTCAGCTAAAATTAGAACTTGTTAAACAATTCAAATAATTCATTTACCCATCGCACAAAAATTTTTGGGTTAACTTCACTAAATTCAACGCATTTTCACCATTATTAAAAGTTTCATACAAACTTGCATTTAAAAGGTTTTCTATAAACAGATTCGCATTTGCACAATAAAGAAACCTTGAATGCATTTTCAAGCGAACTAACTTTGGTTCGCTTTTTTGTGGAACATTGTACAATATTTACTGTATTTATAAAGTAGTGGTGATTGTGGCAAGGCCTATGTTGAAATTCTGATGGGTGTATAATACTGATAAGTGAGGATAGAAATGGGAAAAACATCGCGGATTTCGAGCGGATGGCAGGTGTTTGCAGTAAGACAGCTAGCTAAATAGATAATGGATCTGGAGAAAGTTTGTGATGAACTTATAGTTGTGGAAGCATTATAGTAGTGTCTAAGAATGGGTAGAGTAGATGGTAAACTGTGATATGATATGAAAATTATTTATTGTGGAAATAAGACATAGATTCAGGTGAAATATATAGGTAATTAGATGGTCTGCGATTTCCCTTGGGTGTTAAAATTCTTTATCAATGGAGTACTGATCTAAAGAGGAATAGGTTTGACGAAACAAGAAAGTAAATTGTTAAGAAATGCTAGAAAATTAGTCATATCTACGTTAGTGTATGCGGATATCTTTATGTTTGTAGCTAAAAGTGGCAAAACTTTGAAACTGTTATCGATCTGTTGGGCAGTGTATTTATAAGGAGGCGACTCTAAGTAAATAAAAAAAAGAAATAATGAAGGTATGAGATTATAATTATTTATGTTATCGTTATAAAACTAAATGCTTTAACTATCTAAGATGTATCTTAAATGATAATGTCAAAGATAAAGCAGATCTCAACCACAAGGTTTTAAGGTATCTCGAGTTGATCAGAGCGTTAGTAAAGAATATGTTAGGAAGCTACCAAGAGTATGCTGATACCAACTTTGATGTATGTGAGTGATGGTATGTTATATTGAAGGTGGATGAATGTTAATAGTGGGAGGAATATAATGGAAAAAATAGGAGTACTGCTTATTGTTTGAGTAGGAAAAATAGTGAGGCCCTGATGGTAAAAACGAGAGCATGAAATAGGCTAGTTAGTATGGAGGCGATATAGGAGCATTTAACGAGTGATGAACCATGAAAGGAGTAAATTCTAAAATAGCTAGCACCCCTTCACTTTAAAGTCCGAAGCGCCGTAAAAGAATTGATGTGCGGCATTGTGTTTAAAAGAATTATATGGTTTCGGGAGGGCAGTGAATTTTAGCAAACAAATCCAACTTAATGGAATTGACTTGTTTGTTAAATTATTAAAGTCTACTCATTCACCGAAATTATATAAACAAATAATTGAATAAACAATTAAAAATCCTGCACTAGTGAGGCGTTCTAAAATTTTGCTGAATGACTGTATATTTAGCAATCATAATTTACACCATCGGAACGAAGAGTTTAGACAATACTCAATATATGGTTGATAATTAAACTGATTCTGTTCGAAGATATTTCGAATAAGATTTGCAGCTTGTATTTACTTCATCCCAAATTTATTTTTTGTCATCATTAGTTATCCATGCCTAGTGAGAATGGGGTAAAAGCATTACCATTTTAAACCTATTAGAAACCAAAAATAAATCACCTAACTAAAAAGCATCGTGACTATTAGGATTTAAAAAACATCATGTTTAGTAAATATCCTTTTTTAAAGCTCAGTATTACATTCATGAATATGGTAATTTATCAATTTCCGTCTTGGTAACAAATATAAATGCCTCGTCATAAGTGACAGATTTGCCAATCACCTGAGGAAACTCTATATTAACAGTGGTCTGTTATTTTTCAATCTTTTCTTGTTCTATTTTATGTGTTTTATTTGACCTTTTCATACAGTCCGAACTTTATTTAGGCCCTCTTCCCGTCTCAGTCTGTCCAGTATAAAAATAAAATATATCCGTTGCCAGACCAAAGCGATTTTGAACTACTCGCCGCCACTACCGAGGTAATGGATGCAGTTAGGAATAAGAAGTTGCGGATGGGGTAGGATGGTACATCCCTCAATGTTCCTAAGTTGGATAGAGAGACGAAGTTGCGAGCGTGTTGTAGCGGTTCAGCCAGCGGAGAAACTGCTACAACATACTTTTGCGATTATGCAAATGACAATTGTTTACTTATATATAATATTCATGATGATTTGAATAGGAAATCAAGAGAGTGTCACAAATAATTAAAGGAATGTGGCTATGAAAAAATAAGTTTGGCTCTCTCCCATTACTTCGCAGTATTAGACGATATGGTCAACTTCTGGTTTATTGCCCTTATGAGACAGTTAAAAGCAAAACGATTTTAAATTACTTTTATTCGAGCTGAGAGAATCTTTATTATTAATATAGATAGTTATTGTCATTTGTTCCACTTTTATTTCCATAATTCTCATTTTCTCTGTATGGAAACAACAAATATATGTTTATTTAAGGGAAGGTGCCCGTTGTGGGAGGAGAACTTAATTCTCGCCTAAATGAATCATCATATTTATTTACATTAGCTCCTATTGCTTTGGCATAGTCAACTAATGCTTCTGTCATAAGTTCGGTCGATTTATTTCTGAAAGAAAATTTGTTACTTACCTATCAACATTATCAACATGCTTGTGTGTGTGTTTGTGTGTGTTTTTATTTGGAAAAAAACCCATTTTATTCTTGATCTCTAAATATGATCAAGAAATGTTCGAGTTATTTCATTTGGATCTTTTCTTTATTTTTTTCTGTATTGACAAAGTAGTTTAGGGTACCTTTTAACGCGATTTTTTTGGGAACGATTCCTCTCACTAAGGAGTATATGATATGGTTCCTAGAGCCACACCATTTAGAATTGATATATTGCAACCTCACATTTTTTTAGACCTTATAATATCTACCCAGTTTATTTATGTAATTTTTGTATATTGAAATTTATGATATTCTTATTTAAATGCTTTTTCCATAATTATCTTTTAGTCGCGGGCGAATCTATATCTCAAATGTCGGTGGGTCGGTGGGTTGGACTGTCGGATCCCGTTTTGCTTCTAAAATTTTGGGGGGGAGGGGTAATAATATTGTAACTATTGGGCCAATAGTAACGAAATTTGGAATCCTAATGTTGTTTTACATTCTCTTTCGATCGATATAATTGCCAAGGTCCACCCAAGGTTAGCCCTGGAATTATTTTTTGGGGGCATAAAATCATCACTATTTTGCCGATTTAACGAAATCGGAAACAATTATGTTGTTTTGCATTTTCTTTCGAATCATATAATTTATAAGGTCCTCACAAGGTTATTCCGGAAATTATTAAAAGTTTTGAAGGTTGTAAAGTCATAAATCAGAATACGTAAGAGTATCTAACTAAGTATTGTGTTGTTTCTATTTTTCCTAGCATTTGGTTTTAACTTATTTGAAATCAAATCAACTTGGCTCGTTCGTTCCCTTAAGTCGTTTATAAAATCACTCGGGACAAATAAAAAATACCAGTGCCAAACCTCGTCTTAATCCAAACCCAAGCAAAAAATAAAAGGTTTCCCACGAAATGAATCGTCATACAATATTGCGTCAAAAATCGCTCAAATTGCGCTTCCTGGCGTGTTCTCCTCTTAAGAGCATTCTCCGAATATTCAAGTTTTCGGTCCAAAAGGGAAAAAAAACATTTGAGACCTTTGACAAAAGTAACGAGTTGGGTTAATATTCAGAAATCCATAATCACTTAAAAACAAATTTATTCACTCCTATTATATCAAGCAAATTTTTTGCGCATCTATAAATATAGAAGTTATTGAGATATCGAAGTTTTATTATTATAATAATAGTTTGAATTTAAAAATAATTCCCCTTCTTAGGTGTTTTCATATATTACAAAGGAATTTTTACTCGAATTTATATAGTCACGTTATATTTTCTACATATTTTGTGGACCTAGCAAAACGATTCACCATGACCCTAATCAGGTCTTGGAGTTATTATTTAGAAAACGGTGTAAATCTAAGAATTTCTTTGAAAGCATTTGTGGATTAGAAGAGATTTTCTTGCGAAAGATATCCATCCCCATTGGCTCGCTAAACATGACTTTGTGGATAGTCAAAGGCTCATCGTAGAAATGGATGAGGGTTATTATTTGATGGAAGTCACAAGGAGAAACAACAATATCAAGAAGACGAACGACATGTTTATGCTTTTGAGTTGCCTATAAAATGAGTTATTAAAAAATTTGCGAAATGAGGCTTAGAACCCGCTACAAAGGAGGTGGTATGTGAGGCCAATTCCTCCTTTGTGAGGTAAAAAAGGTTTATATAGATTCAAAAACTGGTAATTTGAATAGTGATGAAAAAAGAAATAATTAACCCAATCACAAGTTGATTAGGTTATTTTATGTTTGGTTGATTATTTTTATATGTCTATTTTAGTTTATCATCTTTATTTGTTCTTTATTTGGTGGTCGTTTGGAGAAATGCGACAAAATCTAGGTCAAATCCGATTTCGAAGGAATCGGAGCCAAACTTTGTTTTGCCTCGTTTCGACTTCCAATCACCGAAACAAAGTTTAGATTTGGACAGAGGACAAAAAAACTAAAGAAAAAAGTGATCAAATTTACCAAAAGTGATTACAATAAAATAAATAATAATCCTGAGTTTTTATTTGAAGATTCTTCTTTTTTGCTCCAAAAAATCATTCCAAAGAGAAATCTTTCATTTTTTCATGTCTTTATAGGTAGTTTTTTCCCTGATTTTAAAGAAACCAGGCAATGGTTTCGCCACTCCACCCTACAGGGGGAGCTTGCGCTTTTAAATATTACAGACTTCGCCAATTATAATAATTTAAAAAATGAACTGTAAACTAAATTTCCCCCTTTCCAATTTAATAGAAAATATATAAAAATAAATTTTCTGAACTTCACCATTTGTGTTTTAAAAAATTTAAAAAATTTCGATACTTCTATTTATTTCTGAACGTAGATAAAAAAAACATGTCATAACCAAACTAAGCGAAATTATTATTCAAATAATCCAAAAATTCCCCTTCTAAAATTATAGAGTTAGTGATGATGATGATGATGATCATCATCATCATGATAACAATAAAACTGTTTATTTAACTGGATCAGAAACAGTTAACTTAGTAAATTAAAATGATGTAAAATTTCCTCATCATTAAGCGAAATGCTTACATTTGTATCACATATGTCTCTTAATGAAAATAATCCGCTATAAAAAGGAAGTTATCTCTATAACTACTGTACATATACGAAATATGAAAAAAGCTCACAAATTGCACGTGAATCGTCAAAGTTATGCAGATCCATCCAAAAGGAAAAGTGAAAAACGATTCCTTAAAAAGGTCTTTAAGAATCAAAATGAAAGCGCTCGGGATCGTTTTTCACTTTTGCTCTGTGGGTGTATCTGCATATAGGTAATATATAAAGGTTATTTACCATAAAAATCTTTTTAGCATTGTTTGATATCGAATTTTTAGTTACATAACAAGGCATTTATGAATAATCTATACTCTCTTCAACCTTGGATCATTCAGACCTGATCGAAAGTTCTCCAAAGACATGCGTTCCTAAAGTCAAGTTTCATTGGCTGATTAGTTTAGAAAAATTCAATCAAGTTAAAAGCAATTGTGTCTAAGGACACTCTCGCAAATATCCAACTTATATTTTCTTGCTGTCTTAAATAATGTAGTCATCTATCTAAGAATCCAACTTTCTTCGTTAAAGTGTTTATCCAGATTAATCGCATGTGAACGTGATGACAAGCATGTGTCTGATACATTAACAAACGTGATGGTGTTTGCGAATCCTGCGACGTATGACTACGAAGTTTCAAATATTTTCCGATATAAAACCCATACCAAAAATTATAAAAAGAATATGACGATGACATATTTCACATAGAAAAAATAGAGTGAAATATTAAAGAGTCGATGATAGAAAAGGATATTTTCCTCGAAGGGACCCTCCTATTAAAGACGAAAGCTATCACAAAACCTATCGAGTATCCTTTCATACTTCATCAGTCTCATGGTGGCATCCTTTAAGCCGAATTTTTTATCATCATTTTAATGAATATTGTATAATGCTGCGTTCAGCTTGTTTTTGAACATACAATGTTGGCAGCGTTTATTCAAGAGGAAGTACACAAAAGTGGGAATGAATCTAGATTCCACACAGAATAACTAAGTGAAACTCATGACTATATTAAGTTGTGTACACCTCTAGTGTTAATTATTTAATATATGCCATATCATAATCCAGCCTAAAAATCTATCGTCTTTAGAAACTCGAGATACGGATCCTTAGCGTCGTTGAGGTAAGATAAACTTTCAAAATTGGTCTGAGATTTTAAAATATGTAACTAATTTTCCTAAAACCTGTAATTAATTACTTAAATTAGATGAGCAGATATATTATGTGATTAAGCCAAAAATAAGGCTTGAAGCTGCCTTTTCCTAAAATGACACGTACATAACTGAATGCTACATAAAACATATACTTGGAAGGAGAAATTGGTTGCTTGTTTCATATTAATTAGTCCCAGAGTTAATTAATTCAATGGGACAACCATCGGAAAAAAATAACCAATGAGATCTAAATTCCAAAGGAGGAAGATATAAACATGAATTTCATTTCCTAATAGCTACTTTATTCTTAATATCTACCTTTTTACTAGGCCCTTGAATTGCATATTAAATCATTCCGACACACTAGGGAATATAAGGTTTTGTAATCATCCCAAACTTGAAAAGAGCCAGCTATGGCTAAAAAAAATAAGGCGATTAGATTTAAAGAGCAGACCAATCTGCTGAAGATAATGCGAGTCTAGCGAAATGGCAACTGAGATAATGAAAAAAGGATTATTAGCATTTAGCAAAGAGAAATTTGTCACCGTAAAAATATGTTTCAAATGCTATGAAAACAAGATCATACCAACGGCAACTGCCTCAATCATGGCATGGCCGAAGAGAAGGGATATAATAAAAACGAAAGAAAAGGAAATTCTGAAAAGATTAGGGACATGCAAAACAACTATTTATATCTCTGTCACACAAACTTCACGGCAGAACCAACAAAGCCAAATCAATATCGAAGGCTCACTAAATATCAAGATTCAAACATGAATTCTCACTCACATGTGATGACTATACCAAATCCAGTGTCATACGCAACAACTCTAAATAATGTGTTGAAATAAAACGGTCTGGCGCTAATGAATGATTCAATGTCGACTCCTCAGCGATATTTAATGTAAAAATAATAGAGAACACAATAAAGGCAGTATCCTAACCTATCCAGATAAAAGACTAACAGCCCCCTTCAAAGAAATTACAACAAGAAGAGACAAAATGTGAGGAAACTGAAATTGATGAAAGCTCAGAAGAAGCAAACAATGAAAGTGCAAGAACGATCCGAAGCAAAGAAAAATAAAAAATAAAAGAAAACATACAAGATGAAATATTCCCACGGCCATTTAGTCTTACGTATAAAGATATCGACTACTAACCCAAAGTAAAATAGTAAGGAAATCAAGGGATAAAACATGGATAACAAGTATATATATACAAAACAATTCGATATCTTAACAAGGATGGATGGAAGGTCAAACAGATGACCCACAGAAATATATTCAGAAGAATAGCCTCGAATATAATACTAATAACTGATTACGGAATAAAAAAGAATAAAGATTAATCTAAAATATTGAACTATGATGTATTAGCAACAAACCGAACAGGTGTATGTTTCGGCAAGGCTGGAGTAGCTATAAAAGAACAAAGATTAACAAATCAAACAAGGACTAACAGAAGCTAACTTTGCAATAGAAATTAAAATGGAACTTATCAATATAATAATAGCAGCTGGATATCAACCTACAAAAAGAAACGGATTATTAGTAGCTTATTTCCCTAATATATTCAACAAGAGACTACTACTTATTTTCATAGGAAATTTTAATGCGCACTGAAAAGAATAAGATCAAAGAGGAAAGAACAGAAACGGTTGAAATTTGCCAACTATGATTGACAAAGGAATTTGCTAAAGAATAGGCCGGAACTTCCTAATATCTCTCATAGAACAGACACAATCTATACTAGATATATGTCTAACCAATATCAACCACTCTTTTAATTATACATTGAACAAATCTAGATAATTTTTTGCATCCATACGGCCTGTAGAGGGACACCTGTGTAGACTAGCTTGGCGCTCAGAGTCTTACACAAGCACTGGCAGACAGTTGACCACAGACCGCTGGAGAAATATTTAGGAAATTAATAGAGTGCGAATTACGGTTGGCCTGGTTTAGATTAATGGCTTGCCATGTTGAAGTTTAAAAGATATATAAACACAATATCCCAAAATCTAATTTTAATATATATGAATAAAGGGGGTAATATATATATATATATATATATATATATATATATATATATATATATATATATATATATATATATATATATTTATATATATATATATATTTATATATATATATACAAAAGAGGGAACAAATTATTTATGGCAGTTAAAGGAATTAAGTGAAGATTAACGAGGTAATCTGGGGATGTCCATACACTATCGATTTACCTTCAATCGCGGGGAACTAGATAAGGTATGGAAGACAACGGCACAGGTCTTCAAGAAGATATTTCTGGGTGTTCTAACTAGGAGGATTCGAACATAGGGTTGGAGTAATTCCTGATGAAAAATTAGATTTTCTCTGCTCTAGATAGATGTAATCTCAACTCGAGACGATTCTGCTGATCAGCAGGAAGTCTAAGTCTCGAAAGACGTGAATCTTGAAGGGGTAGTTAAGATGAAAGGGACGCACAACTCTCTGGGAAAAAGGGGGGCTTGATAGCTTTCCTCTGACCAGGTGCCAAAGTTTAACAAATGTAAATCTGCTGACGATATCTTCCACGACGTACGACGATAAGTTACGAGGGGTCAGGGGAAACAGACGGTAGTCAAGACGCAGTAGATGGCGGGCTTTTAATCTCCTCGAGAGATATTGAGCTTCGCGTTAAATAACCGCGTGGCTGCTCCGCTATACAACTCAGGGCCTTGCGGTCCCCAGGTATATTTGGCGCCAGTCCAATCAAACACAATTAATGATAACGCATCGTTCCATTCCATCAAACTCGCCTCGCGATATGGGGGTAGGGTTAATATGGCCGCGCTGTGTGTTATCGCCTGGGAGGGGTGGATGATCGGGGTCTGAAAACAAACACAGCTGAGAAGTGTTTTTAAGCGAGTGATAGATTCTTCCTTGACTTTTAAAACTTATCACGCTGGCTCACGTGGTCTTGAAAGAATAAAGGGGTATTTCCAATGGGATTTCTCTCACAGTGTTCTTTCGATTGCATTCCCTCACACGCCTCCTTTTCGGAAGATGACGTTTTCCTAATTTGAAGAGGATGAAATAGGTGGACCTTTGAATTTATGATATCACAGCGGTCACTAAATGAATGAATTACTTCCGTTTAATCCCTGGCGCAGGGTATACTAAAAAAGGAATGGTGGTGAACCAAGACAAAAAACTGCACACAAAGTAATTAAATGAGACTTACAAAGAAAATCAAAAAGATTTATTCATAAAAGTGTAGTGGAACCAAATATCAATCTAAGTAAAGAAACATACCATCCCCCCCACAAAAAACACACGCAAAGGACAAATACATATGTACAAAAGGAAAACACAATTTTAAATGAGAACCAAGGAACATAAACATACACGGTTAAGACGGATTTCTAGAATTATAAAAAACAAAACGAGTACAAAGAGTCGATTATGGGCACGGGAGTACAATGCTTTACACATTTTACTCCACAGGGGGAGGGTCATCGACTGGATTCCTACTTAGACGGTCTGCAACACAGTTTTCTGTCCCTTTAATGTACCTTATTCGTAATTGGTATTCCATTAGAAGTAAATAGAAACGCAATAGACTTCCGTTCTGGCTTTTACAATTCTTTAATTAAGCCAATGGGCGATGATCGGTTTATGTATACTTCATACGATCGCTAAAGTTCAATTTCTATGACTGCATATTTCCTTTCGCGTGAGGAGAGCTTCTGGCTAGCGTACGTAATGAGGCAACCAATGCCATCATTACAAGCATCTGTTCGTATCCTAAAAGGTTTGTTCGTATTCGGGAGTCTCAGTATAGGGGCTGATGTTAGTCTTTCCTTCAGATGATAGAAGTGAGTGGTCACTTTGAGGCTCCATGCGAAGTGGTTCAGGCTACCTTTCTTTAGAAGACAGCAAAGGAGGGACGCTGAGGTAGCGAACATCTGGACAAAACATCGGTAAAAGGATGTCGACCCGAGAAAAGTGCGTAATTGCTTTTTAGTGCGCGGGAGGGGCATGTCGGCGATAGCATTTACCTTTCCTATTTGGGGGTCATTTGATTTTCGCCAATGTGGAAACAGAGCTATTTAAGAGTGCTATAGACGAAATAGCACTTGGTAAGGCCTATAGTGAGGCCGTTTTCACGAAGGCTATTGAGGTGCGATTATAATGAGGTAAGATGCTGGTCCCATGTACGGATGGCCACGTAAACGTTATCGAAGTAAAAAAAAGGTTACTTAGCCCATCCAGTATCCCGCGCATCATTCGATTATAGTTAATACAGGCCGAAACTGAACCAAAAGGTAGGCGCTGAAAGTGCATAAGGCCTTTTTCTGTGGCAATATCCTTAAGGGGATTTGATAATAGGCCCTACACAAGTCTTTCTATGAAATAAACATGGCCTCTTCAAATAGATGTAGACTTTGATCTATTAAGTGGATAATCGCAGCATCGAAAACTGTAACGGCGTTCAGCTTTCTAAAGTGTACGCACATGCAAAAAGACTGATCCGGCTTTCTGACCATAACAATCGGAGAGTAATAATCCGACGTGGAAGGTTCAATTATTTCTATAGCAAGTTTTCCACTTTGGCGTTAAAAGTCAGGGAGCAAGTGAACAGGTACCATGTAGGGCTTGGATCTAATAGGCTCCTGGGTAGTTAGGGCTATATCATGCTTAAAATACAAAGAGCAACCAGGCTTCTTACAAATTACATCGGGGAATTCAGCTAACAATGAGCTAACTGCCTGTTCTGAGGGGGTTCCAACTGGTGGTTTAAATCGAGTTCCAGGGTAGAGTTTACACGAGAGCCTGGGAGCAAAGAGAAAGCGTAGTTTGAGTCCGCTTCGACGCATACAATTTGGATTAAATTAAGAGGCTCAGGTGGATAAGAGGCTTCCATTACTGCCTTTTCGTCAAGGGCAATTATATTGTTAATGCGTGCGCGGCGGTGATAGCGTTTAGGCATATTCCCATGAAATAATTTGTTCCCTGAACGGGTCTGTATTTTGTACCCTACGGGACCACGGGCTTCTAGGATTGGGAAAGAGCCTTTCCATTGGGAAAAGAGCTTGCTTGTCTCCGTGGTTAGGAGGATCAGCACCTCTTCACTGGGCTTGAATCACCTTTCTTTGGACCTAATATCAAAATAGCTTCTTTTTTTTCTAAATTTAGGATCGAATTTATATACAATTGCTTAGCGCATTCTTCCAAGCGATTCCGAAGATCTAGCACGTAAGAATACGAGGACTTGATCTTCTCATTCAGGCGGGAATCAGAAAAAGATCATTCAAATTGCTCCTTTTTTCACGTACATTTTCGGCCATACAAGAGCTTGAAGGGGGCAAATCCCCCATTTCTTTCGAGGTCTTCTCTGCAGCCGAGTAGAGCAACCAGCAGGTATTGATGCCCTTTCAAGGGGCTAACATGGGTAACATATTTTTTTCAGAATGGTCTGCAGAGTGCAATTTAACTTTTAACAGACACCGTTAGCGGCGGGGTGAAAAGGAAAGGTGAACAAGGTCTTGATTGTAAGGAGCTTGCCGACGTGTTCCATTAGCTCAGAGGAGAACTGTTTACCTTGTCGAACAAGATCTCTTTCGGGATGCCGACGCAGGAAAGGATAGAAATAAGGGCTTCTGCACAAGTCAGGCTATCATTTTCTTTAAGGGGTACTACGTCTGGGAATCTCCTTACAAAGTCTTCAAGAGGGAGGACGTACGAGTCTCCTTCGCTAGACAGGGGGTAAATTGGGCCAAGTAGGACCATGTTCACTCTAAAAAAGTCTCAGAGACAATCAGTGTATTCTGGAAGGATGCAGGTGGTATTCGTCGTTTTGCTGTGGTCTTCTGGCAAAAGTCACACGACCTGCAAAACTTGGTTATTTCTTTGGCAGCCCTGGACCATAAGAAATAACGGAAGATTCTTTTAGACGTTTAGTTGTGACTGCAATGACCAGCCATTATTCCATCGTGTGCGATTCGGAGGACTTGAAGAACATGTGCCTGGGGGATGCCAATCGAGCAAGTGGGGGTTTTACCCTCAGCCGAACAGGAGCGATAAAGGAGTCAGACTTTAATGAGGTAGGTGACTTCCATTTCACCACGAACAGATCTACGTTTGTCATTTCTTACTTTTCCCACAAGTACTGAAAAGTGGGGCATTCATTTTGAGCGCTTACAAAAGTCTCGTTTTGAAGGGCTGCACACTGTGGAGCATAAGAAGGTTCTAAAGACACTGGTGGAACAGTGTCCTTTAGTGCTTGAGCCCTCGTGATGACGGGCGCAGCGACCGGGTTAGGGGAGAGCTGCGGGTTTGGCTAATCAACACGGCGCAGAATTTAATGGGGGCTGCTATCAGTAAGGCCAAACCATTGAAGTATGCGCATTCGAGATAGCAGCGGAGCACGGGTAACCGATTTGCACGTCCCAATTTGTGATGGACTACTGCGAAAATATCCTGATCGGGGCCCACTGGAGGGAGCAACTTTGCAGAAACGACGAAGCAAGTGCATCTGGTGTCTCTTACGAAGGTTACCATTTAGCAAATATTAACGCTTCCATTTTCAAACTTAAGCACCCCGGAGGAGCATTTGTTGAAAAAGAAATTAACTTGCTGTCCCGGAGGACTGCTTGTTGGGGGAGTTACTGGCGTTTCAGGGCAAGCCGGCGGATGAGAGAGAGAGGCACTTATTTGGTGCATTTGATGACTAGGACCAGAACGAAATTGGGAGTTTTGGGGACAGTGGGTCCTCACATGGTCGGAAACTCCGCAAGAAAAACAAGTTATGGGCATACACGGGTAATTTGACTCTGGGGGATTATTCATGAAAAGCTTAATATCCCTCGATACTGGCGGGGAATGGTACTTGGGTTTAAAGGGACCAGGTACCTTCACAATCTTCGGTGAATTCTCCGGGGGGAAATTTGGAGAGGTTACTCTAACTTTTGGGGCGATGGGAGATGAGACTTCTTGGGGTCTTTTGGGTGAAGATGTTGGCTTGATGCGTGCACATTCACTTCTATGCATTCCTTGAAATAAGACACGCATCTATCCTTCACGAATGCGTGGATTTCAGATGGTTGTAAGCCATCAACTGATGCTATTGGCAAAACAAAATAATTCCCGCGCTAAACTTGGGAGGACTTTGGTAAATATCTTATTCAAAAGGAAATGTAAAACAACATAAGGATCTTAAATTTAGTTAGACTCGGTCAAATAGCTATAATGTTATTTCCAAAAGAAAATCAATCCCGTGCTAACTTGGGACAACTTGTCAATTATATCCATCAAAAGAGAATGTAAAACAACATAAGGGTGGAAATTTCGTTAGAATGGGCTGACTAGTTAGGATGTTATTGCCAAAACGAAATAATTATCAGGCTAATCTTGAGAGGACTCTGACAATTACATCATTTGAAAAAGAATGTAAAACAACATGAGAGTTTTAAATTTCGTTAGAATCAACAAGCTAGTTAGAATGTTATTACAAAAAAAAGCAAAATGAAGGCAGATCGACCGACTGACCGATATAGTGAGATGTATAGTTGCCCGCTACAGGAATCTCAGGCGACTAGAAACCACGGGATAAAATGCGAGCATAGAAGTAATGTGCAGAGTTGTATCTAAAGCTTTCGACAAACTTTGTCAGAGGTGAAAAGAATATAAAATGTTCAGATTGGAAATTATCAACAAGATCAAATGAATACTATGCAACTAAGTTATTGATGGATATGCATTCCTGAACTCGACAAATACCAAGCAAACCTATTTAAGCTAGAAGATGAATTACTGTCGCGCGGGTGATTGAACTCCATAGCATATTTAGTTTATAACGCAGAGATTCCTCTATCTACATATTATAGACAAGGAATGTCTTAACATACAATTCTCGCGGATGATTTGACCAAGATAGTAGTGAGACCATTCAGGACTGTGAGAATTCATAAGGGAATGCCAGCAAGAAAAAATTAATGTATAAATAATTAGGAAAAAAAATCGAAAATAATGACAAATAAAACAAATTTATAATCGTACCAATATAGAGGAAGAAAATATCTAATATATGCTTAGAAAGATAAAAATACAGAAATAATAACAAATGTAAAGTATTAAGAATTACAATAACAAAAGCAAGTTGCAATAAAAACATTACAGAGAGAATCAACAAAGAAAAAATGAGAATTAAACCACGATAAATCTTAGAAGGAGAAGAATATAGAAAGATAATTGATACTCCTTAACAAAAAAAAAAAGAATAAGAGCGAAAAAATCGATGGAAAAACTGAAGAGGATTTGAGAGAATAACTTTGTAACAGGTTAGAGCACCTAAAGAAGGCTGGTGAGCCCATTGCCCATTTGCAAATATTTCAAAAATAATGAAAATAGAATAGGCAGGAATATTACCTTAAATAGAATAATACGAAGATCGAAAAATAGAGGAGAGAATCAAACAACAAAAATGACTGAAACAGGTAGAGTAGATCTTTAAAGGTAAAGATACGGTAAACATAGAGAAACTAAAATCTAATAACGGTATACAAAAGATACGAAAGAAATGTAAGTACACAAGAGAGCACTTCATACAGTAGCCTTTATAAAAGGATAAGAACGTTTTGAATGACACGACAAATACATGTTAAAATACAACACGGTAAAACTAAAACAACCATATAAGCTAATACTTATTAAAAAAATTTGTAACGTAAATACTTAATCAAATTGCCAGGGATTAATTAGCCTGACCTCAGGAAACCTAGCAACTCTATGCAAACCTCTTACTCTCTTCAATTTTAACCTTGAAACTTTCATTCTCCTAATTCACATTTACTGACTTACTAGGACTACAATTAACACAGGAGAAGGGGACAAAAGATATAATGAATAGAAAGAGATAAAAAATACACACCATCGTCTGAATTACTCGTTAAGCTTCACATCTACTGACTACCTAAATCTCCTTATAAAGCCTGATTCTTGGTTAAAAAGTTAAAAATGGATTATACCATTTTTATCGCACCAAACGCACAAGTGTTTCTTACAGGATAAGCCCTCTGTTTGGCTAGGGTTTGGGATTTCCCTAGGGCTAATTCATTGTCTAGGACGTTACTATTATTATACATAGGCTACTTTTCATCTCCTGTAACATCGTTAAAACGAAATGGTTTACATTTTAGTCAAGAAAAAAGAGATGAACAAATTTTGATTCTTTGTTGCAAGTAGACCTCTGAAAGGTCGTGAAAAATCCATTTCAATCTTAAATACCCTGCTTTAAAAAAACGATGCCCAGTCGAATGAAATTAATGCAGTTTTTTTTTAGCAATTTGTTCAACAGCTAATTTCTTTTTCCATTGTTATTTTTAAAAGATCTTGATCAATTTATAGTCTTAATCCTGAATGGGTCTCATTTTTGAGAGTATCCTTTTGGCAGCGATAATTCTCAAACAATCTTTGGTACTGGCTCACACTAATTGTTCCATTACCGTATATTTGGCACACACTTTCTGTTGTTAACTTGCATATCATTGCTGCCTTTTATAGACTCTATGGCATAACGTTACGAATGAGCTCTTTTGACATTTCCATATTATTTATAATTTATTTAAACCTTTTATTAAATTAACAATAATACTACAAAAATTAATAGGCCAGAAAATGAAGACTAAGGTAAATGTAAGCATTTGTATGTTTAAGCTAAGGGATGTAAGTGGTACATTGGCGACTAGTTTAGTATACTGGGCTTGTATAAAAATAAACATGCTTTTTAATATTTCTATCTATAAATTAATTATAAGAATGAAAAAAAATAATTTGATATTGATATTATTGTTAAGTCAAGGTATAACTAATTGATAACCGATGGTGAAATATACTTTTTTTGAAAAGTTTTACTCTTATCGATAAACTAATGTCAAGGCGCAGCTCCCCGCTAATTTTCCATTCAGAGGAATCATCTGAGCTTCAAAAGGCGAGAAATTCAATGTTCCAGCTGCACATCGAAGTCTCTCCTTATGCTAGACTTGAGAGGGAGCTCTGAAGAAAAGACATCTCCCCTAGTGGGCCGACATGGACGACCACAGGGGAGAAAAAAGCAAATTCCGCTCTGGGTCAAGGAGCGTTGCCCCAAACCATTAAGAGAGAAAGTGTTCGAAGTAATTTTTTCAACTCTAAGCATAGCACTATGTCGCCGAGTGGACCAGACATACGGCTACCAATTGAAATGTCACAGCGATTAATACTGAAGGAAAGATGAACGGAGTAAACGAAAAAGTTAAGACGTTTCACAAGACAAAAATCACTAGAGCATGCAAATTAGAATGCTATAGAGCGACTGGAGTGACCTCAAGTTTGCTCTTAGGAAAGAAAAGCGGTATTAGAAAAATTAAAATGAGAGATCGTTCATTATTAAACTACGCCCGGATAAATAGGGAGGGTTGGCATCAGGAATGGTATCCGTCCGTAAAGTCTCTGACACAAAATCTTTTACCGAATGAGAGTAAAACGGCTGATCAAGAACGGCGACCCCGTGTAGGAAAAAGCGGAGAAGAAGAAGTGTAATGTAATTTTGAATACGGTTGTGTATTTTAGTTCCATTTATTAAGGCAATGTTGAATTATAGAATCAAGCCTAGCACGTATCCTTAAATCTGTTTTATGGTTAGGCGTAGAAAACGTGAGAAAGGACATAAGGTAAGGAGGTCTTTGGATAAGTTAAAAAATTTTTACAAGTAGACTTATAATACTCTCGTTTCAGTGACATGTATTTAATATTAGTATTTAAATAGCTCATTATAAAATTTATCTCCTACCATATTTATTAGGCGCCATTAGTTGGAATTGAGTTCCAAGTTGAAACGATTTGATAATTAAAAAATTCTTCAAGATATTTATTTGCGTTAATTTTTTAGCGCTTTCTAAAAGTGAATTTAAATTTTTTAAGCCGATCATGAATGCTTTGTTTCGCATCTCCGAAATTAGCTTTGTCGCTCTCCTCTGTATTCGCTCAATTATAATACTATCATTTTGCAGCTAAGGCTACAGCAACTGAGTTGGATTTTACAGCGATGCACGCGCGATTGATCTGAACAATGGATTACTATTTCTGATAATATATTCGAAATTTCTTGCAATGAATTACAATATTCTATTTTCTTGTTAAGTTATTTGCTCGCAGTTTCTTAAAAATTAATCGCTCCTAATTAATACAATTTGATCGTATACTTCTGACGTGTTTTCTTAACAATCACTCCTAAAACTATAATAAAAATTTCCATTTGAAAGTCTATCTACATTATTTTTCCCAAATATATATATATATATATATATATATATATATATATATATATATATAAATTTACCTATCTTATGACAAAGAAAATAAATTTATCATATGGTTTTTACTTTATTTCCTCTCGATTTGAGTCATGGCCATCTCTATGACAATCTTGCTTAATATTCTTGAATCTAAGTCTTTTACAAAGAGATCAAATGATACGGGGCCTAAAACATCCCTCTGAGGAATGTTGCTAATTAATTGGGCCCAGGCAGACAATTGTCCATTTTGTACAACGTTTTAAACAGTTAATATGGCAGTTCTTTTACCAACCTAATGGGCTTTCTCTTATCTAGTGCAATCAAATTCTCCCATGAGTAACTGAATCAAATGGCTTTTCAGATGCTGCGTACTTGAAAGAATAAGTCACTTAACTTCTGAATTTGTAGTGAATTGCCTTTTGAAACACAGAAGGCCTCCTATGAATGTATATTGTAGATGAAAAATTGTCGTCCATAACAAGTCGGTCTTTCCCATTTTTTGCATCTCTCTTATACGAAATTTTACTCGTGGTTAAAATGGAAAGTAAAATATATATTTAATTTGCCGTCTCTTTGGTTGAAGAAACATTAGATACTGCAGCTCCCATTCAAAAGGTTTAGCAGCCCACGATGTAAAAGTATAATTCATCAATTACCAATTTTTAGCCATTTTATTAATCTGATCCGCAACTCATAAGCATAGGGGAAAAACCAAAAGATAGCAGATATTTAGAGCTACGCTAGAAGATGTAAGAGCTAGTAGGTTTCAGGCTAAATCAGTGTAATCCTTCTGAACCTGGATTTAGGGTTTATTAATATGTCTCTTGTTGTTATTTGATTCGGTGGGCGACTAGGTTGTTTGTGTCTTATTCGAATTTCACCGGGTTTTATTTTACTTTTTACTCTTTAATCGATGATTTGATTATTCTTACTGACATTTAATTTGGAGGTTAAAGATGAGTCAACTTCTGTGTTTTTAGTCTTGGGTGACTCTATAAATCACTATGTTGGTTGGTCCGGGGGTCCGTCGGTCCCTGTTTTGCTTTTTATGTTTTTGGTAATAAAATTGTAACGAATTTGTAACCCTTATGTTGTTTTACATTATCTTCCAAATGATAATTTGGAAAATTATTGAAAATTTTAAATGTTTTAAAGTCATAAATCAGAATGAGTGAGAGCACACGATTTTGGTCGGCAGGCCTTGTTTGTAAACATTTCTTTTTACAATTATGGTCATGGTTCAGTTTCCTCCTGTAGGTTATGAACTTTATGCTTCCATTGTTGAAATTTGGCACAGAATGACCCTCTGCTCCGCATTTAGACAGATGTTTAAGTCTTTATAACGCCAGTTGTGTGTTACGTGGTTCCCAATGGCCTAGCAACATAACCAGACCCAGATGCTAGCAAACGCAGCTCTTAGGATGTGTGGGTATTTCTCATGCTGAAAAAGCAAGAAGCCTTTATCTCTCTCTCTCTCTCTCTCTCTCTCTCTCTCTCTCTCTCTCTCTCTCTCTCTCTATATATATATATATATATATATATATATATATATATATATATATATATATATATATATATATACATATATATATATATATATATATATATATATATATATATATATATATATATATATATATATATTTATATATATATATATATTTATATATATACATATATTTATATATATATATATATATATATATATATATATATATATATATATATATATATATGAGGAATTAAACCACATTCTCCGAAGACAATTTAATTCAGAACAGTTTCGGTGTATCTCACACCGAAACTGTTCTGAATTAAATTGTCTTCGGAGAATGTGGTTTAATTCCTCATATATATATATATATATATATATATATATATATATATATATCACTTTACTAACTTTAGAATTTAAGAAGGGGATTTTTTGAGTATTTGAATAATAATTCTATCTTAGTTTGGTTATGAATTATGTTTTTTTTAGCAAAGTTATTTCTAATAATTCTTTTATAATATCCCTCCCAAAAATGGTGAAGTTTAGAAAATTTATATTAAGATATTTTTTTCATATCTATCTATAATTCTATATTTTAGCAACGTGATATTTTGAAAGGGGAAAATTTAGTTTAGATTTCCTTTTTAAAATTATTATAATTAGTGAAGAAAATTTCTAAAAATGTAACTATGGCTGCATTTTTTTAATTTTAAATTTTAATCTTAGTAGTGAAGTGCAAGCTACCCTATTGGGTGGGGTATCGAAGTTATTGCCTGGTATATATTAATATATATATATATATATATATATATATATATATATATATATATATATATATATATATATATATATATATCAGCCACGGGCCGTGAGTAAATTCAGGTTAGGCAGAAAATGTGAAGCTGCCGCAATTCATTTTATGAAGAGCCCCTATATAAAGTAAACTGTCGGCATGAGATACGAATTGTTAAAATTAATGCAGCAGCTTCACAGTTTCTGCCAATTCTGAATTTATTCACATAACCTGCCTGAATATATACATATATATGCAAAGTATTCATACTAACCGCTGATTACGGGGTTTCACAGAAAAGGTGAAACCTGTTCAGTAGCGGTGAGTTGAGTGTCTAAAGCGTCCGGACTGTAACTGAAGTGCACTATTTGAGACTACTTGAACCGTTGCCGCAGAGCAGGCGATGTAATTGTAAGAATCTTTGGCATACTGGCCTTTGTAGTGATGTTCTTTAACGGTGGTCCTATATACATTTGAAGGCAAATGATTGCGTATGAGTACCTATATCGTTCTTGGCCGATGGAAATGGTCCGACTAGCAGTTTTTATAAATTTACAGTTGTATTCTCTGATATATTTTCCATGCAATTCGAGGCATGATTGACTTTAATGTGGGAAATGTTCCTAAATGAGCTAAATTATTATAATATATGACAGCAAGACTTTGGAACTTGGAGGTGACAGAGGGGCTAATAAAACCTTGGGAAATATGACATATGATGAAGAGGTTAGTAAGAAAATTATTTCTTTCTTTATTGATAATTACTTAATGCTCAATGGTCAATAATTAAATAAGAGAGTATTGCAGGAGTGAACGAAGAGTAAAAACTGGTTAGATTTTCACTTTTGATTTGGGATGTCTTTAAGGAAACCTCCTTTGAAAGCTACGCGGAGCAGGTGATGATAGTGTATCTGGAAAGAGCATTATTCGGATTCCTCCTTTCGAAAATATTTAGTCATTTGTATATTGTGAAATGATTCCTAGGACACGAGCCTTTCTTGGAGAGTGTCTGATTGAAGGAAAGTGGACGGTTCAAATACTGCTCTGCTAACTCTCAAAAAAGAAGCTGTTAAGATTGAATATGTTACTAGTGATGTTTGATAAGACACAAAAAAACGTGTTTGTTGCTTAACGTTAAATATTTTATTTATGGTCTCTTAAGGCTTTCCCGAGGTAGCTTAGTGACTCATGAGCTTCATAAAAAAAATTATGTAAGACCTAGAGGGTTCCTTGTGGTGGGGTGTTAGGTAAATGGTATTATAGACGACAAGATTACCAGTTATGTAGGTCCGGATGACGGTGAATAAAAGGTATGTGAATGAAAGAGGTTTACGTAACCACCACCTTATAAGAACGCAACGAGTACCAGTTTACAGGTGAAGGGTGGTTTTACGGCGAATTATTCATCTGACTTCAAAGATAAATGATTTTAAGGTGGTCTTCTACTTGGCTGTGGTTACCGAAGGTTTTAAGACAAAAATGGACATACAAAAATAAACATTTTATTATAATAACGAAATATTACAGGGCCAGGGGCGCGACACTGAGCGTACTAGGTGGAGAGTAGTAGTCTATCTATTATCAACGCAAGTACGAGTCAAGAGCGAGAACACAAGTAATTTTTTTACGATTGAATGTCTTAATCAATAAATGAAATCTGAATCTCTCTTACTCTCGACTTTTAATTATCTTTTATATATACGCTTCTCATTCAAAGCGCGTGGCATGGAAATGTCCGTGGGGTGACCTCCCTCCGTTGTGGTCGTATTTTTATATCCCCTGAGCAGACCTAGAAAGCCTGTGCATGGTGTGTACATTTACGTGATTAAACTGGTTTGTGTGTAATTTGATACGATTATCGCTGCACGACCTCTTACGGCCACAGGTGTGTTTACCCGGGCTCCTCATTAAACATCCGTTTTGGATGATTCTATCTCGAGACACAACTTGGGCAGTTTTATTAAGGAGCAGGTATTCAACCATTTTCCTTTGTTCCTTGTTGTGTCTCATGCTCGCTTGCTTATATAAAAATATATATGTACATTTACAAATCCCATCATATTTCACATAGAATATTGAATCTTTACATTATATATATTAGGAAGGCATGCTTGGATTTAATATGACCAATTCACGTCCACTTTGAGGAAGTATCTTTCGGACCTATTGAATCCAGCAATTTGGTGTCATAAACCTACACCTTTCGTAGTCCGATAAATACAAGCCTACCTACTGCGTTTGTCCGACCACTACAGGTAATCCACCCCCCATAGGAGTCATTAATATAGTCGTATAACATTACATAGGTAAATATGCATGTGAATTTTTTTTCTGGCACTCCTAATATCGGCCGTATTAATAGTAAGCACGCAGGACGCCGATATTCACATATGCATATATCTGTATTCAAGTGGGCCTATTTATATGGGTACATATACATGTGGAATCATTACTTTTAATATGGTACTCCTAATATCGGCCGTATTATTAACAATTCACGCGGCATCGACATTCAAGTAAGCACGTACCTGTATTTAAATTGGCTTATTTATACTAAGTACTGCCTATCGTAAGACAGTAATGAAATGATGCCTAATACATTTTTATCTATAATATTTTCACAAATGGCCTATCTTGCGTTAGGTTCCTACATAAAGATAATATCAACACCTAACAAATATAAAGTAATGCATGTACTAAAGCTATAGAAGCAACGAGGCGTGGATATATTTATGCGTCTTCTTCTCTCATTACAATATTTCTCTCTAATATTGACAGACAGGATTAAAAATACAGGAACGACGGATATCTAACAAATGTGACTCGTCTCCCGGAAAGCATAAATAGGTTGGTGCTCTAACATGAATATGAAACATGACTCTTTTGTGCCAGTAATAACAAGATGCCTTACTTTCCTCCTTTGTTTGTTAACTAAATCTACTCACGCGAAAAAATCGAGAACACCCGGACCTTGAGGGGTTCTGCGAGAATTGTGCAGAGTTCAACGGGACACGAAGAGCGGCTACTGACGAGGGGCGGGCAACGGATAATGCGGGGCTGGCAGACGGCGGATACTGCATTCCAGCTCTGGCGCCGGAGGATTCTCGATTAATTCGCGTGAGTCTTCCACGTACCCCTTCTAACTGCTCTTCTCTTTGTAAAGAGAATATTGTTTAAACGTTGCGCCAAGGCAAAGATTACTCCCTTGGACCAAATCTCCGAAGTAACAGCAACGTCCATCTCTCTTGTGGAAGTGCTCTCTCTACTACCCCCTCGCCCCCTGGTGTAAACATCCATTGTCGGATTCGTATACGCTCAAGGTCATTCGAGCGACCCTGAGTCAATATTGTTCGTTTGTTTGTACGGCGACCGTCGCCGCCAAGTCTCCCGTCCTTTTAGCCTCCACGACTCGTGTACAACTAATGTATATATAGCTTGTTTTAAAACTCCTTTTAACTTAGAAAAAGAATATTAATTTGCATATTAGTAAAGTTATTTTTGTACTTGTTTTTCTATTGGCCTCAAATCTCTAAGGTAGTCGACTATCTAGCCAACTTACATTCAGTTAATTTGCACTCTGCTTGTATTATAAATCTTCCATGCACCCAGCCCCCATCGGCATCGGCTGAGAAACGTTGAAAAGGTTAACTAGACCCTATTCTACAACATATAGTAATATCTATTATATATTAAACTAGTGTCAGGTGTGGTGTCGAATGGGGTTTTCCCCCCTCCGACCGAAGTGGAAGGTTCGAGGTTCCGAAGTATTGGCAGGCCAAATTAGTCTCGCCCTATTCGTACGATTGCGAGAAGTTTCCAAAGTCGGTGAGGCGAAACTTTGCCCGATTCCAGATGGATCCTTATGGGCTCTCAAACTTGTCGTGGCTTTCTGCGATGGAGGCTTTTTAGGTCACCACGGCGTCTCATGTTTTCGCACTTCAAATATCGCTAACAAGAATGGTCGACCAATTGTCTGTTGTCTCTCTCTCCATTGAAGGCGCGGCAGCGCGCATCTTTCCCTTTCTCTTTCTCTCTCTCTTCATTGAAGGCGCGGCAGCGCGCATCTTTCTCTTTCTCTTTCTCTCTCTCTCCATTGAAGGCGCGGCAGCGCGCATCTTTCTCTTTCTCTTTCTCTCTCTCTTTCCATTGAAGGCGCGGCAGCGCGTATCTTTCTCTTTCTCTCTCTCTCCATTGAAGGCGCGGCAGCGCGCATCTTTCTCTTTCTCTCTCTCTCTCTCTCTCTGAACTCTCAAACTGAGGAAGAAGATCAGCAATAGGCAACAAGGACAACCTTAAATTCTAAGATAACAAAATTACTTACCCATATAATTAAAACAAATGGAAATTAAATGAATTGTTTATAAATACTTGAGTGAATAACATAAATCTCGACCATATAAATATATGTAAGTATTCCTTATAATATTAAACACTGGTTTTTTTTAATTTCATTTATTAATACTACTTATAAACAAAACATTTAAACTAATCTGATTTAGATTTCGCTTTCGAATGTAAGAAGAAATAAACAAAATAAGATTTAAGGTATCAAACTTCAAAAACATTGTGATTTCATTGTGGAAATTTCCTCTTTTAATTGAATATGAGATTAGCAAAATTCAAGCTTTCTTATTGGCCTTAAAAATTATCCAAGACAATTTCGAAAAAGTTAAAACGGTAAAAGAATTAAGGTTGACAAATTCAGGATACACAACAATTTTATGACCAAATTTAATTGAATTATACCAAGGTTATCATAACGAATTCACATTCAATAGAGAAGAGATTGGATTACACATACAAAAAAGATCGAATGTTAAAATAAACTATTCCATGAATATCATTTCCTAAAATGGGTTCGGAAAAAAAGTCGGGACCCAAACATCCAAAAATGAAATTCTCCTCTCTCTCGCAGTATCAATGGTTTCTTTTCACGCAGGAGTAAATTCATGTAGTCGTGTTTATCACCTCTTCTAATACCTAAAACACTGATATCCTACTATATTTTCACTTATGATATGGCATTATTTGGTCATAAGAAATTATGATGAAAAGATACACTTATTTCTATAGAGAGCTAACCTTACTAAATGAATCGCTCCACATCTTAGAATGGTCATCATTACGATTTTTATCTCATTCCTGGAGTTTTATGCAATATTTATCTAGATTAAGAAATATTTGCATCATTTTTAAATCTCTAAGCACTAAGAGATGCTCGACAGCTGTATAAATTGATTGACTAAAATATTTGTTTATAACCATTTTGCCTATTATTATTCTATTATTATTATTTTATAATTATTATTTAAAAAATATAATTATATCTTTGGGATGAGAGTTTCTCGGATTGCAGACAAATTTGTTGGATGCGAAGGAATTAAAAACAATCTTAAAGGAGTTTATATTTTAAGTTGTATGTAAGACATTTTAGACATTGCATGTTGTTTTTTAATACACATATCTCCACACATCCTATAGTGTGTGTAACTCCCAAAGGGATCATGGTTCGGAATTTTCTAAGTAGTCGTTGAGCTTTTCAACTGTCAAACGTTAAAGTCATAGCCCCAAAGTGGCAGAGATTTTTCTAAAAACCGTGATCCGTTTATTTATACAAACACGCCCACAATTAATATTGTGTGCGTTTTTCTTGGTTGCCTCAGTCAAGGGGCTTTCAGCTCGTGTGAATAGAGAGCTTCAAGGAGGTTAATGTGAAAGGTGGCACTTGGCATGGAGCAAGGTTGGCATCGAGTTTGGTGTGAATGACAATTGAGTCTGTCTTCTCCATGCCTGCGAGATAAGTACGCCTGGAAGGCTGTGAGATTTCTAAGGTATTGCCATCTTTGAGCTACCAGCGGTCGCTGGCTGTGTCAGATCGCCGACGATACTTCGTTGACTCATACACGATGATCCGTGGATGGTGGTATTTTCACAGGACCTGAACTGTTGTCGATTGGGTCATTTCTTTATTTACTTCGTTGACTCATACACGATGATCCGTGGATGGTGGTATTTTCACAGGACCTGAACTGTTGTCGATTGGGTCATTTCTTTATTTATTTCTTATGAGTCTTTTTAGTGTTCACACTTGACGATTATATAAGTATTTGATAGTAGAATGCAAGAACAACCTTTTTTAACTTTCTTTATTGATTTTTTTTCTTCGTTTTTTAATTTTTATTTTCGCACATTTTTCATGGTGAATTTTACCTGTAATGATTTTATGTGTATAATATAAAATTATAGACCAACTAAAGAGATAATTCGAAAAGGTTTTGGAGAAAACAATCGATTTTTTTTATATAAAATGTTAATAGTTTTTGAATATACATATAACTAAAAACTATATATACCTAAACAATTGAAGCTTACGTTTATATTTTGAATTTCTAAAGCCTTTTAATAGTACTCTAAGCAACTTGAATTTTTTTTTATATTTTGCATAATATTTATGCATTTCTAATATTTCTATCTTCCTCTGCGTTCATTGTTTTTTTTAGTTTTTTTAGGCAATATCAGTCATATAACGCTTACGATTTACTGTTTGATTTGTCCATTTTCACAGTAACTTTTCGACCTGGGAGAAGTAGGTACCAAGGATTCGTCTAGCGATTCTCTGTGTTGTTGTCATTTTATTTTCAAATTTATATCTTGGTTCTATAATGGATATTCTATTCCTATGAAAATCATTTAACAGCACCTTATGCTAAACAAAGGTGCAAAATATCTCTCCATTTGACCAAAGCTGTGAATTCTCTGTTTTACAAATTGTAGCTGAGAATCGTTTTCGGCTATTTTCTTTCCCATTATTAAATTTTTGACCTCTTCTCTTGAAGAAAAGATCTTGTTTCGTAAATAACATTGAGACGGGCCGCTTATTCTTCCATTTTGCAATGACACTTCCAGTATTATATTCCATGCCAATTTTTTTCTCTTTTGAATCTTTGCAAAAGTAACATCTTTTCGATTGCTTCTTCTAAGAGTTGGTACTGTGTTCACAGGGCTCGCTTCACGCTTTAGCAATTCTTTTGCAACAGAGCCTGAAACGTTTTTCTCTACATTATTTGAGGTACAGAGGAATTTTGGAAAAAGGTTTTTTTCCATTATTTTATATCATTGGATATTTTATACCTTCCATTTACAATCGAAATCAGTTGCTCATAAAAATCGGTTTTCTACTGCCGAATCCCCAAATTTTGTTTTGAACAATGAATAAGTAAAAGATGTGCCTATTCATTTTCTATCTAATAAATGAAAGTTAGAATCACCTATGTAAATATTTATTTTCCGATTAGTTAATTGACTCTTTAAATCTTAAAAGAAGTGTTTCGAATATTTTGGAACATTTAGAGAGGAGAGTGACTTTGAAAATATATAAAAAGGATACATAAAATTTGAGATATGGCATTGAATCCTTAATACAAAACTTAGTTTTGTTGTGCTTACTTCTATGTATTGTCTCTCCAGATTCATTAAGCTAAATCTGCATTGTATTTTAGGCAAAAAGTGGAGAAGCAAATGATATTTCCTTTCGAAAAATTATTGAAAATATATTGTTGTGATTCACGTGATACCAAGAAGTAAACCCAAATTGGAAATCTTTGCCAGAAAGGTGGTAAAGAAAGGCTTTCAAATCAAGATGATGGAACTAACTTTTGTTAAATTAAAATGAAATCTAGCGACGATGTTTCCTTCACAATGTTTGGAAACAAAGATTTATAACGAAATTAGGGAATTTAGAGATAATTATTGCAGGTAATCTAGCCCGCTGACCATCCAGATGTCAGCGGCAGGATGTTCAGCGGCATCATAGTTACTTATGCTACACCTGACACACTCTATATGATGCTATGAGTTAAAATGGATAGAAGGTATACAATCAAAACAATAATAATGAATGTTTTTGCCAACAAAGAGAAATGTTAAGACAGAGAAAACAATAGATATGTAAAGAAAGTGGCGAAGATAAGGAAACGAAAATGTGCAGAAGCATTCAGATTCAGATTTTCCAGCAGGTATCAGGTTTAAGAAGGCAAACAACTTTGGGTATTCGTGCCAGAGAGCAGGAATACCTCTAGATGTCAGCCGCAGCACGGCCACCCATAATACAACTAGCATCTTCTGCAAGAAAAATGGATAGGTACAGAAAGGCGGGAAAAGGGTGGAAGCTCAAAGCCTTCACCTCTCCACCACCCCTATCATGGATGGATGGACGCAAGCTGGTTGGCGACTAGCTTTCAATATTATTCAGCGGCTAGGAAAAATAGTTGAAAAAGGGGTGTAAGCAAACTAACGAAAGGGGGTAAAAGGAAAATGATGATAAGAAATAAAACTCATGTAATCCAAACTAGTCTGAGACTGCCAGAACTACCCGGGGCGGAAGGACTGAGTAATAGAGCTGGCAGGGCACCTGTTGCTTTGTTTGGATGGATAAATGTTGGGGAGAGGTTGAATGGATTCTAATATATCTGATTGAGGATTCTACATAGAATCAAAGGGTCCTCGGGCAAAATATTCGGCAGTGGTCAGTTCACTCATGTTCACGCCTTGTTTATATCAACTGCAAATGCTGCAGTGCACTATTACACGTGTGAAGTAAAAAGCGTTACAGTGAAGGAGTAAACTGATTTAACAAATTCATCTTATCAAAATATGCGTCATTATATTGAACTATCGGGTATTTTATGTGTAATCGGCACATTTGTTGCCAAGAGAGGCTGAATGTAGGAACAGTGAGGCGTAAATACTACATTATCGATGAGATTTTTACTCGTGTGCGAGTCGGTCGGTCAGTCGGTCCCCGTTTTGCTTTTTTTTAAGTTTTTGTAATAACATTGTAACTATTCGGCCGATTCTAACAAAATTTGAAACTGTAATGTAGTTTTATATTATATTTCGAATCATCCCCAACACAACTCACACTACCACCACTTACACCATAGGCTACACCACCACGACCTACACCACAACGACATACACCACTGCCACCTACACCACTACCACCTATACCACCACGACCTACACCACCACCACCTACACTTACACAACTGCCAACTACACCACCACCTCTTACACCACCTACATAACCAACACCTTATTAACCACCATTGAACCACCACAACCACCAAAAATCTTACAACCATCTACACCACCACCAGCTACACCAGCACAACCTACACTATTAACAACAACACCTACACCAATACCCCCTACGCTAATACCAACTACACCTACACCGCCTACACAACCTAAACCACTGGCTACACTAACACCTACACCACCAACACATACACTAATTCCACTACCAGAAACTACAGCACCGCCACTAACACAACCTACAACACCACAACCTACACCACTACCAACTACACCACCACCGACTACACAACTATCATCTAAACCACATAAACCTACATCATAATAACTTACACAACTTACACCACCATCACCTATCCTACCACTACTTACACCACCATCACCTATCCTACCACCACTTACACCACTATCACACCTATGATACCCCCTACACCCCCTCACACCACCGCCTGCTACATTACCACCACCTACAACACTACCATCTACATAATCTACACCAACACCACTACCTACATCACTTACAACACCATTACTACACGACTAAAAATATCTAGAACACCACCACCTACCCGACCACCAGCCCCACTTATACCGAATACATGACCACTACCTACATCACCACCACCTACAAAACCTACACAAACACCGCTGGCACCACCAACAACAAAACCTACACTACCTACACAACATCATATACACCACCAACAAACATCCACACCACCACCAAGACCACTACCACCTACATCACCAACACGTACATCACATCCAACAACATCTACACCACCTACAGCTTCCTCACCAAAACTTACACAACTTAAACCACCATTACTTACACACATACACCGATACCACCTACACCATCATCTGCGCAAGCTACCTCTAACAACAGCTACATCACCTTCACCACCACCACCTACATCACTTCACAACCTACATCACCTACAACACCTTACTTCACCACTAACGCTTACACGGCTCCTAAATACAGCACCACCACGTACACCACCTACGCCACCACCACCGCCTAAATCATCTCGAACCACCACTTACACCATTTTCACTACCACCATATCATCTACACCACCAATTACATCATCACCACTTGCACCAAGTACAAAAAAACACCTACAGCAAACTCACGTACACCACTATTTACACCATCTACACCACCGTCACATACATTGCCTGCAAATTCTCAACTGCACCCACCATACATATATACCCCCACGACATAAACCACTACCTCATACAGCACCCACATCACAACCACGAGCTACACCACCTACACCAAAACCACTACCACCTACCACTTACAGCGTTTACACCAACACCACCTCCAAAAAAAACACTTCAACCACCTACACCACAAACTACATCACCCTCACTAGCACCAAATTCACCAGCACCTGCACCACCTACATCACCATCACATACAACACCACCACATACACCATATACACCAACTACGCAGCACCACCTCTAGCAAACTGAACTACATCACCACCAGCTACACAACACCACCTCTAGCAAACTAAACTACATCACAACCACATACACCGCCTGCAAAGCTCAAAACTGCACCCCTTTACTACACGACCACCTCCTACAACACCCACATCACTAAAACCTACACCAACACGACCTATAAAACCACCACCTACATCTCCAACACCTAGGCTATCACGACCTACACCATCACCAACTACACCCTACAACCTACACCACCACCATCTACACTCTACCACCTACACCATACTACCTACAGCGCCTACAAAAACACTACCTATACAACCTACACCACCATAAAACCTACACAAGTACCACCTCAACCACCTACACCACCAGCACCCAAGGTTAACCCGGGAATTATTTTTATTTGGTAATAACAGCATAAATATTCGGCATATACTAACGAAATTTGAGTCACCTAGATTGTTTTACATTCTCTTCCAAATGATATATTTGCCAAAGTCATAAAAAGTTTAGCTGGTGAATTATTTGCCAAGAATAATATAACTATCGGCCGATTCTAACGTAATTTGAAACCCTTGTGTTGTTTACATTCTCTTTTGAATGATATAATTACCGATGTCTTCCTAAGGTTAGTCCGTGAATTATTGAAAGTTTTGAAGGTCGTAAGGTCATTAATCAGAATAAGTGAAAGCACTTGACTCCTTTTGTCAGCAGACCTTGTTGAGAAAATATCTTTTCTTCACTGTCTTTTAGAAATTAGCCAGAGATAAATAGCACGGAAGCCGCTGAGCTGAATTTACAAAAGTGTTTTGCATAGGAAGCGATCTTGCAGAAATGGGACAGAAATGAAATTGCCATTTCCTTTTTCTCGTTTGGTGGCCTTGTGAATTACCACAACTGATTTGACCTAAGTCAACCAATGATTCCTGGTTAAGTATAATTAGGTCAGGTTACTTTGTTTTTCTGCTTCTTTGCATATTTAGTGGTGGAAGTGAATTTGCATAGATTTAACTTTCCTGGATGGAAGCGAGACACTAATATGGAAATATGAAGAGTGATGGCGCTGCAAAGTATTAGGGATTTGGAAAAGTTATAGAGAATAAGGAAGGAGTGGGTTAGAGTTATTTAGGTGGACAGAATGTTACGAACGAAGATATAACTAAGATTACTCTAATGGAGTATGAAAATGTGAACATATTCATGGGAATATAGTTATTATATAGCTATTTTTCAAAATACCTCCTTTGCAGTGGTATATAAATTGTCACAATGCAATCAAGAAATTCACATTATGATCAGAATACCACTCGCTGTCAATTCCGAGAGCACTAGAGTGCCATTCTTCAGGAAAAGTACGTGAAGGAGTGGAGGCACCAATTGCACGTCAGGAGTAATATTACAGAGGTTGGTTGCTTGGAGACGAAAGGAGGAAGATAAGTAGTCATGTGAATGGGTAAGTGTGATCCACCGGGGAGGATGAATTTATCTGTCAAAATGTGGACAGACATTCCGGTACATAGTAATTCCCCCCCCCCCCCCCCCCCGCCTTACCACAGGAAGATTTGCGGTAATGGGGAGATTCTCGGTGCAAGAGTAAAGTTGGAATCGATAAGAATTTAACAATCTTACTTTCATAGCTACAATGTAATAATCAGTCATAAACACACTGATTAATGGCACAGTGAAATATTCAACATTTATAATAATCACAATTTATAATTTATGTGTTAACCAATAACCATGGTACATATCTCTCTCTCTCTCTCTCTCTCTTTCTCTGTCTGTCTGTCTCTCTCTCTCTCTCTCTCTCTCTCTCTCTCTCTCTCACTTTCTATATATATATATATATATATATATATATATATATATATATATATATATATATATATATATATATATATATATATATATATATATATATATATAAATGTATATATCTCTCAAAGTAGCACGAGAGAATGATGAAAATGAATTCATTAAACCACATTGAAAGAGAAAACGGAATAATTTTTCCTTGCAGTAATATTTTTATTACCTTTTTTCGAAAAAATCCGTGCAGGAAAGCGATTCCAACCAGGCACACAGGCAGCGAGCACCACTTTGATCACAGTTAAAAGCATGCCGTTAGTAAACTACATATATACATACATATATATATATATATATATATAATATATATATATATATATATATATATATATATATATATATATATATATATATATATATATATATATATATATATATATATATATATATGTTTTTATTACGTGATTTTTTGGAAATAGAAAATTGGTTTTCTTAGTGGACGAGTAAACTGGTATGAATTTCCAGTGCAGTCTTTAAACCCCTCTCTTTACCTCCCCCAAATCAGTCAATCGGTCTGTCATTCGGTCTGTCATTCGGTAGGGCGGTCGGTTGACCCCTCTTTCTTCCCCTTCCCTCTGTCCCTTGCCCCATTCTCTTCCTGTCCCTACCCCTCTCCTCTTTCCCCAAATATTTCCCTCTTCTTCTTCCTCCCAGTGGCCAGATAGGAACCTGAAAATGAGAAAAAAAAATGATTTATCTCCCTCCCTCAAACCTCTCTGCCCCCTTTCCCTCCTCTTTCCTACTATCTCTCCTCTCCTCTTTATCTCCCTCTCTCTCTCCCCACCCCAATTTCTCCCCCTTGATTTTGTATCCCACCTCCCCCTTTCTCGCCCCATGTGTCCACCTCCAACCTCCCTCTCGCCCGCCTCTCGCCCTCCCCCATCCAATCTTTTTCTCTTCTCTATTCCCCTCCCCACCTCTCTATCCGTCACCATCTTCTTTGTCAAGGGTAGAAGGTTGGAGAGGGGGTGAGAGGGGAAGAGAAGGCTTAGAGTATGTCTTAAAATTTTTTGGCAGAATTTTTAATTTTATTTTAGCTTAGTTTGTCAATGAGTTAACCCACCCTATCCCTCCCCCTCCCTGTTGAGAAAGGGAAAATATAGGGATAAAGAGTGGGATAAGTAAAGGGGTTAGGGAAAAGAGTGAAGGAGGAGGTAGAAGGAATGGTGATATTTGAGGTGATAGGGGTAGAAGAAGAGGGAGATGATAGGATAGGCGAACATAGGGGTGAGGGGTAGAGATAATGACAATCGATTTTTAAGCGAAGTGCGCAAGGTCCCCCTTTCCGGACGGAGTGTCGAATCCATAGCCTGTATATATATATATATATATATATATATATATATATATATATATATATATATATATATATATATATATATATATATATATATATATATATATATATATATATATATATATATATATATATATATATATATATATATATATATATATATTAATTAAATAATATTCTCGGCAATAAAAAAATATGAATAATAAACATGAATTAAACTCAATAGGAATACAATAAATTTGTTTTTAAACTAATCCTCGACAAAATTGTGAGGGCAGGGCGAACAATCAAAAAAGAAAGGTAAGTAAAATAAAAGAGCCAGGAATCTGAAATGAAAGCAAAAATCCAAGTAAATACCTCATTGTAAGTTGAAAATACAAATATATGATACTGAAAAATATAGATCGAAACCAGTTGAATACAGGGAGTAAAGGCAATTCCAACGATCAATAAATAGGACTAAACTAGGAAACGAAAGTTTAAAACTAAATAAAGCAATAATGAAGCAACAAAATAAGAATGAAAAACATGAAACTAAGATAAAACTTTTAAATATAAGTTCCTTCAGATAATAAGGGGACAAATAATTTAAAATAAACACAAAAAATAAAAATGAAACTGAGAACTTTTAGACAGAAACTAACCTTATTTTGTTGGAGCTGATGATATCGACTAATTAATATCATCAGGACTAGCCAGGGTTTAAATTTTGTATGTAAGGGGGGGGGGGGGATTCCATTGGTCGTATGTTTCTTTTTTGACTCTATAATGAACAAATTGAGGCAGGTTGAATAATCATTAAGTTCTTGCTTTACTTGTTAAATGAAAAGTGGTTATAGAATTTTTAAATCCGGGGAAGAGGAAGCGGAAGATAATACACAATCAGGGTCAAGCGAGTGGTTAAGATTTTGAAAGTGTTCTCTTAATGAAGAGTGTTCAGGTTTAGAGACAGTAATGTCAGTACCATATGGCACTCCCATATGATTAGCAATCCAATATTTTAATTGTAGCAGCTCGCACACGTAAATTTATAAAAGAATGGAGAAAGCAAAACTTGATTCCTATTCCTTTCAGCATGTGAGTGCTACAGCTACATTCCGCAGTTTCTGCGTTTCAAACTCTACAGATCCACTTTAATGAATGGTGAGCTCTATAAATTCCCGACTTCTAAATTACTTTTACAAGAGATTCGCCCTAACTGACGCCTAAAGTGCATAAGGCCTTTGTCGGTTGGGAAGGAAGTATATTTTCGCACATTGTCCTTCAGGGGGATCTGGTAATACGCCTACAAAGATGAAGTCTGTCTGTCTGTACGTCTGTCAAATTTATAGGAATCAAAAATCATAGTCTAACTCCCCCCCCCATCTCCCCTTACTGTCTTCCCTTCTATCTATGTATTTCTAAACTCCTCATTTTCTAACGACGCCCATTTTCTAAACCCACGTTTTCTAACCAACCCATTTTTTAACCTCACATTCTCTAACCGCCCCCATTTTCTAAACCCCTCATTTACTTACCCACCATTTTTTACCATCCATTTCCTAAAAAACCCATTATAGAACCATTATTTTAAAATCCCAAATTTTCTAAACAACCATTTTCTACCCACCATTCTCCAAACACCCATTTTCAAACCCTCTTACTTTCTAAAACCTAATTTTATCTCCCTCTAAAACTCCTGCAATTCTCCTCATTCTCTTCCCTTATTCTTTTCGCCTATTCTCTTCCCTATTTTCTCCCCCTTCTCCCCCATTCTCTTCCCAATCTCTCCCCCAACTACTCTCCATATCCACCATCACTCCCCGATTTACACACCATCTACCCCAATCTATTCCCCATTACTCTCTCTCTATCCCTTCTCTCTCCTCTTTCCCTTATCTGTCCCTCTCCCTATGTCCCAACCTCCTCTCTCCTTCCCCCTACCTAACACTCTCTCCCTCCCCTCTCTCCCTTCCCCCTCTGTCCCTTCTCTCGCCCTACCGACAACCCATTTAATTTCCATGTCACTCCTCGCCCTGTTGCAAATCCCTTTAATCCCCGTAACGACGCTCAAGCAGCTGCCTCCCCTCCCCGATCCCCCCCGGCCCTGACCCCCACCCCCACCCACAGACAGGGAAACTAATGAATAGTCTCACCCACTCACCTTCAAACGAAATCAGTACAATAGAACTAATAACTTTTAATGCACGTAGCCTTAGAAAACATATTACAGAACTTAAAAGGCTAATAGCAACGGACGAGGTTGACATTAAAGCCTTAACTGAGACTCATCTACAAATTGGCATAAAAGACTTATTATGTGAATACATGCTAGAAGGCTATAGATTATTTTACAAAAACAGGGCCAATGGAAGGCTTGGAGGAGGAGTGGGACTATATATAAGATCAGAATTAAAAGTAACTGAGGTAGAACTTACAAATAATGTAGTGGAGCTGATCTGTGTTAAACTACATTTACGAGATTTTAAAATAAACATAAGCACTGTTTACCGTCGCCCAAATACTACCGTTAATGAGGACCCGGAAATATATAGAATCTTGCAAGAAACATTACAGGAGGAACAAACGCTATTACTGGGAGATTTTAATTTACCTAATATCTTCTGGGACTTGTATATAGGGACTAGCCAACAAGAAAAATTAATGACAAATTTCATCGATACTAATTATTTACACCAATGCGTAAGGGAGCCAACCAGAGGAAATAATATACTAGACCTAGTTATTGCATCCCAGGAAAATTTAATATCAACTCTGGCCGTAGCGGAACATATAGGTACATGTCACCATAAACTAATCCGCTTTGATCTAAAGGCCAGGTATTCAACTACCAATAACTATTCAAAAGTACCAGACTACAGAAAAGCTAACTTAGAGGGCCTCAGAGAAGCCCTGGGAAATATTCACGAGCAGCTGATAGAAATAAAAGATGTAAATCAACTTTGGAATAAATTTAAAGAACTATTTTTTATAGCCCAAGAAAACCATGTTCCTCTTAAGACAAGGAATAGTAACGCGAATAGAGGCAATCCACCGTGGTTTAATAATGACATCAAACGAGCAATTAGAGATAGAAACCGTCTCCACACATTATTAAAACACAATAGAAGCTATCAAGTTAAGCAACAATATAACACCAGCAGAAGAAAGATTAAAACACTCATAAGATCAACGAAACGTCAATACGTAATAGAGATAGCGAAAGCAAGCACCACTAATCCCAAACACTTCTATACTTATATCAATAGAAATAGGCAAATGAGAAGTGGGATTGGCCCCTTGAAAAACCAGTTGGGTGAAATTATTTCAGATGATATGGGTATGGCTAATATCTTAAATGAGTTTTTTAGTTCAGTCTTCACCTTAGGATATACTAATAACGATAACAACGAGTCTATACAGGTCAGGCACCCATCACTAAGGAGCCTGGAAGTAAATCCGCAACAAGTAATTAATAAATTAAAGAAAATGAACTCGTACAAGACTCCTGGTCCTGATAAATTTTACCCGAGAATCTTAAAACATGTTCATAATGAGTTAGCAGAGTCACCTGCTCTCATTTTTGAAAAAATCTCTCGGGCATGGGGTCGTCCCTGATGATTGAAGGAAAGCTAACGTCACACCTATCTTTAAGAAGGGATGTAAAAACCAGGCCAGTAATTACAGACCCATTAGCTTAACCTCAATAGTTGGAAAGTTGCTCGAAACGATCATTAGAGACAAGCTAGTAGAATTCCTCGAAAACAAAAACCTTATACGTGATAGCCAGCATGGTTTTAGGTCTAAGAGATCGTACTTAACAAACTTAATTGACTTTTACCATAACCTTTTCAACCTATATAACGATACAAAATCATTAGATATAATTTACCTAGATTTCAAAAAGGCATTTGACAAAATTCCCCATCAGAAACTCATGAACAAAGTGCGTACGCTAGGAATTAAATGTAATATATACGGATGGATTAGTAGCTGGTTAAAAAACAGGAAGCAGAGAGTGATAATAAATGGCGTGGAATCGGACTGGGTATCTGTTATTAGCGGTGTTCCCCAGGGATCAGTCCTGGGGCCAATTTTATTTACTATATACATCAATGACATAGACGTTGGAATAAATAATATCATATCTAAATTTGCAGATGACACAAAAATAGGTAACTCAGTATTATGCGAAAAGGACAGGGCTAGCCTGCAAGCTGATATAAATAAAATTACCGATTGGTCTGAGAAATGGCAAATGCCATTTAATATCGACAAATGTCAAATCCTTCAGTGCGGAACAAAAAACAAAAAATACACCCATACAATGCAAGGCGGCTTAATAAACACAACCCCGCAGGTTAAAGATTTAGGAGTAATAATTACAGAAAACTTAAAAACATCAAACCAATGCGCAGCTGCTGCAAACAAAGCTAACACAGCACTAGGATTTATAAAAAGAAACTTTACTTATAAAAGCGAGGAGATAATTATGCCACTATATAAAAGTATTGTTAGGCCCCATCTCGAATACGCTGTACAGTTCTGGGCCCCTTACTTAATAAAAGACATAGATAAATTAGAAGCTGTACAACACAGAGTGACAAAACTTATCCCGTCAGTACGTAACAAACCTTACCACGAGAGGCTAAAAAAACTCAATCTATTTTCCGTCAGAAAACGAAGACTAAGGGGGCAGCTTATAGAGTGCTTCAAAATACTTAAAGGATTTAACAACGTTAATGCCAATAACTTGTTCACACTGACAGGGGAGTGTCCCACCCGTGGACATGATTCAAAATTTCAGGGTAAAAGAGCCACTATGGATGTAATAAAGAACTTCTTCACTTACTCGATTATTAATGATTGGAATAATTTGTCAAACGAGGTAGTGGACAGCAGCACTATAGATTCATTTAAAATGAGATTAGACAAACACTTAACAAATATTGGAATTGTTTAGCATAAGCTACAAAATAAAATAATATTACAAAACTATAACTCTTTCAGGTGTATGTAAGTGGTTTTCTCATTCATTTCATTTAATTACTATTCAATGCAAATTTCCTTCAGGTACTGTCTTCTTACACCTGCAAGGTACTTTTCCCAAATTATTTCATGTACGGCTTTGGCCGGAGGGAGTGGAGGGTGGGGAGAGCCTAAAACTTTTCTATCCTTTACTTCTACTATTCTATGTGTAAGTGGCAGTAGATTTAAGGCCAGATCACCTTAGTCTGGGCCGTAAGGCCCGTGTGATCTGTGTATCTATGTAACTCTATGTAACTCCCTCCACTATTCACCCCGCTCCCTCCCTCCTCACCATTCCCACTGCCCCTCTCTTCCTTCCCCTCTTCCCCCCTCTCCTTCCTACTCTCCCCTATATTCCCCCCTTGCCCCCCTCGCTCCTCTAACTCTACCCCATCTCCCTCCCCTTCTTGCCCTCCCTACTCTATCCCTACCCCCTCTCCCCCATCTCTTCCCGCTCTCTGCCTCCCTGCCCCTCTCTAAACAACTCCCTCCTTTTCCACTCACCTCTAACCCTCCTTTTACTTAATAGCTCCCCCCTCTTTACCCCTTTCTCTGCAAAATAAAAAATAAAATATTCTTAGAATATCGAGTTATAGAAGATAAGTCACACGATCTGATTCTGTGGTCATAACGTTGTTTTCTCTTAACTAACAGTCACTTACGCGTGAGCGTAAACTGCGGAGCACGCACGGTTAAACATTTACTCATTTTAAGTATATTATATGATATGGAGTGTGTGCACCCCCCTTGACTCTGTCTTCATACTGTAAATAATTATAATCAGCAAGTAGAGATATTTTTGGGCCACAATATAAGTATTTAAAAAAATGGTGATCTGTATTTATTTTTAGGTGGCGGCAACGCCTTGAATAAAAAGTCTTACTTAATTTCCGAACTCATATTTTACACGGGCAACGACGAGTATGTGTACTAATATATACATATATAGTTTACGAGTTTAACTGTCTATATGAATACTGCAAGCTTCTTTAGGACTCAAAATATGTTGGCAGGAAATCCACTACCCTTTCGAGGTGTTCAACCATGCATCTGCAAAGCGGAGGGCCCAAAAATCATATGGAAAGAACACAGAGCATGAACTTAACTAGATATATTCTGGTTGAAAACAACACATTAAAAGAAAAGCGGGAAATAAAGCTAGGCTGAACATCTTAGAAGCCATCTTAATAAACGAAGAAAAGCCGGCCCACAACACCCAGGCTAGGAGCTGGAATCGAACATTAAAGTTGATTTAAAAATTCCATTCACCATATTCGCTCGTTTCCCTTGACATTAGCTTCAAGCAAGGTGGAATAAATAGCCCCTAAAAAACGTGACAGATCATCATTCTTCAGTTGGAAGATTCTCGGAGGAGCAAACTTTTCTCATATTTATCTCATTACCTCGGATCAGGACGCAAAAGAATGTAAAAGACCTTAGACGCCTTCAGCTGCATTAATTTCCAAGGACCGCCCTGATCTTGGAGGCATATTGGACAGCCAGTCAGCAGTGCATATCCCTCAAGCTCCCCTCCCCCACTCCCTAATAAAAAACTTTATTTCCCTGCAAATCGTCACTGATATGATTTGCTAACCACCCTTCTGCCCTGCTATGACTGCTCTGTGAACTTAACTCGCACACATATGGAATAGGACAGTACTCTCTTCTCCCGCAGGCTTCGCTTGCTAGTGAGAGAAAAAAAATTCACATTCACTCCATGCAATGCAGTGGGGCGACGCTGGCAACTTTTTATGGCTCAATTTATTTTATGCCCAGCTCCTTATTTCGTATGACGTTTTTTTCTATGATCCTACTAAGTTATAGTTACACTATTGAAGGACTCATCAAGTCGGCTTTTGAACATATTAACTGACGGTGGAGCAGGCTAGTCCACGTTTGTGTGATCTTAAAGATGAAGTAATTTGGAGCTATATTAGAGTTAAAGCGCTTGTTCAATAAGTTAAAACTCTTTTCATGTGTGTTGGCTTTTTGGTCTACGTCGAACATTAATCTATAATTAATATTAGTAAATCCTTTTTATGATTTTAAGGACTTTGATCAACTTTTCACGTAATCGTCTACTTTCAAGGGATAGAAGGTTTAAGTAGCGAAGTCTATCTTCGTACCATTTGTTTCAAATTCCAGGAACTAGTTTAGTAGCCTGACATTGCATTAGTTCTAACTGCGCTATAACCTTCTTTAGGTAGGGAGCCGATGATTAAACCAAATATTTGAGGTGTGGGTGCAGGAGCGCTTTGGATAGAGGGAACGAAATTCTAAGCGATATTTCATAGCATTTGGTTTGCTTTCTTACAAGCTTCTGCGCATCGTTTCGATAATTTAAGGTCTTTTAAGATTATAATCCTCATGTCCTTTTTTAAGTGAACGGAGTCGAGGATTTGGCCTTTCATATGGTATATTACTTTTAAGTTATAACATCCTAAATGCATGACCTTGCATTTACCTATGTTGGAGACCATCTGTCATTTATCCGGCCATTCGACAATTTTATCAAGGTCTCTCTGAATTTTCTCTACATCGGGTATAAAGGGCTCGGCTTCTGAGCTTCTTGTCATCTGCAAATTTGGAGATCCTACTAATCACTCCATTATACAAGGCATTAATGTAAACAATAAATAATAATGGGCAAGACACTAATCCCTGTGGAACAACTGTCGACCCTTGCTGGTGAATGGGGACCACTCTAAACACGCTTCATTTAAAACGACCCGCTGTGATCGATTTGAGAGACAGTATTAAATCCATTTAAGTATGTTCTTCAACACTCAAATTGCTCTAATTTTCATCAATAGCCATTCGTGTAGGACTGTATCAAAGGAATTTTTGAATACAAGGTAAATTATATCTGCTGCTTTAGTAGATGCAAATCATGTCATGAAAATTGTCAAGGAACAACACGGTGGTGTCTCGCTCTATACAGAGTCGAGCCCAAGGGAATTCAACAAGGCCGGCAACTCCCGGCTAATGGCTTGTGCCCAACTTATATTCGAGTGCGTTAATCCAAGGTTGGTCAATAAAGGGGGGGAATCGAGATTACCATTTAAGCTCAAGAGTTATTGAAAGAAAAAACTCTTACAAAAATAATCTTTAACATACAAGTAAATAATAGAATTATTATTGGTCACGAAAACTAAGCAAATTAATATAATAATGAATAAGTAACCAGTTGTTAATACAGGTGAGTAAGAAATAAATTGGAATAGCCAGGGAAATTTTAACAATCACTTGAAAGACCGTTATTAAACGTGGGTTGATATGTGTGATAGAACGGTCTAAGAGCCGCTTAAATTCAGTCGCTATCACATGTTTGTTAGAACACATGGCTACCCACGTGCATCTGCGATGAGAAAGCAGGGCGTGCTATCGCGACCTGAGTCAATATTTAACCAAGGAGGTTCACTCCCCCCGCCCCGTTTCGCCCCATACGTCGATCTCGCCAGATTGAGTTAGGCTCATGGGCAGATAAGGTATGTTCCAAGGCGCAGCTAAAGCAGTCCCTCGAAGCCCCCACTCCATTGTCCCCTACGCAAAGGGGATGGCTCCGACTATTTATATCAAACTTTCCCGATTGAATCAGATCAGATCAGATCCAGATTAACTTTGCGAGACATCACGCCAATCCGGTCTCACCTTGTGCACCAGGGGCCCTCTACCTCGAGATCCTCCATTATTGTCCAGAAGAGGACAATATTCCTCGAGTGTCAAGGTTCGAGCCTTGAAGACGCCAAGTCCACAAAGTCCCCCCTGTTTTTCAGAAAGAGAACAACGTTACAACATCCATTGTTCTTTGAGCCCGTTGACAAGAGACGGTTCTCCCCCTCCCCCCTGTTGTTCAGAAAGAGAACAACGTTAGAACAGCCATTGTTCTTGGAGCCCGTAGACAAGAGACGGTTCTCACTCCCCCTGCTGTTCAGAAAGAGAACAACGTTAGAACAGCCATTGTTCTTCAAGATCGTTCGTCAAGAAACGGTTCTCATTCCCAAGACATCACGTCAAGATAATTTAATGTCCCCCCTTCGGCTGGAACTCGCCAGCGGACCGAAGAGTCCTTCGCGTCGCCTTCCTCTGCACGACAACTTGTAATTACGTAAGCTGAGTATTCCCTTTAATTATCTAACCTTTCGTCAACCCTATCCTGTGCTTTAAATGGTTTAGCGAACCATTATACCCCCTTTAATTTTTATTTGTTTACCTTTTTGAATCTCCCCAAATCTTAATCCTCGGATTAGTCAGATATTATTTACGACCCTTTCCATTCTCCGTTTATGTAAACATTTACCATTTTGTGTGTTATTGATAGTTTAATTAATAAAACTCTATTTTATTAATGATAGCCATATTATTATCCTTGAGCCCAGTTCCACTTCTTAAGCATATTGAAGATAAATAACCTCGTTCAATCAGATTTACCACGCACTCGAAATATAAGAATAATTCCCTCAACGAACAGTTATATTTGGTATATCGTCGAGAGTCTATTCTACGACAATTTGATATTAATTAAATGCGGAGAATTACCAGGGTTTTCGGGGACTAAATTAAATGGATTAAAAATCACGGGACTGGGACCTCGGATTTACCTCAGCGGCGGCGAATTCGAGAGATTTACCGGTTGAAGCTTCGGTGGAACTTCAAGAGCGGAAGATGAGCGTAGATCAGGTTCTTTGTTTTCCTCCAAATGGAAATCACGAAGGTGGGGTGGTAGGGGTCCGCTCCAGGAACTAGTGTCGGCATGGGGACCAGATCGGAATCTGCACAAGGGCACTTTTCGGAGTTCCTTGCTCTTGTCTCATGGTTGAGGTTAAGGTACACGGACCTTGTAGAGTGGAGAGTAAGAGCGTAGAGTTGATCCCAGTTAGCCCTCCGATTTGGGAATAAAGAAGCAGAGTAATGTCTTTCTCTTGTTAATATATACATATATACGCAAATATAAATTCATTATTCAATAAATTGTTATATAATATGCAATACAAGGTTTCTACATTTTTCTTTTTGTCTTCAAAATTGTTTTGAAACGCAGAAAATAAATATGGCGAAAGCCTTGTCGTGGTTGGTATCACCCGCAGAGCTTGTATTTGCTCTTTCTTTGTATATATTTTTAGTTATGTAACTTATATTTCTTTCTTTCGCACACTCTCTCACACTTTTATATATAGGTAGAGATTTTATTTACATATATGTCTTTATCCTTGCTGTATCCTTTCGATGTACGTAGGCAGAGCGTCGCCAATTTTTCTCCTCGATAAAAGATTCATGTAAATATATTTCTTTATGTATTCTTTTAGAATGAACTGAATAAATTTAAAAAGTACTTGGATTTCCCTTTCATCATTCCTGCGGGAGGTTTTGCATTTATTGCATTTATTGCATGTATTTTTCATATTTATTATTATTTCTAATATATTTTCTGTCATTGAATTCCGTTGTGGAGCAAATTTCTCTTATCGAAGCGAAGCTTTCATCTCCAACACTATCCATAATTCTATAATTTAAGATGGGGATTTTTTGAAAATTTAAAAATGGGTTTTTTTGCTTAGTTTAAAAATGACTTCGGCTGTTTTGAAAATTCAAAGGATTGAAATAGTTAAAAAGATCATGAAGAAGAAGAAGAAGAAGAAGAAGAAGAAGAAGAAGAAGAAGAAGAAGAAGAAGAAGATGATGATGATGATGATGATGATGATGATGATGATGATGAAGATGAATATGGGGAAGATGATCAAGATGAAGATGATGATGAAGATGAAGATGAAGAAGAAGATGAAGATGAAAAAGAAAAGGGTGTTCAGGGTGTTAAAATAAAGTCTCTAAAGAAGATTAAAAAAAGTGGTTAAGATTAGCAAATAATGCCATAGGCCACAGCCCCGCAGGGGTGCCTGTGTAACCCAGCTCTTCCTGTTAAGGAAGAGAGCAGTGGCTTGTATTTTAAGAATGCGATTTTGGGGATGGGCCTAATGATAATAAATATTGTTATCTCTTAGTTTGTATGTATAAAGTAACCAAGAACCATTAGTGAAGTTCACAAAAAATAAATATGATTATCGATTTGGGGGGAATTTATAAAAACAAACGATTTACAAATGGGGAATTTCCGAAAATTTATTAAAATTCAGATATAGCCCTTTATTTATTTTTTTTGTGTGTATTCGAATCTTTTATAGAACTTCTTTTTGAAAGAAATTTTCCTTTTTCATCTTTATCAGGGAGAAATAGCTACCATCCCTAAAAAGTAAAGAAAAATTAAAATATTAAATAAAAATCAAAATTTAGATGGGAAAAATGAGCTATGAGGATTCTTTATTCTGCGTTTTAAAGGAATTCCGATGATTATTTTCTTTAGGCCTAGAAAATAAGAGTGGAAATGAAAAAAACAGACCAAGAGTAAAGTTTGAGGGTATAAGAGGAGCGGCTTTGCCATTCCTTCTACAGGATGATTTTGCCATTTTAAGACAGGCATTTGGTCTGTAGCCTACGGACTATCTCCCTCTAGCAACGGGCTTTTGGTCCACAAAAATAAAATATTTCCATTACATATTCCCTAATAATTTACTCTTGATCTATTATTTTGATATCCATACTTTTTTTCTAGGCCTAAATTTAAGAAAAATGGCTCTTTTATCTTATTATGGCGCAATTTTCGCACATTTGGGAGTCGCCCAAAGAACGAGCTGTTCCACATTCTATTTTAGTCCTCTTTTTCACCTTGGCTCAAAGCGACTCTATTTGGTTTGTGTGGGCACTTGTTTCTGGATCTTTAAAATTGCCATAGGTTACTCACTCGAGTAACCGGCCGTTCAACCACCTGGCCGAAGAGACGAAGTTGCGCTATAATAAGAGAAAAGATCCGAAAAGAACTTTTAGCTGAATCCCTTACATATACCATGAAAACCATCCTCGGCACTTTTTTCATCTAAATTTTCTCTTATATACTAAAAAATATCACCCCACCCCATCCAAAATATGCCTGATTTTAAAGCATTGTACAAAATTTACTATTCATAATTATTTTTTAGGCAGCCAGTGAGTAAAAGTATAAGTCAACTTGAGAAATAACTTTAATAAAAGCTATGAATTTTAAAAATCAGCACTGCGCTCTATCTTAGCAAACTATAAATAAACGTATAGAAAGAACTTGGATAAAAAACATTTAATAGAGAAAAACTATCTCTTGTCTCCTAACAAATTACTCTTTGGCTGTTTTACATATCCATTATTATTTTCAAGTCCTAAAGGCAAAACAACCTATCTGAATTCTATTGAAATACAGAAAAAATATTCCTCAGACCTCATATTTTTCGCCGAAATTATTTTATTTAATACATATTTTCCTTTGCTGATGAATGCGCGAAATCACGAGACGCCGTGGTTGCCTAAAAGTCCGTCATCGCGAAAAGCTGTCGCTATTTCTTCCTGATAAACATCGAAATGAGAAATTTATTTTAGAAAGAAGTTTGATTAATGATTCGAATATACGAAAAAAATAAAAAGCCATATCTTAATTCTAATCACTTTTCTGAACTTCCCCATTTGTAATTCGTTTTGTTTTTTAAAAAATCCACCGAAATCGATAATCATTTTATTTTTTCTGAACTTCACCATTTGCTCTTGGACATTTGGTATATACAAACTGAGAGAAAATACTTTATTATTACTCAACTCATCCAAAAGATCTCATTCTTAAAATATAGTGTTAAGGAGGATAAAAACGGGTTTTTCTAAGAAAAGAAAAAATAACACTAAAGGGGATTTAGTTGACAATCTGAGAAAGTGTGGTAAAGTTAGTGGGAATGAATAAAGTGCGGATTGGAGGATGAAATGTTAAAGGGCGAAGTTAGAAGAAAGTGCTATTTTCTTATAATATAGCAAGACGTGTAGCGTTAAGTCTAATAGCTGTTATTGTTTATTTCTATTGTATATTAGATGCGGTATTATATAGGTTCAAACCGTTGAACTTGTAGAATTGGCAAATGAGCAAGTTTTACTTGCAATGTCCTTTGCGTCATTCTTTTCAATTGAATTTTTATTATTTTATTGTTCTTTTGGTTAGTTTTATTCATTCAATATCATGGGGTCATATACATATCTCTGGTTTTTGTTTCTTCTTTCGGTTTGAATTGTCAAAATCGGCTGTGATTGGTTAATTCAAGTGAATTTTCTCATTTTCGTATATTGAAAATTTAGGAGGAAATTCCTTAGTTTGTGCTTTGTCTCATTAAGTTTATTCGGGTCTTCCTTTTTTTCCTTTCTTCTTAATTGAACTCAATTTTGATCCATAGAGGAATGCTTCTTCGCTGCTTTCCAATTTTTACATGCATTTTGGAGATTTTGCGTGGCCTGTACCTATTTTGTGTTTTCTATGAGCTTTCTTTTAGATACACTCTTGTTTTCTCCGATTGTCGCTTTCATTTTCTTTGCCCTTTGTATAACAGTTTATTTCTTAGGTCTAGTTTCGTTTTTATATGTAAATATTTATATCTCCACATTCCCTTCTTCTTCGACCTCTATAATTAAATGTCACTTGTTTTCCACTTTCTGTATCTTCAGATTCTCTTGAGTTGATACTCATAAATTCGAGAAGCTGGGTAAATTAACGTTTAACATATCATCGCAATGAAGATTTTCTCTTTGTTTTTTTGACGAAGTTTTCTGAAAGTGGGAAGAGTTCTTGTCAGTGATCAGAGAGAGAGAGAATGAGAGAAAGATGCGCGCCGCCTCGTCTTTCAAGGAGAGAAAGAGAGAGAGCAGACACCTGTTTGCCCCTTTTTTAGGCGCTAATGAATGTGCGAAATTACAAGACGCCGTGGTAGCCTGAAAGTCGGTCATCGCGGAAAGCTTTGAGAAATTTAGAGGGCTCACTGGGAGTCGGACAAAATCTCGCCTTGCCGGCATAGGAACTTTTTCGGGATCGTGCTAATAGAACGAGACTACCCTCGCCTGCCGATCCATTGGACCTTGCTGCTCCCCCCTTCGGGCGGATGGGGGAAAACCCCATTAGAACCCACTATAAATCCTCCGGCGCCAGAGTTGGAGGGCAGTATCCGCCACCTGCCCGCCCCCTCAGTTTTTACCGTCTGAACTTACCCGTTTGTTCCCGCTACTTGCGTCCCGTTGGATTCTGCAAAATTCCTCGCAGAACCCCTCAAGCTCCGCGTATCTCGTTTAATTGGCGTGCCTCTATTCTGTACTCGCTGTTCCCCGGTTCTCGAACGCAACGCGCCTAGTCTCAAATCGTGTTCTAAACCCGAAGTCAAGATCTAGGTTCACCCCGTTAGTAGTCATTGTCACGGGACTATTATTTGAATTTTGCGCAAAGGGAATGATTACTCCCTCGTACTAACTTATCGAGGTAATAGCAACACGCAACTCTGCTGTGCAAGTGCTCCCCCTCCCCACCCAGTGTAAGCCTCTATCGTCGGCTTCGTGTAACTTCAAGGTCATTCAAGCGACCCTTCGATCAATATTGTTCGTTTGTGTTTACGGCGATCTTCATCGCCTAGGTTCTCACCCCTTTAAGACGGTGAGGCTCGTGTACATCTAATGTGAATATTGCTTGTTTCAAAACCCCTTTTTAAGCTTTGTAAAAAGAATATTAATTTGCAAATTAATAAAGTTATTTTTGCACCCGTTTTTCTATTGCCCCGAAACCTACAAGATAGCTAACTATTGGCCAACCAAAAATTCGCTTCATTTGCACTTTGTCTGTATTATACCTCTCCCACGCACACAGCCGTTATCACTCTCGGCTGAAAAACGCAGGAAGGGTTGAACTTGACTCTATTCTACGACAGTTCTGAATGCCTGTTTAAAGTAATTGCCAATCTGAATAAATTGAACTCTGTGGCTCCGAGATAACTTGTTTGCCACATCATAACAGCTTAAATTTTGTTTGGCCTTAGAACGAGTGCTTTGAAATTTCCATTATTGGTTCGGACTTTTCACTTAGCCTCGTATTCATTAACATTACTTCTTCTGTAGAAATTCAAGCGCGCTTCATTGCGTTCTTGTGTGAGTATTCAATTATCTAAGTGATGTCCTCCGCATATTGTATGTTAAGTCTTAAGAGCTGGTTGGTGGTGAGATATCCACCATGTTTATTGAGTAGATGGTCGAGCATAAGCATTCTCTTTGAGGAAGTCCGGCCCGGAACTAAAATTTTAGTCAGTACGTCTACCCTATAGATATATACATAAGCATATCCCTCCATGATGTATTTACGAAAAATCTTTTCTACGTTTTCACTTACCTAGTTCAGTTTAAGAATCTTATATTGCATCACCTTTCTCAAACTTTAATAAATGCCCTGGCAACATCAAGATATGCAATTTCCACGAAGCTCCCGTTATTTAAGCTTGAGAGCTCTTTGAAGTGATTAAACTGATCGTTATATTTAAGCTTCTGAGATTTCCTGAAGCCGTTTCGGTGGTGGTTATATAGGAAGTTATCTTGCATGTTCACAGAAGACAGGTTCGCTGTCATTTCCTTCTTTTGATTTCTCCTGCTATTTTTTTTATTTCCATTATCTTGCGGGATAGTAATCTTTCATCCTTTTTTCCATGTTCCTAAACTCAGTGGGCAAAGCCTCGTAACATAATTCTTCGATCGCTTCATCCCATCTTCGTTCATGTTATTCTATTGTTAGTTGTACGAGTTCTTGTTTTATCTCACGCATCATGCGTACAATTGCCCAAGGAAATCCTTTTATTCTATATATCTGGTAAATTACTTCGTTTTTACTCTTTCCATAATGTTGAACATCTATACTACCGAGCAAAATAAGAGAGCGATTTCTTTATTCAAATATTTTCATAAATATGAAGAGTGGGTAAATAAAATTTGCATGGTACATAATAGCATGCAGTTAATATATTTAATGACGATTTCATATGATATAATCGTATCTTGAAGAGATTTTACTAAATAAATTGACAAAATAAAATATAGACACTTGCAAAATATGAGAACGACCATTCACGGAACTGCTTAGCATACAGATACACTTGAAACAAAGCAAGATTGGACAAAAATAAAATTTAAAACTCAATATGAGGTGTTAAATCTTTGTTTTCTATTACTTTGGCACAACGAATATAATAGGACCTCACCAGTTTATTGAAAAATTATGGTGTAATTGTGCTCCATTCTCGCCTAATTTCTGTCTATAAAGACGACACTTCTGAAGGTTGCTGGTTTCGAACTTTTTCTCCAATGTTCTTCCAGAAGTTTTCGAATGGATTCAAGTCCTGATTCTAAGCAGTCCAGTTCATTACTTCGATAGCTTCTTGTTCGAACTAGTATCTTACTCACTTTTATGGATGTTTCATAGGCTCATAGTAAAGTTATAACATTTTTTAAACGAAGTTTAGGTACACATTCGCATTTACTGTTTCAATTATTTGCACTAGTGGAACAACCATTTCAGACGAAAACTTACCCTATACCATGACACTGCCTCCTCCAAGCATCGCGCACTTTTTAAAACATTTATAGTCAAGTCTGTCATCTGTAACACGTCTAAGAATGCGTTTGCTATTAGAACGAACGAAATTAAATTTAATTTATTAGCTGAAATGAATTCTCTCGCAATATTCATCCCTTCAAACAATATGAGGTTCAGCTTATTAGAGTTTCGCCTTCTGTTTCTTCTTTCTGATGATTGGATTAAGTGTTGGAGAACGAACTTTAACACCAGAGTCACCAAGGTGAAGGGACAATGTGAAACGGCTCACTTTTTTTTCCCTTATTGGTCTTCATTTTTCGAGAAATTTCAGCAGCATTATTAAAGAGAATGTTCATAGGGAAGCGCGTAATAGCTCTCTATTCTTGGAGGATTGTTATGCGTGGTCAACCGACATTTGCAGGATAGTTATAGATCTTGATTTCATTGTATAATTTCACAATACGCGCAATCACGATCTCAGACCTTTCTAACTCTCTTGAAATCACAAAAAGAGTCCGAATTAGTTGAGCTGCCTGACAAGGAGATGCGAGATGACCAGTGAAAACTTAAAGTAGAGTGCGGTTTTTTTTTTTCCGAAGACCAACTTATCCAATGATCCGTTGACTTCCGGTTTCCCCCAATATGACTCATAATCATGCACACACATCTGATGGCGTGCTTTCCGACACTATACTGCGATGACTTCGTTATCCACCCAGAATTTTTATTACATTTTAATTGAATATCTCAGGCAGGATGAGCTTCGCGCACGTTACTTGTCCCGGTACCGGTACGTACTGGATTGGTACCGCTTATCCCTTGTACTGGCAGTTAATTTTCGGGGAAAACTGAGAAGAAATTACAAAAATGGGTGCTTGTTTTGAATAATTCAGGTGACACAAAATAATTATCCATAAATAACGCATCTTTGTCATTTCCAATAATAGCCCGCGAAAGGATTGACAGACGTTTTTACTTATAAAAAAAGGGAAAAAGTCCCTACAATGACTCGCAGCCTTTTGTGATATGATAAATAGGTATTGCATTGAAGGCTTTCCTTACAAGTGCCTCTAAATGGCTAAATAAGGCCTCTGCCACTAAATATCAACACCAAGCACCAAATCCGATGACATATTTGAAATCTCCAGGGTGAATAACCATATGTCCCATGGTCATATGGGTGATTTCATGGTTCTAAATGAGTAAAATTTAACTTTAGTCCTTTTGAAAAAAAGTGACGCTCTAGACCTGGTGATTCATCGGTGGTAAAAATGACACTTACCATCATGTTTTCCTCATCTTACGATTTTTGAGAAGGGCGTGGTTTGAAAAGACAAAAAGCTGCAACGTAAACTCAACCAAGCTTTCATCAAATTACACACACACACACACATATATATATATATATATATATATATATATATATATATATATATATATATATATATATATATATATATATATATATTTATATATATATATATATATATTTGTAGAGACGAAGATATTTCCGCGAGCGAGGTACAATGAGTTAAGTGCTGTAATGTTAGGAGAATACTGAGTAATGAAAAAATATGGGGCGACTTATAAAAACTAAAAAATTAAACACAAAAGAAAGAGGGAGCAGCAAAAAGAACTTTGTGGTAATTTTTAAAATAGTGTACAAATTTACAAAATCGAAAAGGGTATTTAAAATAAATGAAATGGATTTTTGTTGATATTTATGTTAGGACTATATTTTCGAGGCGTCATTTGACCTATCTTCTGTCATCTTAGGGAAATAATATGTAATGCGTAAGGGTGGGTCGGGATGGCGGAAGATATAGGTGAATCCGCCGCAGGTCGTCCCACTGGTGAGACAAGAGGAAAAAGTCCCTTGGCGTCAAATCCTCTTGGTCCCTCCGACGCCCTTCTCACCCATCTCTTATGTTTGATCAGCAAGAAACGGGGGAGGCAAAGGAGAAGTGTGGAAAAGTGAAATGGGTGAAAAGAGAGAAGTTGACCTTCTTCCTAATAATTGGGTAAATAGAAGACGAGAATGGAATATTTAACACTAAGCAACAATGATTTTGCTACTTGGGTAATAGCTTGTGATTTATACTAAATCGAGTATGCTGATTCCGAATGTGTAATCAGAGTTGTTCTAGCAATAAGGTTGCTAAGGTAAACACGTACTCTTTAGTTACAGATATAGGCAGTGTTTCTTCGGCTACCGTACTGAGAGGATTTGTTTTGTGTGTTTGGTCCCTGTGTCACACTCCTGCTTACTTACGTTGTCAAATTTAGACATTATAGTAGTGGTGTTGAAACGGTATTTACATACAGTGATTAATTGCATTTTTATTTCATATTTATTTCTCAATTAATTCGTAAATGAAATAAAATTGTACAAAAGTATATGACAGGATATATACAAACTAAGTTGAAAACATGAATCCGTGAGGAAGTATAAATAGCTCAGACAACTTATGTTATATCTGTGGAAGATATACTCCAAGCAACCAGCGGAAAAAAATAGTTAAAAGAGTGCAAACTGCATACAATTATTAATTTGGTTGTAAACTTGGTGACTAAGACAAGCCCTGGGCACCTAAGAAATCTTGTACTGTGTGTTATAAGAGGCTTACGCAGTAGCTGAATGGCAAATGGAAGGGTATGCCTTTTGCTGTACTAATGGTGTGGCGTGAGCCAGCAAATCATGTTTTCAATTGCTACTTTTGTATGACAAATATTGCGGGAGACTCTAATAAGAACAAGTGAAAATTGGATATCCATATTGTAAGTCTGCTATAAAACCAATTCCCCATAATATCGAGATGCCAATCCCAGTTTCACCATCAGCTAGTGCAGTTAAAGAAGATGATTCATTGCCTGAAGAGAAGGATAACAATGACGAGGAAATGTATGAGGATGATTCTAAGGAAAAGAAGACCCAGTTGATAAATCAAGAAAGATTGAATTATTTGGTGAGGGATTTGTCATTGTCAAAGGAGAACGCAAACTGTTGGGCTCCAGAATACAGCAATAAAATCTTCTAGAGGACGGTGCAAAACTATCTACTTTTCGTAAACGCCATGACGCCTTAGCTGCCTGCTATATTGAAAAAGATGGTGCTTGTTTCTTTACTGATGTTAATGGCCTCATGAATCAGCTAGGAAATGAGCATTTACCCGATGAATGGAGACTATTCATCGATGCAAGCACTGCTTTTCTCAAAGCTGTGTTGCTACATAATGGTAACAAAAAAACTTCAAATACTCTCGCTTTTATTGTTGGGATGATAGAGACATATGACTCAATGGAAATTATTTTAGAAGTTGTTCATTACCCACATCATCGGTAAAATATCTGTGCTGATCTAAAGGTAATTTCTTTACTTCTTGGAATGCAGCTAAGAGGGGCGGTCAATAGGTTTTGCGAATCGGTAGGGCAAAACAGAGGAAAGGGGATGGCTATTTGACACGGTGTTAGGGCAAGTTATGACAAGTCATGTCCTGCAGCCGCACGCTCCTGGCACGTATATTTAAAAAGCAGTAGCTGATCGCAGATCGTCAGTCACAAATTTTTCAACAATGCAGAATGTTAAACACCGTGCAGTGATCAATTTTTTTACCAAGGAAGGGAAGAATGCAAAAGCGATCCATGAACGCATGGGTGCAGTGTACACTGACACCGCCCCTTCCTTTGCAACCAATGATCGCTGGAAAAGGAAGTTTTGCCATGGTCGTGAGTCCCTTGAAGATGACCCCCGTCCAGGACGCCCTTCAGACGTGACCAACGAGGACACTGTGGCGTGTGTGGAGAAGATGATCGTCGAAAATCGACAGGTGAAGGTCGAAGAAATCCAGCAAGAACTTCGAATATCACATGGAAGTGTTATCAACATCATCCGCGACAATTTGGCCATGACCAAGGTCTCTGCTCGTTGGGTCCCTAGAAACCTCACGAAACCTCACGAAACCTCACGCCCCATGATCGACTTCATCGTCGTCAAAGTTCGGAGGAGCTGCTGCTCTTATACAACCAAAACCCGGAAGTATCGAAGTCACGCATAATGACAACTGATGAAAGGTGGTTCCATCACTGGGATCCCAAGACCAAGCTCGAAAACATTGCCTGGAAGCAAAGGGGCTCTCCGACCCCCATCAAGTTCCCGACCCAACTTTCATGGCCACAATCTTCTTGGATTCTGAGGGAGTGTTGATGGTGGACTATGCGCCTAGTAAAAGGGCCATCAAAGGCCAATATTACGCCGAATAACTGGCTGGATTGAAGAAGTGCACCCTTCAGAGGCGGTGCGGCAAGTTGACACGCGGTGTCCTGATCATGCACGACAATGCCCCTGTCCACAAGGCCAGAGTTGCACAAGCTGCTCTGCGCGAGTGGGGATTCGAGGAGCTTAACCATCCCCCAAATACTCCAGATCTGGCCCCTAGCGACTCCTTTTTATATCGTCAGCTTAAGGCTGCACTGCGTGGACGCCGGTTTGGGGACGATGAAGATGTCCAGCTCGCCGTCCAGGAGTGGATTGAACAGCAGTCGGAAGATTCTGGTTGTCGGGAATTCGAAGCCTCAGGGACAAGTGGCGCAAGTGCTTTGAAGTCAAGGGTAGTTATATTGAAAAATAATAAAACACTTTTCCTCATATCTCGTTTTCTTATATCCGAATTGCAAAACTTATTGACCGCCCTTCGTATGATCAACAAAGAATCTGTGCTTTTTATGCGTATGGAACACACATGACAAGAAGAATCATTATATTGTCAAAAAGTGGCCACAAAGAGAAGAACACATAGTTTGCAGATAAAATTGTGAAGCACATGCCTTTAGTACATCCACAGAAAAAATCTACCTTCCATCACTTAACATCAAACTTGGCCTTATCACGAATTTTGTGAAAGGAATGGTCTATGATTCTGATGAACTCCAATATCTCAAAGAGAAATTTTGAGCGAAGAAAACCGATGCTAAACTTAAAGCTGGCTTTTTTGTACGGCCGGAGATCAAAGAATTGATACGTGATAGGGAGTTCAGAAATAAACTAACTTCCTTGGTAATCATAGGGCTGAAAACTATGAAGAACTAGTGGACAACATGCTAAAGGCCTATTAATGAATGGGGTGTCGGATGTCTCTTAAGATGCATTTCTTGCATACCTACCTAAATTTCTCTACATCTAATATGGGTGATATTAGTGACGAACATGGGGAAAGCTTCCACCGAGATATCGCAATGATGGAAAGCAGGTTTCAAGACCGCTTTAACGAAAACATGATAGGTGACTAGTGGTGGTTCCTACAACGGGAGGATCATATATCTTTGTACAAGCGCAAGAGCAAGAATCTCAAAATTTTTTCAAGAAATTTATAGTTAGGTGAGTACTACCGCTTTTATATGTAATACATATCTTGTCTGGGTCTGCAAAAGGACGTACATAATGTCAAATAGGGTACCCCGATTCCAAACCTTTGCCCAGAAACATCTCATTTTTCTCAAACTCCTAATAATTATATAATTAATTGATCAAGGTAAAAAGGTGAGCCATATAGCCTAGTTTCATAACTCAGGAACCTTTACTTAAGTAGCAGAGACAAAGTTAAAATTTGTTTGCTAGTCTTATGATTATTCTGGATTCCAAATCACGAATCCCTAGTTTACGTATTTGTCTTACTTCTACTTCATCCATCGCAGTCGATTAATGTAATTAATCACTCCATAGTTCTTAAGAGAGCCGCCAAACTTTATTACTCTTTCTGTTATTAATTATCTCTAATTCCTATCTTTTAAACATGAATGGAGGTCCATCTAATCTTTGTACTCATTTAATCGCTTACAGTTTCATATGTGTTTGTAGCATTCATGCCGTTTTGTGTATCTTTTTAAATTTAGCCTGAGTATCTTTGTTCTTTTTTATTGGTTTATAGTGGGCTTTTGTTTGTCTGTATCATATTAATTCAAAGCAATTTGGTAAATTTGAGTTTTCCCTTGGCGCAATATATTACAGTTACTTGTTTAGCACTTCTTTAGTTTTTTTAATCTTCATCGCTGAAGTTGACTTTTGAGGGAAGGTGTTCTATATCTGCGAGATCTGGTCGTATTTGAGTTAAGTTTACTCTAAGGATATTTTTTATCTGCTTAGAAGCCAATTCGTGATCTTTTTTTAATGACGGGTGGCTTCTGTCACGCCCCTTGTAAACCCTGGCTCATCATTCTTTCCCAGATTTCTTTTGTAAGGGGATAGCGAGCCATTGGCTAATATATGTCGTTTCAGTTATCCTCTTGGTTTGGTCGTCACCACGATCCCCATACCTTCCACATTCCAGGGAGGATACTGATTTTTCCATGAAGGAATAACTTTTCATATCCTCATTCTCTTCTTGTGTTTTACCCTTGAAGGCCATTTAAAGGTTTCGTCAGGTAGGTATTTGACTTCTTCTTGTCGTTTTTCTACTTCTAAGGGAATATTCTTCATTAATGTGTACTATTAGGTCTGCTGCCTCAATTCTCTTTTTACTACATTCAACGGCTGTGGCCTTTCGTTGACTTCATTGATCGTTGATTCTTTTTCGGGAAATCTTTCCTTTTCATTATCATCTTTATATAGTTTGTTTTTTCTCGTGTAACTTATGTCAGACTGATGTTTCAAAATTTATGAGGATGGTATATTTAAACTTAAACGGAACCACATTTTCTTTATAATATTTTTTACTATTATTTTATTGAGGGTTTCAACAAAAGTTTCAGTTTTGTCTATATTCATTAGGATGCGTAAAGGATGCACTCAAGAAATTTTATCGATGATTTATACGGAACGGTGAGATTTGCCTTAACCCCGTTTCTTCTACTTTGCCGTTGGCCATTTCTGCTTAGGTTGCAATTTTCTTTGTTTCCTTTTCAGTTTTTCTAATTGATATTAAATCTTTTCTCCTATTCAGGCATTTCATTTTCGTTGGTTCGGTACAATTTTTTCAATACTGCCCTCCTTTCCCGGATTCGAAACAGCTTTGTTCTGTTTCCGTACATAGTTTCCTCGTGTGAATATTTATCTTGTAGCAGTTTAAACACATCCGTATATTAATAGGATTCTCTCTTTCCATGTCTCGCTGAGATTCTCAAACACAACAAGAATAATCAATTCTATCAGATCTCGCTAACCATTTCAGTTTTCTTACACACTATTTTGAAAACGCGTGTACATATGGATTCCAAACTTAATAAATTCATGTATTTTTATGCCTAGGTGGTTCTTTTCTATTTTTATTTTTATTTTTTATTGTTCTGTGAGACGACCCAGAAGTCTACTTTACGACATTTTGTTTTAACATTAGGAGCCTATGTGGCGACTACCTACTTGGACATAAGTCGCCGTACTCGACCCAGCCTATTACTAGGTATATTAAAAATCAAATAATATGTAAATAACAACGATAAAAAATTACAAATGCTAAAAAAATAAAATACAAAATCATAGCAATAAGGCAAGAAGGAAGTGCTCTTCAGCGTCGGGGGTAGCCCGCCTCCCCGTGCGCAAGAACATGCGACTCACAACAAATAGTCAAATTCAGATGAGGCAGCCAGCTAACCATCCTCCAAAAAGTCGTAAAGTCCAGAGGTCAGTTTGCACGAATCTATTGTGAGTACAAGGGGTAAGCGGTAGCAACTTCGCTTTTCCTGGTACCTGGACAGCTAATGTTCGCGAAGATCGCCCAGAGTGGGACATTCTACAAGAATATGCACAACAGTCTGGGGGACAAGGCTGTCATCACATTATGGCGCAGGCGAGCGCTCCATTAAATGGCGCTGCGTCCCGCGAGTATGTCCAATTCGGAGACGACGAAAAGACACTGAAGCCTTTGCGGCATTGTGCGGTAGGTCCTTGGGAACAGGAACGTCGCAATGGCATCCAACTTTATGTTCCCCTCGACCGTCTCCCATCTTCTTTGCCAAGCAGCCCGAGAGCTGCCCGTATTTCTGTCATGTAATCGCTGTAAATACAAACGAAACGTTCACCTGGTCGCCCAGTCATCGTGATCATTCTAAGAGATTCCTACATGTCCAGGAACCCAGCACAAGATAATCTCGACATCAGCCCATTTAGCCTAAACCGCCACGTCACGAATATCGGAAACCAAGAAATGCGTAGGTTACATTGCCCAGAGAGGACTCAGCGTGCTTCGTGAATCGCTATAAATCACAATCTAGTCTCCGAACCGGCCAAGTTGCGTTATCTCTCGTACCGAGCGGTGTATTGCAACCAGCCGGCTGTGAAGACAGACGCAGCGCCTGGCAGAACCCAGCTTCCTTCAAACAGCGGGGATACGGAGTGGAAACTGACTCACTCTTAGGACTTGGAGCCATCCGTATACACTGCCACGGTTCCATCTTGAGACAAAGAGGTGGACCAAATGGGCAGAACGCAATACTCCCGGTGCTGTAGAAGCCTTGAGAGCAGAGGCGTGGGGACAAATAATAAAAGGGGGTACCATCCAGAAAGGCACCCAGAGCAGAACTAGGGGTGCCACCAGCTTGAAACCTATACTTAGCTTTCGAAAGAGTTTCCTAGACCTAAATTCAAAGGGATTGGGGCAGTATTAACATCTCTCGGCCGAATAGGAACCGTCGAGATCAGCTTCGGATGCAGTAAAATCTGTTGGCGACTGAGGAACTCGTTGGGCTCCCGCATACAGGCAAATAATGCATTGTACACGGCGCCAGCGAGTGAGATCAACCAGCATCGACAAGTAGGCTCTCAATGGGGAAATTGCACAAGGTACCGGTCTCCAAGCAAAGGCCACCGTGGTGGATCGAGTCCCACTTTAAAAATGCACCCTCGGCTGCAGATGCATAAAACTCGCATCCATAGTCGAGCTTCGGACGAAGAAAGGATCGATGAAAAAGTAAGGCAGTGGCCCTATTAGCGCCCTAGGTGTTGAACGTCACAGAATGTAGAATATCCATGTCGCGGGTACAAGAGACCCTACAACTCCGAATATGAGCCTCCCAGGTGATGCGTCGGTTAAATGCAAGACCAAGGAAACGGTGCGACTACACCACTACCAGGCACACCCAATTGAGATACAAGTCCTGGTCAGGGTTAAACCGCGGATAACGGCAGAACTGCACTACCCCAGTGGACCTACAAAGAAAACCGAAGCCTGTACGAATCGGCAGAGAGAGACGCAGTTTAAGGCCTGATGGAGTAGACGCTTCAGAGTTGGCATCGGTACCACGCGAAAAAGTTCGCGCGGAACCGAGGTGATGCCCTTGATGCTCAGAGCAAATACTTTGACACTGAGACCACTTTCCTGTGGGACACCCTCTTCCTGTTCCATTAGGAAGGAGATGGCTCACCCTCCCGTACGTGGAATCGACGAGCTCGCAAAAATTCAGATATTAAGATTGGGAGGCGTCCCCTCACCCTTATCATGTGTGAGAGTCTCTATGATACCGTCTCGCAAGTCGGTATCATAAGCCTTCTTTAGATAATAAAACACCATGGCGTAGTTCTGTCTACGAAGGGAGGCCTCGTAGAAGTCATTTTACAATTGGAGCAGAGTATCTGACGTAGAGTGAAAATTGCCGAAGCCACACTGCGCAAAAGACAGATGGCCTCCGCTGTCCAGACAAAAACTAATCTATCATTTACCAATTTCTCCATCAGATTGCATAAGCAGAATGTTAGGAAGATTGTGTCGAAAACAAGAAGGGTAGAGAGATCTCTCCCCAGTTTGCAAAAATCGAGCACATTAGCGATTCACCAGGAATCTGGGAGGATACCTTCTGCCTAGATGTTGTTAAAAATCTCCAACAGAAAGGTCATGCCTCGCTCACTCAGGTGTTGAAGCATAGCATACGGGACATTTTCCGGTCCAGGGGCGGTGTCCGTTTATCAAGCAAGTACAGAACGCCATCACTTAGTTAATTTGTCATTCAAGAGTTCTCCGCCTATGGAGGTTATGTCCAGTCGACTGTCTTCCGCGACCTCACGACGCGCATTGAATGATGTCGGAACAGCATCCCGGCTAAAGAATGTGGAGAAAGCGGTCTTGAAGGATTCCACTGCAGACGCGGGGTCCGAGATTGCGGTCCCATTCTCCTGGAGAAGGGGTGGGTGGGTCCTGCAAGAACTTGCCACGATTCCTTTTGACTCGCTTCCACCCCTCTGCAAGAGGGATCTTCCTGTTAAGTGAAGACACGTATGACCACCAAGAACAGCGGTGGGCGTGCTTTGAAATATACCGGAACCTATCCCTACCTCAAAAAATTTACCGACAGACAAGTAGTTCGGACGGATGTAGGAATAACGCTTCTGTTTGAGGACCGTCTCACACTCGGCTGACCACCACGGAAGCAGTAGGCGTGCAAAACGGCCGGACGTTCTAGACTAGTAAATAGGTCCACGGATATGAGGTTGTCGCAAAAGAAATCAACGGCCTCATATGACTACCTAAACTGCTCATCTGGAGCAGAGAAATCAGTCATTTCCTAAATACGGACCACCACGCCTCACCAAGCACCACCGGAGCGTGCTCTTGAGGGGCAGGGGCCCAGAAAATGATATTTGAAAAGGAAAGTGATCACTACCATGGAGCTTATCGACCACCCCCCCTCAAAATCACGATATGCATCCTGAGAGCACATATATAGATCGAGGCAGGAAAATAAAGCTGTTCTTCGCCAGTGATGTGTAAAGTCATTCACAGTTAGGACACCTATCTCCAGATCGTCGATTTTGTGGGAATAATAGGGTAGTCTCCCTCTAGAGGGTGTCTACCGTTCAGATCTCCGAGCAAGAGAAAGGGCCTCGGCAACGTGCCAAGACGCGGCTGAAATCCCCCGCGTCGATGTCAACTGATGGTTGAATGTACGCGGAAATAACAGTATATTTCCTATGCAGATGCAGCTGCACAGTTAATGCCAGAAAGGAAGCATCTAAAGCTAAGAGAGGAACGGAGACATCATGTCGAGTGTAAATCGCTCATCCTCCCATCAGGCTCCCATCTCGTGGTCGTATGGTCTCAAAACCTTATGATCCGGGAGGGTGGGCAGGGGGGAACGCGCACAGCATTGTCTCCTGTAAAACGATAGCTAACGGGGAACGGGAGGAATCGATCTTCCGCAGCTCTTCTTAGTTGGCTCGGTGTCCTCGGCAATTCCATTAAAGGAATATGCCCGCAAGGCCTAGCTAGAAGGAGATGCGGAGGCCCTCTTTGATGAGAAGACACTCACGGGAATCGCCGTACACTTCCCGGAGTCAGAATTCCGGGCGCTGTTGGACGGACAAAGAGCGCTGAAGGCGCTGTCGCCTTCGATGACTTATCTGAAAAGCTTGGCCTCGCCATGCGAGTCTTTTCCTTCCTCTGCCTCGAAACCTTAGGCGAGCAGGAAAGCTTCAGAGGCGGAGTTCCCTCTTTTAGAGAATCCAAAGTCCCCGATCCACCTAGAAAACCACTGAGTTTGGGCGAAGAAGCAGAAGCTCCTTTAGTGCCTTTCTATTTTCGGGCAGCTTTAGGGACCCCGCAAGATGGTCTTACGAACATCTTCATGGGTGTTGCCTCCTCTGAATCTAATGACTCGGTAGAAGCGCGCGGCCGTTTCGCCTCACGGGAAACGGTCGCGCTGTGGGAAAGAGGAGGAGCCCTGGTTTTAGCCGACGCTGAGTATGAACCCTTTATGCAGCTAGCTCTATTAGGAGAGCGCCTGGCGTGGGCAGAAGACGCAGAAGGGTTCCTCATGGGCGCAAAAACGCCTGTGCTCGTAGGCCTGAAGGAGCCAGGAGCAGAATGTGTCTTTCTTAACATTGAGGCATTGTAAGTCCAAGGCAGGGCCAGGCGCGCAAAAACCAAGTCCGTAGCCTGAACGGCCAGGATTTCTTGTTCCAGGAAATACGCACCACATTGATTTGAAGAAGTGAGTTGCCGATTTGAAGAAGTGAGTTGCCGCTCTTTACAAATGGCAAACTTGATCACACACAATTTGTAGTTATCCTGTGCGGCTTTGGGGCAACTTACACTGACTTCGGGTACTCCCAACTTTGCGCATCTATAGGAGCGATAAGTATGGCCAAAACGGTGACAGGAATAACACCTCCATCGCTGTGGCACGAATGTCTTCATGCGGTAGCGATACCAACCGGCACGGAACGACTCAGGGAGCTTGTCACAGTCGAACTTAATGCAAAATATAGGGGTTATAACGATGCTCCTCCCCGTTTTCTCATCACACGTTTGACCTTGGCCGCTCCATGGTTCACCAGCTCTAAGGTGATGTCATCTTTTGCCTATTCCAGGAGTTCCCTCGCATAATCTACTCCTTTCACAAACTTCATGTTAGAGTGCGACGTCACACTCACAAGTGTCCGTAAGGCACTAATTAAGGCCGCCTCGGAAGGATTAGACGCATTCTCCAGAAGGCTCCCGTCCGAAAAAAGGGGCACCTTCTGCTCTCTACCAATCACGCTAGCTCGAGCTCTTCTCTGATGGATCATGCTACCCTTAGTTAACAAGCTAAAATCAGTGGAGCGAATAACAAGAGCGCGTTTGAAGCTAGCGGGCTCGAAAACGCCTGGTAACCTCTGAATGAGGGGCCTCCAGGTAATCGAAGTTCCACTCTGCGCAGTTTTGGTCTTAGTCTAGAACTCTTCACCCGAAGGAGCACCGAAGCCGGACGTGCCGATTTTGGCTTGGTCGCATATCAAGACGGCAGTGGCCTGGTCCGTCCATGTGGCTCCTGCGGAGGGACGGACCCTAGTCCTTTTGGTGTTTTTCCTGTTTTATTTCTTAGGAGAGGAGAGCGAGGAAGAAATCCGCTTCTCTCTTCGGCCGGTAAGAGCCCTTAGGCCAGATGGGCCCGCTTCGGCATGATCCTGCTATGAAATGGAGAAGATCCTACCTGTCATAGGAGTACCAGCCGGGAGAGGTGATCCCTCCTTTCCTTGTGAGGCGCTGGTGACCCGTGCCGCCTGAGGGGAGCTTGGATAGGGGCAGACACGGGTTTTAAGCTTGGCACCAAGCCAGAGTTCGACCTCGTAGAAGAGCCTACCGTCTGAGGGTGGGTCACCACAGGAAACATGACATCTCAGGGGGTTCTCTATGTGGCCTTTACCTCTGAAACATGACGGATCCTCTCCGAGGTTCCTTTCATTCTCTCTTGGGTTGACGAACCAGCATCCGTTAGGGAAGAGAGGGGGACACATCGGGTGACCCCTGTAAACCTGATTTGCGCGCGACTAGGAATTTGGAGGGAATGGGCGACGGGCCCTCTCATCCCTTGCGCCTCTACAGGGGTTGGCCGTATCGAGCCGCTTCGGTGGGAGCGGGCAATTATGGGCCTCTTGCCCGCTTTCTTGGTAGTCCCCTTGGAAAGCAAAGGGAGACTGCTGGTGGAAAAACTGAGTCCCCCATGGATGACTCCAGAGAAAGGAGTGAGGAAGAGTTTCCTACACCTTTAAGCAAAGGAGAAGAGTAATCCTCAACTCCGCTTGAAGAGTTTTGGAGGGTCCATTGCGAAAGCACAGCGAAAGGGCACCTCCATTCTTTACCTTTGAATATTTAGTTACTCCTTTCAGTCTTTTTGTTGTTTGATATTCTCATTCTACATCTAAGTTTGACTTATATCTATTTTTGTTTTTCTATTTCTGAATTATTTAGGAATAGTGATGGGCTCTCAAGCCAATGACTTTATTTCTGAGACGTCCTTCGATCTGCATGAGGTCATCTTCGGGGAATACTGAGTAATGAATAGAATAGAAGAAAATGTGGTAGAAAGTAAAAGAATAGCGTGTCCTCCTTGCCTCTGTCCCATACCTCCATCCATCCGACGAACAAGGGAAGATGGTAGAGGGGGGAGGAGAACCTCATTCTCCCGCTCTTCCATTACCCCGGGTCTGTGCCACCTAGAGGTACAAAGTTGTAGGTTAAGCGGTGGGTGGGAGATATGGATAGGATGAAGAGGAGAAAGAGATAGTAAAGTGGTAACTAATAGGAGTTGATAAAGTTAACCTATATAGTCCTGGCCAGAAATTTGGACGTAGCACACTGTGTAGTAATTTATCTTCTAATTATTTTTTTCATTGGGCTCATCCCATGTCTGTATGTAAAGCCCGTTTGGGAGCGACAGTAAAAAAACATTAGACGAAAGAGAAGAATGTTGGAGAGTTTTGTAGAGTAGCAAGTTTTCTTACAGGTAAAGATAATCTATTTCCATAGAATAATAGTTGTAATTTTTGTTACGCTGATTGCTGTCAATATTGGTTATCTTAATATATGTGCAGATAAAAGGAAGAACTTTGCTAGAATTGGTGTTAACTTTCGGAAATTTTTTGTTGAATTTGGTGGTTGCCTTAATTCTTTGCTAGGTTATTACTTCCTCTTCCTTCTCTTCTCTTTCCATTTCCTGGAATACTACTGGGAATAAGGGATGGGTTCTTAAAACCGCCAGTTCCGCTATTTGATTTTCTAATTCTTCGCCAAACTCCTTTCTTCCTTTTACATTAACTACCTTTGCTGTTTTATTTAGTGTAATATTTAGGTGCTTTAGGCCGGCTCCTCTCTCTGGTCTCTCAGTTTCCGCCTTTCCATTTATCTCGTATTTGTTTTGATGCATATCAATTTCTGCCGAATTCTCTGCAGCTTCAGGAGGTTTTATTTTGAGAGGATAGGCATTGAAATTGTTGGGTATATAAGTATTGGTTGAATAAATGCCTGGTAGATTATCTTTTTTTCCAATTGAGCGATTTTGACTTGTATATTAATTTTAATTTAATTTTTCTTTTTACAATTCTGTTGGTTACCTGCTTCCTGTAACAAGATTTCGTTATAGTCCTCCCCAGCACTTTGAGCTCGGTAATGTATCGTAGAAATATATATCAGAAAGCTTTTACCTGTAAGCTGATACTATTTTTAATTTTTTAATATCTTTGCTAATTTTCTATATTGCTCGTATTGGTTTATTTTTTTTATTTTTTCTGTGGACATACTTGTTGCATCTGACCGTTCCTGTACCGTGCTACAATCAATTATGCTTTATCGTCCGCGAATTGTATATTCATACCCAGCGGTATCAGTATAGGGATATCTAAGGTGTAGACAGCTAAGGCAACCATATTCTGGTTTCCCTGCTTTTAGCATAAATCTTTCTCCTTGGTGGTAGATTACGTCAATGAATGCATCAGGAAGCAGTATACAGAATCTTGTGGTAATAATCCAAATAGTGTTAAATATTTATATGAGAGAAAATGGTAATAAAATATATGAAATGTTTTTTCATGAGTAGATCTCAAGGATCTTTAGATGATCTTCGGGAAATACTAAGTAATGAAATGAAATAAAATGAAAAGGAAATGAAAGTGAGGTAAAAATAAAGAGCACGACTGTACCCACACCCCACGCTAGCACACGTAGAAGTGGCTAGGGCTCCTTCCATCAGAGTTTAAACAGATTCAGAGTTATTTTCAGTTTATCGCCTATTTTGTCAACAAAGTGTTCTTTGCAGTCATTATCGAAATTGGCACTTTACTATACGTACCTATTAATGGAAAAATATCGGAGAAATTATATAGATTGAAAAGTAAACGCAAAACAAAGAGATGACTAACTAGAGAGCAGTATAGAGAACCTTGTGATTATGTTAACAAAATGTTAAAAAATTTACAAAAACCGAAACAGCAATGAAATAAAATACCTATTTTATTTTATTTTATTGCCTTTTACTCTGGTAAATTTTTAATACTATTTTGAACATTACTGCAAAGTTCTGTATACTTTTTACTGATTTGTTTTGTTTTTAATTTTGAGTGTATACAAGTTGCTCTATATCGATTCATTACTCAGTATTTCCCGAAGGCGACCGCATGCATTTTGAAAGTATCTCGGAAAAATATTCTAGGAAAAGAAATATACCCCTTGCCTTTAGTTTATTACAGTTTTCCAGTTTTTAATTTTTAACAATATTTTGAAGAATACCACAAAGATCTGCATACTCCTCTCTGATTGTTAGCCCAAATAAGTCGCCCCATGTCTTTCTATTTCTCAGTATCATCCTAGAAAATAACCCTCCGCCTTCGGAAAAAAAAAAAACTCAGTGTGACAAGACCGCGGGGCAGAATGTTCTAGAGGAGTTAGATAGCAATTTAACTATAGTTTTAAATGTAGTATGCGTCAAAAAACTGAAGAAAAGATAAACTAGGAAATTAATACAACAAAAATACTAAACAGCTCATTGAGGCAGCTTAGCTAAACCTCAAATTATAGACCAGCAAAGACTCACCCCCGCACAGGGGGAAGAAACTAGCTGGTATCAAAAAGGATCTAAAAGAAAGCAATGCAAATGGACTTTCAAAGGAAAGACTGGAGAGAGAAATCATATAATACATGGGACACTACGTAAGCCATAACCAACTCACGTTAACCGAAGTCCAAAAATGCAAATTTGGAAGAGGGAGAGGAATTTCAAAACGAAACCCTCGATATTAGAGGGATACCTGAATGCAAGGTGCGAAGGGAATGGTTACCAAAATAACAACTAAAATGGAGAGAACTTTCCACATGCAGCCCATCAACCTTGCATGTAGAGAACACTACCTGGAATTAATTAAAAACGAATACAGGTATCATAAATTTATAATAGAGCGAATTGAGACGAATAAAAATAAGATTTTAGAAGCTTTGCCCCAGCCGATTTTTAATGAAGTTAACCTGAAAGAAATTTAGCAAATTAGTTTCCATTGAGGCAGTAAACCAAGAAATATACCAAGGGGAGAAATGACATACTGCCACACACAAGAAGGATAGAAGAAATGAAAGGGTAAACAATAGGCAACTATTCCGTACTTTTGACGAAATGGCGATTTTCTGACCAAGTAGAGAAAAACAAAGGACGCCAAAGAGAAGAAAATAAGAAATGAGGCAACTCATAGAAGAACATCGAGGGAAAGAAATATGATAACATCTTCAAAGTCAGTGACGAAGATAAGTTACCAAAGAAAACTGCAGGCTTATCAGTGTAATTAAAGGAAGACCTTCATGTAGCAAATTTATCGCTAAGAAATGAAAGCGGAAAATAAGAGACAATCTAAAAATCGAACAAAACAATTGACGATATTGAAAGTCTTTGTTTTAACTACAGAAACAAGACTAGCAAAGAACCTAAGGTCCGCTCAAGACCAGTCACACAACACAGACGATGATAGACTACCAATATTCGATGTTAGTGTATCATGCTTTTTTTTCTTTTTTAACATGCTGTTTTTTTAACTATTTCAATTCTACGGCACACACTTATCTACATGTGTACCCTTTGTCATTCAGGTTGAGTTATGCTGTTTTTGTAACTATTTCAATTCTACGATACACACATATCTACATGTGTAATCTTTGACATGTAGGTTCAATTATGCTGTTTTTTAACTATTTCAATTCTACGGTACACGATTATCTACATGAGAACCCTTTGACATGCAGGTTCAGTTATCGCTCAAATGCACGAATATGCTCCTCCGAATGGGAGGAGGGGGGGAATAGGACCGTACTCTCTTCTCCCGCAGGCGCCGTCCACTAGTGATGAAAATAATATACGAATAGGACAGAGAGACAAAAAAAAAGGGAATTCACAATCACTCTATGCCATGCAAGGGGGCGTCGCTTATTTCTTTTTATTGATGATTTCACCTCATTTTTTAGCTCTATCATTTATGACGTTTGTCATCTATGCTCTTCTGTTATATTTACACTACTGAAGTACTCATCAAGTCGGTTTTTGAACATATTTACTCAGGTAATTTCTACTACATGGTGGGAAAGGCTATTCCACGTTTGCGTGATCGTAAAAATAAAATCATTGTAGCTGTGGTAGAGTTAAAGCGCTTATTCACAAATTTGAAACCGTTGTGGCGTGTGTTAGCCATTTCTTAAACTCGAACAATATTCTTTAATTAATATTAATAAATTCTTTTGAAATTTTGAACACCTCGATCAACTTCCCGGGTAATCCTCTACTTTCAATTGATAGTAGGTATAATTAGCGCAGTCTATCTTACTCTGGTTTGTCTCAAGTTTCAAATTCCAGGAACTAGTTCAGTAGCCTAAGGTTGCACTCTTTCTAACTGCGCTATACCTCTGATTAGGTAGGGAGCCGATAATTAAACCAAATATTCGAGGTGTGGGTGTAGGAGTGGCTATTATAGTGGCAAGATTATATCTTTCGATTTGAAAGTGTAATTTCAAGCGATATTTCCTAGCATTTGGTTTGCTTTCTTACAAGCTTCTACGCATCGTTTCGATAATTTAAGGCCCTCTGAAATTAAAATCCACAGGTCTTTATCTGAGTAAGCGGATCTAGGATTTGGCCTTTCATAATGTATTCTACTTTTAGCTTATGACATCCTGAATGCATGAACTTGCATTTACCTATGTTGAAGACTATCTGTCATTTGTCCCGCCCATTCGCAAATTTTATCAAGGTCTCTCTGAATTTGCTCTACATTGGATCTAGAAAGGGATCGGCTTCCTAGCTTCATGCCATCAGTAAATTTAGTATCCTTCTAGTTACTCCATTATCCACGCCGTTAATGCAAACAATAAATAATACTTTGGCCAAGAATGATCCTTGTGGAACCACGCTGGTGACTGGGACGCAGTATGATAATCACCCATTTATAACAATCCGTTGTGAACAATTTAAGAGCCAGTTTTTAATCCATTTGAGTATGTTTACCTTCACTCCAATCCCTCTAACTTTTTAAAGTCAAGGTAAATTATAAAGTCACATAGTTATATAGTTACAGGAACCTAGCCATGAATACTTAGTCCACTGATTGGCCAGTCCCATTATTTTCTAATATATATTCTAATATGGGCATTGTCGCCACGATGCCCACCCACGCAACATTCAATCCACAACAGGGCTCCATATTTAAATAATATCATTATTCGTAAAATAACTGTCAATTTTGCTTTTAAAGCTATTGACACTGCTAGCATTTACTACCTCCGCCGGGAGTGCGCTCCATTTATTAATAATTTTAGGGTGATAATTTTAACTATGTTCGTCTGAAACCTGCATCCTTTCAGTTTTAAGCGACGCTAATGTCAAACTTAATTTTTTTCCAGTATTTACGTTTTCAAATTTATTTAAAATTTTAAAATACTTAAAAAATCTCACCTTGCAATAGCCTAGTATCGCGAGTTGGTAGTTTTAATATATTTAATCTTTCGATATACGACATATTTGTAATCGAGGGAATTAGTTTAGTTGCCCGTCGTTGAATTGTTTCCATTTTATTGATGCTTAAATGTGTATAAGGTGACGAATTTGTATCGCATATTCCAGATGTGGAATTGCTAAACTTTTAAATACAGATATGATTATATCTTGGTGTTTGTAGTGAAAACGTTTTGCAATAAATCCAAGCATTCGGTTCGCCTTCTTAAATACTTCTCCACACAGTTTGTTAAACTTAAGATCTTTTAAAACCCACACTCATAAATCTTTTTCTTCTTCCACACATTTCATACTTAAAACTCGGGTTATTTTGACCTACGTGCAAAACTCTACACTTGTTTAAATTAAATTTCATGTTTCATTTATTAAAGCATACAAAGATTTTTTCTAGATAACGCTGAATTAATTTGCTATCGTCCTCATTCAAAGTTTTACCCCATTTTGTGTGTCGTCTGCAAAGTTGTAAAATCTACCAAGTAGGCCAATGTCCATATAGTTTATATAAATAAGAAACAATAATGGTCCCAACCCCTGGAGCACGCCAGTATTTACATTTTACCACTCCGACACTCCATGTCCAAAGTTCTACTTTCATCATCGCTTTTAATCATGCTGGCATTTATACCATTATGCGCTTCAAAATGATCGATCACCTTATCCCGAGTGAGGGATTCCATTAATTTCCCTACGATGGATGCTAAACCTATTGTTCGATAACACTAGTCAACACAGATTTTTTCCATGCCCCTAGCACGTACCTTTTCTAAGATATGCGAAAAATTTTAAATGACCGGCTGTGATTATAATGTAGAATATTACTAGTATTGCTCTATTGCATGCATCATTATTGTACTGCTAAGATGAGCAAACTAGATGCTTCGTGAGTTCTTGCTGGTTAAATGGGTATAGAGAAGAATTCATTTAAATTTGTAACCTACATGAATATTTTGCGTACTTATTTATAATTTTATTTTATGCTTTTAGGTTCCTCATGTGATGTGCATCTTCTAAGCTACTTCTTCTGCGTTGATCATAATAGGCTTCCAAATATTTTAAAAAAGCGGTAATAATGCCTCGAGAGGGCAAAAAACATCTAGATAAATTATGTTATGTATGTGGCTATGTGAGCATTTTACAACAAAATCTCAGCAGTGTATTATCACAAATGATATAAAGAAAATGTACAAATTCTACCTTGGTTGCCCTCTGGGTGACCAAGATAAAGCATGGGTACCACGCCAAATTTGTACTTCCTCTTCTAATGTATTACGTCACTGGATTAACAAAATAAAAGCTTCAATGCCGTTTGCTGTTCCTATGATATGGAGAGATCCCAGAGATCATCTCGAAGATTGCTATTTCTGAAGTGTGACCACAAAAGGGTTTTCTGCAAAGAACAAGCACCAACTTGCTTATCCAACCATGGATCCGGCAGGCAGACCAGTTTAACATGATGTATCTTTGCCAATTCCAGTTCCTCCTGATGATAACCTCGTACCTGATGATATCAGTGATGATAGCAGTACTTAAGGTGAATGTTCATTAGATGCGGATGTTGAATATAAAGATGCTAACTCTGAGCCAAAGTTATTTACTCAGGAAGATTTGAATAATCTTTTGAGAGTTCTGTCACTGTCAAAGAAGAAAGCAGAACTTCTAGCATCTCGACAACAGGAAACATTCTTACTCAAGAAAAATGTGCATGTGAGTTACCTTAGAAAGCGTAATCGTGATTTAACTTAATTCATCACAGTTAATGGACCTCTACACTACTGTCATGATATTAATGGATTGTTCGAAGCCATGTCACAGACATGTGAAGTGTCTGTCTGCGGACTCTCTATGATGTCTCTAAGAGAAGTCTTGAAGCTGCCCTTTGGCAAAATAGCCATTTTGTCAACCTTAAGGAAACATATGACAATATGGATATTCGTCTTAAAGCTATAAACTACCAGGCCCATCAGTGGTACATCTGCGGAGCTTATTTAGAATACTACGCACCTTACAGGAGTAGATATGTGAAAATGTTATTCAAAAGGGTACATTATTATTACGGCGTGGTGAGCTACTCTCCCCTCTGTGCTCTCTATTCTCCGATGTTGTTCTCTCTGAAAATTTACAAGAGAATTATTAATTATTGTTTCCAGCCTTGCCGCACCCATCCCGTTTAGATAAACTCCGTCTCACCAGAATAGCTCCATTTGTTCGAAAAATATCATCTAACAAATCGATCAAGTAAACTTCTTCCTGGGAAATAACATTAAGAGAGTTTTAATATAGGATGCCCTTGCATAGAAAGTCTTTGCTGCGCATATTCACAAAAGAATACCTGTAAATGCCATGTTTCCACTCCTTTCTTTTAGCTTCCTCATCAGTTGGTGGTACCTTACTAGAAGTTCCTCGGTCCTTGTAAATAAAACATTATAAGTACCGATATTTATTATATAGGCTGTGTCCTAGCTATCTCCGCTTCTAAAAACTTCCATTGAATCGACAGGATCCTCATCCTGTCCTCAGGGATAGCAGTACCTCCTCCGTTTGTTCGGTATTCTGCTCCAGATTTCCTCAAGTTGACCCCTAATAGTAGAATTCCCTATAAGTCGAACTTCGGATAAATTGTATTGTTCGGTATCCAAAGCGGAAAATTTGTCAGTCACAATTATCAGTTGTCTCTGCCTAGGCCGTTTTTAAGGGGCTTTATTTCGAACCATAACAAATTCATCATCCCTCTTTCCAGAAAGCAGGCCAGGCAGGCTATCTCGCCGGACTGGATTAGCTGCGGTCGAAGGTCGTCGTTCATCTCGCTGTACACCTTCCATATTCTGGATATCGGAATCAACACTAAGCACAATCGTGTTTAGAGATATATGATAGAATAACTAATAACTTTAAAAGCTCACCACTTTAAAAAACACTCAACCGTGTTCAGCACTGTGTTAAAAGGCAACAAACCACTATAAAACACTAACTAACCACTTTAAAACATTCAGCCCTATTCAGCCGTCTTCAACCCTAGTAGATAAAGTAACTACAACTTCAAAAACACCTAGCAGTCAATAGGAAATTGTTTTTACTTAGTTTCATCATAGATATAAATGATGTTATTAAAAATTTAGGTAAATTGGTTCGGTATAAGCACCTCACCTCAATCCATAGTGAGTTTCTGTGATTAAATTATTTGCCTCAAGATGACTAACCAATCAATCTTAATGATCGATTCCAAGAGCTTCCCACTTACCGAAGTTAACAACAACATAACAACAGAAGAAAATGCACATTTTAATCTCTAAAAGGAAGAGATCTTTCACGAGAATCTCCTCAACCCCTGTCGTCAAACAAAAGTGGCAGGAAACAAGGTCTGATGATTGAAAGTTGCGTACTCTCACTTATTCTAATTTATCACCTTACGATCTCTAAAACTTTAAATAATTCGCGGACTAACCCTAGGAGTACCTTAGCCATTATATCATTCGAAAAGAATGTAAAACACATTAAGGGTTTCAAATTTCGTTAGAATTGGCATTATAGTTATAAAGTTATTGCCAAATAATTCAGCGGCTAACTTTGGTATGACTTTGGTAATTATATCATTCGAAAGAGAATGTAAAAGAACATAAGGGTTTCAAATTCCGTTAGAATCGGCAAGTATTGATAATGATATTGCAACTAAATCCCAGGATAACCTTAAAAGGACTGTAAAACAACATAAGGATTCAAAATTTCGTTTGAATCGGCCCAATAGTTACAATGTTATTACCAAAAATTTAAAAGTAAAACGTGCACCGACAGTCTGAACAACTGACCGACCGCCTGAAATAGTAGGGTATAGAGTCGCCCGCGACTAAAATAGGTCCAGGCACCACAACAACAATAAAATAAATAAAAAGAGCTATAAATTCATTCAACATAAAGCGCCAGCCCTCACCCATCAACTTGCTAATTTACACTTTCTAAAAGGCGCCAGCCGACATCATTGAATGAATAAGGACATAGTCAATGCTTACTGAAAACCGTATACCTCCATGTAGATTTCAAAAGAAGCAAAATGATCTTCATTCCCAAACCAGGAAAACCATCAAATCTCGTCTGGAGCTACAATAGTTCGGACTTCGAAAGGGCAGAGACATCATCATGGATTTTAGTAACATCACAGGAAAGATTGGTAAGACTAAAGCAGAAAAATTACAACCATTGTGTTCTAAAAGATGTATAAAAAGCCTTTACTTAAGTCTAAGTTGGGGAATAAAATAAATTACCATGAAACTCCAGATGAATAATAATCTGCAGAGAATTCTTTGCCACTATGTGAGCAAAGAGCATACGTGGTAATTAATGATTATAAAGCACTCGTATTGGAAATTAAAGCTGGATTCACAGTGTGGGGCTGCCTTAGCCCCACGCCATTTTCAAACTATACAGGGTACTTGTCAACACAAAAAATACCTGAATGTTTGAATATACACTTAGCTGATGAGATCAGTCAACTACTTGTCAGCCAATACACGAATGGAAGAGTTCAGGCACAGACCACAGCTATAGAGATTGACAATCTCAACAAATTTGAGAGGGACTGGAAAATTAAAACAAACAAGAGAAAATTAACTGTAGTCCCTCTCTAGAGACGAAAGATAGCGGATATCAAATTAGAATGACAGATATATCGATATCATCCGGAAGACCAAGTACTACGCCGAAAGATAAACAAAAAAGGGTACATGAGTTACGTAGCCGCAAGAATAAATAAAATTTATCCCTGCCACCTATGTTAATCCTCCTATTCCACTAAGAGCTGTATACCTACCCTCACATTCCCATAAACAGCTTAACAAAATCAAAAAACGGGAATTCCAGAAAGTTAAAAGTAAAGCTAGAAAATATCGGGATTAATATCCAAAACCTTCCTGCTATATTTGCAGAAAACGCCATCACCAGACTAAATACTTCTTTTAACTCTTGATTCCCTCGTGAGAGAATTCAACAGGGGATAGGTGAAACACTATTGGACACAATGAATTTTATCAACGATTAAAAAAATGTAACCACCTCCATAGGAGCTATTTTAAACGTGACACCCTCTAAACTAACATCATAAAAAATCACTTAAAACAGTGTCCCGACAAAGGGAATAATTTAATAAGTGACCAAAACTACCAAAAGTAAATATTTCAGAAGTGTAAAAAATAGGAAACTAAGTGTAGTATAGGGGCCGGGAGTATAATTGTGTGGATACTAAGATCACGGGACAAAATATTAGTCACTTGTAACCATAATGCAGTAAATAGCGTGTAATTCCAAATCGTGCTTGAATCTCGGCGGCAATTTGACGCGCCATGAACTCTACAAGGTTATTAATGTAAGAACCATCCATTTTCATCCATTCACGCTCCAGCAAATTGCGTAGTTTAGATAAATTGCGTGGATGCTGTACAAGAAGTTTATCCCGTTGTTTAAGGCGGCCCTACACATTTTCGATTGAGTTCAAATCTATGGACTTTTCGGGCAATCCAGATGTAGCGATGATCTTGAATGTTCATCATGCCATTCAGCTACAGTTCTGGCCCAGTGAATGCAGCAGATATCGTCCTGAAGAGAGGTAGAAAAATGTTCCATTTGTCTCTAAGATGTAGAGCAAATAGGAGAATATAATTGTCGAAGAGTTTAATATAAGAATGTTGGTTAAAATTTGCAGTGACGTCAACTAAAGAACCCAGATCACTATAATTGAAACAGCCCTAATAATTCACAGAGTCTCCTCCAGCTTGGACCTCCCCCTGCATGCAGTCTTCTTTAAAAGCTTCATGAAGTTTTCGGTGGACACATCGGTGAGCACCATTCATAAACATAAAAAAATTGATTGGTCAGAACATATAACAGTTGCCAACTTCTCTACAGTCCAATGTTAGTGTGATTTCGCCCACTGCAACCTGGCAATTTTGTGTGCCGCTGTTAGTAAGGGCCTCTTGCGCGCCACTCTACTCCATATGTTCATGCGATGGAGTTTCTTGCATAATCTTCTTTCTGAAATGGGTGGTGAAGGACCAGAATTGACGTCTTATAGCAATTCCTACCTGGAAGCAAATCGATTTGCAATTACAAGCCGGGAGATTCTACGACAGTCCCTGTCTGTCAACGCCTTCTTCCGTCCGCAATTCTGGCGAAAGTTATTCGCATTTTGGGAGTTCCGCCATTGTTTGTAACTCCGTATGACCGTACGCGTTGAAACACTGTCAAATTCCACCACCTGCCTCGCAGGATGACCTTAGGCGCAACCAAATGCAATCACACCTTTTTACTATTCCGTGAAGTCACTTTTCCAGCCCATTTTAAGTAGAGCTGATTTCCTATCTACAGATATCTCCACGCCACGGATCGCAACACAAACAAAGCCTTATGGGGGAGGGGCATTCTTATAACTTTATTTATTTATCAATATTTCTCTCTCTTGGTATTCTTATTGGCTGGGTTAATTCTTCATCTTCGATTTTATTTTATTTTCTTGATGCATCTTCCAGTTAACTTGACCTGATGATTTCTCCTTGATGCTTCTTGACGATTTGACATGATGATTTCTTCTTGATGATTTCTTGAGTTGCTATAATTGATCATAATAAGTATGAAGTAGCAGTCATCCATGATTTTAATCGTGAAATAAGCAATAATGAGAATAAGAATATTTATTTTGCAAGTAAAGGCCGATCAACGTAAAAACATGCGAAATGTTAAGAAAGGTACGCAGGTGATGGGGAAAAGTGACAATGAGTTCTGCAGTCTTCCTAATACTGCCATATGAGAGGCTAACTCTCAGTAGTGGAAAGAAAAGGAGCTGGAGCTCGCTAACCATGTGGAAAAATTCAACTTTAGTCTGAAAGTCCTAAACATCAATCAAATTTCACGAGACTTTTCAAAGAATAATACTTTCAAGAAAGGCATTCACTTACTCTATAGTACCATTATAATTCGAAAAGTAATTTTCCTCCCCTTTGAGCTAAGGACAACTCTTTTACCCTTGTTAATATTTTACAAACACATAGATGAAAACTTCTTAAAACATTTGCCCTTCAGTCATATTTTCTAAGCAGTTAAATCTACTATACAGGATGTGTATTTCCTTTGTTCAAACATTTCAGGATTGTCAAAATCAAGGAAAATTGGGAAAAAATAAAATGCGTAATATTGCATTTATAAATGCAGGGAACACATAAAGAGAATATGTAGGTGACGAAATATCTCACGCTAATGAGTTCAGGTAATCATACTCAATTAAATATGATGTGCATCAACAACATTCCAACATGGTTAGTTTTTAGTAAAATTCACTGGCAATATTTTAAGTTTTCTTTAAATCAATGATCTTTGATATCCTTTTAGGAAATTATACCTATATATAATATTAGTTTTACTTATTAACTTTTCAAAGTTGTACAGATGTGAGAAAAAATATTAATTTCAAGTGACCGGAAAATCTCGTAGAATTTCGTAAAGCTTCAAATTTCATGACTAGACAATTAAAATTCGACCAAAATAAGTTGGATCCATGATGAATCCTTTTTTATTTGGCATATTTTTAAGGGGAAGAGAAAACTTTGATGCTGTGAAAGAGATTGGAAAGAAAATACTATGGATGAATCAGAAAATGAATAAGGAAGAAATTTTGTCGTATACTTGAAGTTTTCAATACTAAATCAAAATCCTTGAAAAATTTAAATGGGAGATAGCAGGGAAAAATTATAGCATTGTAGATAGATTTGAACAAATTTTTAAAATACAAGTTTATATTAATACATTTTTATATTGAGAAAGACCGTTACACTCTCTTTATGCGTTGTTCATAGTTCGCACACGGCAAACCATAATGAGGCTTGTTGTTATTGCTATTTCTGTTATGGCCCTTATCATATTATTCCTACCCAAACCACCGTTCTCAAAAGACTCCCTGTTCAATATTTTTCTTTGTTTGAAATCTTGTGTAAAGTGACCTTTGATCTTAAGGGAGAAATACTCATTAGGCAAATTTAGATATCTGTAAAATTTAGATTCATATCTGTTCTCTGGTGTCAAAGAGTAAATATGTCTGAACTGGCCAAAACGATTTCTGTAGTAGCAATAATATATGATCTCCAGTCGGGTTATCGTACGGGTTTTTTATGTAAGTTGGACATTTCGGCTAGAGCAAAACCTTACCTACGCTCTCAATAGCCACCTTGGAAGTAGAACATAAAGAGTTGGTTTAAAAATTATAATTCATTAACAACTAGGTAATAGAGAAAAAAATGCCCTCCTTTTGTGAAATTCAAAATAGTTTGTCAAAGAATTCAAGCATGAAAAACCATCTTTAGTATATCTCAAAGCAAAATTTGCAAAGCTTAGTGTAGCAAAACTAAATGAATGGATCTTTTTCTGCCTTCAAATTTGTCAACTCATGGTTAAGAATAAATTTGAAACGAACTATGTTTGAAGTAATATCGGTTGCCTGTCAAAGTTTTGAAGGCGTATGTCATTGGCTGCTCGGAAATTACAATGCTGCAAACTAATAAGTTATGTCTAAAAAATGATTAATTTATATTAGAATTTATGCTACAATATTTATGTCACTAAAATGACATTCCATTCCAAGGAAACCGCAGAAGTCAGCGAGGAATATGATGAAAGAATTCTCCAATACATCGCCGTTACTATTGAACACAGATACAATGGTAAATGAAGACCAGCGATCTTGCTTGAATTTGCTTGACTCCAAATCTTGTAATTGCATTGATGTACACTTCTTTGTTTTGAATAATTTGTAGTTTCGAACGGTTACACCTGAGATCTTGTACATTGATATAATTGGGTAAATTTTTCAGATTAAATTACTGCTTGGTATATCTTTCTTTTATCTTGTATAATAATACAAGTCTGTTTCCCTCCGTATTTACTCTCTCCTTAACGTTACTTTGGTACCCTGTGGTTGTAATGGTTAGTCCAAGTATCTTACACTCTGTATATACCTTCTTTATATGCACATGATAAGACTTACCCGTAAATAGGTACAATTTGAAATTTATCCCAGTTTGTTTTTAAATTCCATTTTTCTCCGTAGTTGCTGATCATGCTTCTCTCTTTGGCCAGCATTCTAGTCTGCATCGCCCCTTTATGTAAGGGAAAATAATTAATCACTAGCTAATGTCACCGGTGAATTGGATGATAAGGCAGCCTTCATTTCCAGTAGCAGGATATCTTAGGTGTATTTTGAATAGAGAGAAGGGCTTAGACGCTGAACTGGCGGAGTCCGGCGGCGAGGTCAAACATTTATTTCCCCTTGGTGTTTGCCAATATCTATTAAAGCGTATCTCTCCATTACATAATCATATAATATTTTTTCTATCTGGTTGTTAATTTTTAGTATCAGTATCATATATCACATACTCCTCTGTCATACTTTGTTGAATGTCTTAAACACCTCCCGACAGAGAATGTCCGCCCCATCTTTACCCTTTTTGTTTTACCAATCTTTTCCATAATGTGGTGCTATCTCGATGTTTCATTTTTTCTGAATCAAAATTGCTAGTTGTATTGTAGTTTGTTGTCATCGAAATACTTCGTCAGTCTATTGCGGTTATATATTATAAAAACCTTCCCAATAATATCTAACAGTAAGACGAGGCGTTATAGTTTTCTACTTTATATCGAGGTTTACCCCCTTTTGGGATAAATATCGTCTTTCCTACAATTAGTTCATCGGTATATACATAAACATTAGCCCGTAGTATTGCTAAAATAATTCAGCAAATCAACATGCATACTTTAGGTTTTGTACACTTGAGGACACATAATTCAAACGTCGTAAAAATTTGTGGGGGGAAGAAATATTTGGAAAGCCCCTTTTTTGAGCTCAAAATTTTATTTTTAAATATTTCGCGCCAGAAAGATCTACACCATCAGAGTTGTTGGTTTGCTGTTATAAGTGCTTCTAAATACATTAGACTTCAGTTTCAACTGAAGGATAATGACAAAAAGTGAGTAGTTCAACTTTTATTATCTAACTAATACATACTATTTTTCAACAGATACATTAAAATAATTTTAAATCCGATGGATTTCTTACTTATTGCCCCAAAGATAAAGCAACACTATTTGCTAATGACTTTGAGGAGAAGCAAAGTGGTCTAGAGTTAAATCTCACCCAGTAATATCACCCAGAAGCTAAGTTAACAGCAATAGCTTTAGGAAACAATGAAATTAAGAAGCTGATGCTAAACTAGATTCTTATGGTGGTTCTGGTCCTGATTGTATATTTCCTTTACTCTATATTAAGACGGCTCATTTTGTAGCCCTTAAGATTGCTGTTATCTTTGGCAAGTTATCTAGGGAAGGTATGTTCAGCTTGTATTGTAGGCCTGCTAATGCTACTCCTACTTCTAAGTCTGTCTCTGCTAGCTCATGTACCTCAGACTACCGTATAATTTCAATCAATCCTATTCTGTCTAAGCTCTTTCAGCGTTTGTTGGCTAAAGATTTATATGAATTTGCTGAGAGTAATAATTTCTTTCCAAGTCAGAAATTTAGCTTCGTAAGGGCCTCGGTGCTTGTGATGCTGTTCTTTTCATTTCGTACAGGGTTCAAAAGGCTTAAGATTCTGGTTTTGAAGCTCTTATGGTTGGACTTGGATTTAGTGCAGTCTTTGATAGTGTTAGTCACAAACCACTGATTTACAAAATTAAACAGCTGGGTATTGCTGGCCCTTTTCTCAATATTCTAACTGAGTTTTTGACTTGACGTTGAAAACGTGAAGTTGTGGATGGGTAGCTTGGTGAGTAAAGGAGGGTAATTTTTGGTGTTCCCAATGTAGTGTTCTGGGCCCACTGTTATTCCTTCTATATAAACATATGTGGATTGGACTAGAAAACCAACTAAATTCTTATGCTAATGATGCTACTTTGATAGCAGTCATACCTTCTCATGTTCTAAGGCATTTGATCTGAGGATCACTGAATAGAGACCTAACAAAGATAAACGATTCGTGCAATTTTGGGGGTATAAAGCTAAATGCAAACAAAACCCACGATTGGTGCAATATTTTTGGTATAAAGCTGAATGGAAACAAAACCCAAAGTATGATTATTAGTAGATTTAGAACTCTGTACCCCAATCATTCTGATCTCATCATAAACAAAGTTATATTGAACACTTGTGTATCTTTTAAAATTTTAGGTGTAGTGTTTGATAGCGAATTTACCATTGAACAACATGTGCCTTCTATTTCTTCTTCTGCTGCCCAAAAGAGTGGTTTACTTAGGAAATCTTATTGAAATTTTGAAGACATATTCATTTTATGAGGAAGTGTTTCAACTTATTCATACTTCCTTGTCTGAAGTATTGTTCTTCTGTCTGGTCCTCTACTGCAGCATCTCTTCTTAAGTTACTGGACAGGAATCTGAGAGATGGCAAATTTTTAATTCCTGATTTTAAGTTTGACTTATGGAACCATCGCTCTGTGAGTTTACTGTTTATGTTGTATAAGATATATTATATTATTAACCATCCTTTGTACAGTGAATATCCTGATCCTTTTCGTCCAGTTCGGTTAACTAGAAATGTCACTAAGGCAAATAGCTAATCTTTCATTGTTTGAAGATTAACACATATCGGTACTCAAGATATTTCATGCCAGCAACTACCAAGTTATGGAATGAGATCTCTAGTCATTTCGTTGAATCTCATGAACTTCAAAATTTTAAACCTGGTGTTCATTCCTTCCTGTTGAAGCCTTAAGTTTTGTATGTCTTGTTCCTGTCTCCTTCTTTTTTCCTCTAGTTTTATCTTAGGATACTTTTTTCTCTGCTGGTGCCTTAGGGTTCATAGGATTCTTCTCTACCAGCAATGGTTTATAGTCCGTAAGATAATAATAATAATTCTTCGTTTTAAACGATGGTATAAAGTCACGGGATTTTAGTACTTCCCGAATGTGGCCATCTCTCGCTTCTTTTCCATAAACGTCCCTAGAAACTTCCGTTACCATCCGCACATACCGCTCCACACTTTTAGAATGGCATGGAATGTCGATAAAGAGTGACCAGTTGGCAATATTTTGTAGCTCTACATTAGATAGATGCATTGTAAGTGCTGGCTCAAAACATGCACTCCTCTTCAGGAGGAAGTAGGTTTGTTAGGTTTTTATCGGTTTTATCTATTTTTGGTGGCCTGAAATCACGTATCTCTTCTTCATACACAGTAACTTCTCGGATCTTCTTGATTCTGTCAATCTCTAATTTCCTGTTCTTCTGATCAACATCTACTAGCATTGCCAAATGAAGTTACAAGATGGGCCCAGTAGGAATTGATTTGGATTGTTTGCCATGCTATGGATTCACTGACAGTAGATTGATTTGTTCCAGATATTTGGATCCATCTGTGCGTTTCGGAGAGAATATTATACGAATCCATATGGATCCAGAATGACACATGACAAACTCCATGAGGATATAGAAGTCATTATTAAGTTTTTATGTTGCCACATAAGGTCGACATATTCTGCTGGCAGTGGTGAGCTATCTTGCATGAGATATTGCACCGGGTTTCATATGCAGGAGATCACCGTCAATTAAACCACTTCAAATAGCACTGATAATTATGTACAGGTAAGCTTGGTCCTGACTAAGCTCTTTTACATCTACGTCTGGAAGAGGAGGTCCTTCAGAATAAATTGAAAGAAATTTGATTATACTGGTAGAGTTTCACAAGTGGTTAAGGCTTTACCAAATGGTTCTTTCCATTGAGTTCCACTTTCTGTTGGAACAAAATATTTCCTGAAGGACCATGTAATTGACATTCCAACCCTCTTATGGCTTCATTCTTGTAGCCATTATTAGTTACTATCCTGTCAACTCCCCCTGCTTTTTTTCTTATATATAATACAATTTTCAACAAACCATTTCATCAGTCCGTTTGTGAAAACCTGTACCTGTTCCTTGTTCAATAGTTAGATGATCTAAATAGAAAGTACTAGGTTCTCCTGCAAGCATATAGTGGTCTTGAATTTCTATTGCTCTATACAATTTGTTCCATTTCTTCTTTTAAGTTAGTGATGTATCTCTCTTCCAATCAAAAAGCAGTAATTTTCATATCTTCCAAACATTCAGATTCGGTGAAATTCCTCCTTAACTTATGTTGTGACCTCCAGACTTTGTGATGGTTAATTACATGGAAGCGGATTTCTGAATTTATAATGACATAATCAAATAGAGCTGCATTAATAATAGCAGAAGCGCCAGCCTTTTTTTATATAAATATAGATCTGCTTTTATGACAATTGTTGGTATTGGCATGATGTTTTTTCTCTTCTCACAAAGACTTTGTTCCATTCATTATCATAAATGTCAGAAGATAAAGTTTTTACATCCAAGTCTTCATTGGAAATTGTAGTTTTCTCTTCCCGCTTCTCTTTTTGTGATTTTTCTTCTTCTCTTCTTTCCTAAATTCTATTTTCTCTGATTTTCCTTTTATTAATCATTTGACTTTTTTCACATGCCCCTCCAATTTTCATGTAACCCCCAAGTTCTTTTGTCAATAAGAAATTCATGCACTCGTCTAAACGTGACACTTTCATGTTCTTTTCACACTTGCAATCCAAGAGATCAGCACACTGTCAGCCTGTTATATCAAAAGGTTTACCCAATGATGAGATAAACTTCTTACTCTTAGTGGCATTCATTCCTCGTTTTGATACCACAGACGTTTCTCCCACCAATCGGAACAATTTGGTTTTAACATTCTTTATCGGCAGAAATGGAATACTAGCTTTTTTTCCAAATCTCAGTAAGGGCCTAGGATATTTGAGGAATAACATCTTTGTTCCTCTTGTATTTATTGTCTTTTACATACTGAATACATCTTCCAACCTGCTATTTTGTTGGCAGCTCATAATAAGGAAGTCCTGGAAGTAGGGAGCCAAAGACACCGGGTACACAAAATTCAGATTGGATAGGAAAATTGGATTATCTCACATAATGTTATTAGCCCCGTAAATTTATTGAAAATCAGTAGTTTTCATATATAAGTGAAAAGATAAAGCTTAAAATAGTTGCCTAGATGAATCAGTCATATGAAATAAGGAAAAATAAGGAAACTAAGGTGCTAATAAAATCATATGTGATAAACAACTTTACCTATCTAATCTGAATTTTGCGTAGCCTATCCCCTTTTTCATAAAAACACTCAAGGATTTTAGCTCCCTCCTATATTACCAGACGTCTTTGTTTCATTGTTTATGTTACTTATTCTTATATAATTGTAATGTTACAGGTGTGTCTTTCCTTCTTTATTCTAGCCTAATCAGACAGTGAAATTTTACTAGCGTATTCACTACTCGTGCCCAATACTATTCTCACCGACGGGATACACAATATAATTTGATTTCAGATAAAAAATACATATTTCTATTCGGAAGCAACTCTTTATTTAAGTCTCTTGTTTTTCCGCTTTTAAGATGAGGAGATCTCTTTTTGCAATTATCCAAAATAGTCATCAATCATATTTGGGTTGAAGTATCCTCGATATCTATTTTCAATTACAGAAAGCCCCTGACGAAAGCGTTCAATATACTCATCGCTTATAACTCCAAGATTTTCAAGGTAAAAGTCAAGGTGAAAATGTAACAAATGCATTTTAATTCATTGGTTGCCTGTGTGGTTTATTATCTCATGTACCCGAGGGCCAATGAACATATGAAAATTTTATATTTGTTAATTTCCTTTAAGTTTTAATGATATTAGGATCTATTAATTCAGATCTCTTTTTGAGCTGTCCTTTATCCATAAGTAAGCAAAAAACAGAACATTATATAGTGGCTATTAATATCTATTAATATGAGGGGAAAGAAAGGAAAGTGAATAACACGATTTAATCCATTCATAAAAAAACATGGCTTAGATTTCAAATTATCCCAAAGAACTTTGACTTACTCGTATTCTAGAGAAAATAATCCGAATTATTTACAAATCAGCTTTAAACTAATCAAATTATAAAAATTAAAAAAAACAAATAAATTCCTGGCACCAACAAACAATGGATTTATACTTAACTTTGACAATTTAAGTCCCTGAAAAAAACTAATTTTCCCATCTTTTCACTAATGTAACCATTAAATAGGAACATAATTATCTCCTTAGACCGGACATGAATCAGTGAATAACTTTACGAATTTCTTTTTGTAAGAGGTAAATTTAGTACCAGATTTTGTAATCATTATTTTCTTTCTTCGTATCTTAGAGGAAAATTTTTCGCTTAGAAAACTTTGTTTGTGTTAAGTAAATCATTTGTGTAAATCAGGGTAGTAAGAACTAGTGAATGTACAGAATATGTGTCAAAGCACTTTGTTTTAAGCTCATTAGCCCATAAAAATGAACTAAATATGATACACAAGCACTTTCGTTTTTTATGAGACTAAACAAGAACCAAACAGGCGTTAATAAGAAAGGAAAAGAATAATATAAACTCTTTTACCCGGGAAAAATAGTTAAATATAATAGGTACGGTTCGAATCAATTCCATCGAGGGGTCATCGATTTTCAGGCCACCACGCTAACTGCCTAACTGCCATCCACGAAATTGCTTGTGTATTATCTTTTCTTATTTCCAATGTTTTAGTGAGCATCTACTGTGTCAAGTCTATGTTCTAAGTAAAGTGAATGTGACGAGGAAAATATTAATTCTCTTAGAATTCGTTTTGAGGAGAAATTAGAATCATAAAATTTAAATTGTTCTTTATTATGACATAGAAATTATTTATTTCACAGATTTTTTTTCTGTAATTATCGTTCGATTTATGTTGAGGTTTGGATTCATTCATGAGACTGCAATCACATAAAACATCGGTTTGCCTAAAATTCACTTGAGTTTCGGTAGTTGCTAATTTTAGCGTCTAATAAACTGGTATTAATTGAAGGGAAAAATTAAATATCTATTTCGAGTTCTATGTCACTTCAAATGCTCTAAAATAATATCACTGAATTAATATTTTGTGTGATGCTTCTTTTCTTACAAGTATAAGCTATTTTTAAAGCAAAAACTCTCTACCATGAGGGGGAAAATTCCTTTGGAACAATTAACTTTCCACTGCTTTGAGGGCGTATTACAAGATGATATAAGTTAAAGATTGATAAACCACTATTTACTCCGTCCAGGCATCTAGAACTTGTTTAAGGAATAAATAATACTAACCCAGTGACTAAAATCGTATAATAATCCTTCCTAATCTTCAATCAACGATTAAATGGCAGCATTGCAAAGCACGACCTTCAATCCAATTAACTCCCAAAGGCCGCAATAAGGTAAAACTCTCTCAAAATGAAATTGGAAAGTTAATTTAAGTTTAAATATGAATAGAAACATCAAACAAAAAATGTAATAACATTTCTTTAAATAAACGTTATATTGATTTCACTTATCCTTTCATTGCAAATTACATACAGTTTATTTTTAAAATATATAATTCTGTTTTGGTCTAATAGAAAAATAAGAGTGCCATTTGTTGAATTTTTATAATTTTAATTCGCATTATAAAATTGACATCAGAAAACTCTGTTGATCATTCACTAATAGAAATGCCTAATTCAATTAAACCTTTCTTAAAACGAAAATAATTATTTTAATTATAAAACCAAAGAAAAAATTAGTAAAAACGTGAAGGTTCCAATAAAGATAAAATATTACCTACCTTCCTGGGCAAGAATATTAAAAAGCTAAATATGCCTTTAGTTTCATAACATGGTTTATACTGTATTTACTGCCCAAGTTTCTTTATAGTTCGTTCGAGTCTTGTTGTAAATCTTAAAATGAAAGAAAAATTGCCATTATTTATTCTACTACGAAACTTTGACTTGTTTGATGTGCGCAAACAAAATTTTGCTCACAAATAAGGCTTAACCTAAATAAGATTGCTTTTGTAGACAAAATGCAATATTCCTTTCTTAAAGGTTTGAGGTAGGCAAATAAATTTCTTCAGGGCAATAAGATCCAATTGCGTATCTATTTCATGTTTCGTTATCTACAGAAAAATGCTTGGCGAACATGTTCAATGACTGTTTCTTACATTTGAAATCATAGGTTCGACGCTGAAATGAATCCTAATTGTCTTTCAGTCTTTATTTTTCTACGATAATTTTATCGGCAGGAAATTGCCGAACTCTACTTTAATAAGCTTGGATTTATATATTTATATTTATTCATCGGAGCTATTGATTTTTTCCTTCAAATTTTATATTTAACATGTTTAGGTTACTGGTGAAATCGACTAGGAATGATAAATCACATAACTACTATACATTTTCTAACTCAGAAACCATCTATCCATTCTCAGTTAAGAATATTTTTATTTAATTTAAAATAGAAACGATTCGTCCAAGTTACTTCGTATGATTTAGCAACCTAAACTCTGTGAAATAAGCCTCATCTCTATTTTTCGAAGCAATTAATTCAAAGATAAATTTGAGCGGACGAGGATTTAGAGCTCTTAACCAAATAAAATTGATAGTAGTGGCCTACATATTCATAATGGGATCAAAGCTTAAATCTTTTCCACAAAAACCTTAACGTTCAATGCAGTTGAATTCATATAAACTGATCCTTTTAGCAGTTAAGTTGCTTCCTTATCAAAGAAACCATAGCAAAATAGTTGGAAATCTGATTGAGAGCTCGATCTGTGGGTTTTTTTCGGATATCAATCTAAAATTATTAATTTATAATAAAAAAGCACTGAACTGAGACCAGAAATTTACTCGTAACTAGGACAATCGCTTGTTACGTCCTTAACGAAGGATAGAAGTTGAGCTGCTCAAGAGATATCCGGCGATTCGTCTGTAACGTTCTAAACATACCTAAAATTATCGGAATTTTATTTCAACTGAGCTAATAAATCAGAATTTAGGCGGTTCATTGTCAGGTGGTTCAAAATAATTGCCATCAATTAAAGTGGCGAAGTCGCCCGACTCATCAAAGATACTTATCATAAGTACAGGCCAATCACAACCAGCAAAACCCGAAGAACATCAGGTGGAGGAGATAAGATCAGAAGCAGAAACATATGCACCACAGGACGAGAGTGAAGGCGACTCAGTTCGAAACGGAAGAAGAGGTTGAACCAATTCACATGACAAAGTCCCTTAGGTCCTCTAGAAGCAAATCAAATATTCCCAGCCACTTAAACGAAATAAAACAGTGAAGAACAAAGGCATGGAAACGATCCCCTAGGAACGTGCAGACCATCCGCCTCCAAAAGTAAAAGAAGCACCCGACTGGGACCCAAGACTACAGAAGAGGTAGCTATCCTCTGAAAAATACATAGAGGCAACCTAGAATCTTAAACAATAAACAACGGTGGATGGAAGAAAATGCAAAAGTGAAGTAATAAAAATATGGCACAATGCAGTGTTAACGGTAAACTATTGCCAAAAACGATTCGAGGGACCAGCCATTGCGGTTATAAAACCAATTACGTTTAAACAACTTAGTAATTTAGGAGTCTCTTTACCTCAATATTGAGGTCGACATGATCTTGGGATAAATAGTCATTGCCTTGGGTTATCAACCCTTGAGGCGTGATATTTTTTCTATTAAGAAACTCACGAATATATTCGGGAAAGGGTCTTCACGATAGTAATGGGAAACCAGAACGGACCATGTGCCTAATCCGGGTATACTCGTACAAATGAAACTAGTCGTTACTTGGCCACCTCTTAGATAGAAAAATCGTCCAAATACTAGAACCCAACTTTCCTACCTTCATTGGGAAAGAACAAGCACCAAGTCTGATATATAATTGGCCAATTTTCTCGTCCCAAATAACTATAATATTATCCCTAAGATTATTCTTTGCAGTGACCATATAGGCATTACTCTCCAGATAAATGTGAACCCTATTTTAATACCATCTCACTCAAACGAGAACTTTATAAGATCAAATTGAGATAATTACGAGCTTTTACTATAAAACTATATATCAGCAAACTTGGATGAAGCAACGCTTGAGAAAATAGACGAGGAAATGAAACGGTTGGAGAACCAGATGGTTATGACAGAGAGAGATTCTCTTCCTAAAAGCGCATACAGAACAATTTTTGCATACAAATGGAATAATCACATAAAAGGATTGCACTATGAACTAAAAGAGATATATCAAATGAGCATTAAAAAGGTTACTTCCCGTGAAGCAATGTACCATACGAAAGAAATAACGGAAGAAGTAAAAATGCTAATTGAAGAACAGTAAGCAGAAAAATGGAACGAAGCTATTGAAGAAGAACTGGATAGCGAAGTAGCCCCTAAGGAATTCTGCCCCAGAATAATAGAATGGAATTATAAGTCGCCTACGGAAATATAATATCAGACAAGGATGAAATAGAGGTGATTCTCAGTGAACACTGGGAACAGATCTTCATAATGAGCGAAGAAGTAAATGAGGACTTTGAACTTGATTTTGAAAATAAAATAATAGCTGAGCTTTATACAAACCGAAGTAACATATCCTAACCACCAAGTCAACTGAAAAGACTAGCATGATGAATTAGTGACGCTTGAAGAACATGAGGGCACACTTCATTCCTTCGAGCAGAAAGTATTCGGTCTCTCAGATCTGAAGTAGCTTAACTTCAACAAAGCACCGTGATCTGTTCCAGGAAGGTAAGTTGAACAGCCTTAATGACTGGCAAAATCTTGTTTAGTTTCCTGATCATAAAACCCCCGATGAGGAAGAAAGTTTATCGTCCAATAACCCTTTCAGAATTTGGGGGAAAAGGGAACTCTTCAATACCTTAAATAGGAGACTAGTTGAGCACGTGAAGGAAATTCAATAGTTCACAAGCATCACTAGGGTTTCAGAAAGAAGAGAAACATCGAGTTGGCAATAAACGTCATCACAAGAAAATTTACTCACACGAAGAAAACCTTAATTATATCTACATCGTATGCATCGACGTATCAAGGCGTTGATAAAGTATGGCTAAGTGACATGCAGTAAAAGATACTTAGAAAATCCTCTGTGACTATTTCATGGAAAGGTTAGAGTACATCATTATGAGGAACACTAACAGGCACACCTTTGGGCCATTGGAAAGAAAATATTAAGAAACCTAAGAGTGGGGGATACACGTCATCTTTACTCGATTGAGCGCACTTTACTCGGCATGAAACCACTTATAACAGGTTGGGGAAGTCCGTCACAGAAAGGATCCAGAGGGCAGTACCGGCGGTCAAAAAACTCTTTACATTCCAAAAAAAATCAGTGCAAAAAATAAAACAAAAATATACTTGGCACTCGTGAAATCAGCCCTCATCTCTACTTCAGCGACCCTCTTCAGCATCTAGGAAACTGCACGGAGACTGTTGCAAAGAGTACAGAAAAATCCATGTACATTGCGTTAGGGGCAGGATTGCCCTAGAAGGGTATCTCAGGCGGACCTTATACTCGATTCATACAGCTGACATCTGAGAATCAAGCACCCCCTCTTGCCTGAACTCTTCATTTACTGATGATATAAGCCAATTCATCGTTTGTGCGTATCAAATTGCGCTATGCAGTCTCGCATGACTGTCGAAGAAGCAAGAAATATGAATGAATAGGAAGCAAAATAGAAGATCTGAACTAATAGCGAAATTTTCCAAATAGTTCTATTATGAAGAAGAAAATTAACACATGGTGGGAATACACGTTATCCTTACAAGAATTAGTCCATATAGATCCCTTATCCCAGATAGAGGAACTAGCTCAAAGAACGGATCAAGAACACTATTTTCATTCAGAAACATCAATGAAAAGAAAGGGGAAAATATACTTGGCCCTCATCAGATCAACTCTCATCTATCCCACGGACACCGTTTCAGCGTTTGAGAAACTGCAAGAAGTGTGTTGCAAAGGATACAGAACAAATGCATATAAATTGTCATTCGTAACAAGAAGTATGGAAAGGGTGAAGCAAGATGATCCTCAAAGAGTGGCAAATATCAGGCCACTTAACATAATACTAAAGTAAAGAGCAGCAGCGATGAAGTAGAAGACGACGTCAAACAGTACCTACGAGAGTAGATTACTCATAGAAGAAAATCAATGAGATCTATGCCATGCAAGTTTCCCACACAGTGTCAGCAAGCTAGAAACTATAGTTGTCTCATTCTCTGCATGATAAGATGAACTAAAACTAAGAAACTAACAGATAATTACAATTTATCATGAAAAGTGAACAAAGCCAAATCTGAAAAACAAAAACACGAAGAAAACAAAAACTAACCGAAAAACGACAAACCCGAAAAAGGAACATCAACAAGAATCTACAACAAAGAAGAATTTGCGAAGTAAGTATAGAGAAACAAACATATAGAATCAAATAAATAACAATAACAGAAAAACAAAAAAATAAAAAAACTGACAATAAGCAGATATTATGCAAAATAGAATTAAAAATTCATGATACAAGAAGAAAATAAAAAACTTAAATATATATATATATATATATATATCTATATATATATATATATATATATATATATATATATATATATATATATATATATATATATATATATTAGTGTAGTTGAGTAGCAGTCTTTCTTGAATGAAATTTTGTTCAAGACCTTTGTGTATTTCGCCTTAATTCATTTCCTTTGGCAACTTCTCTTCTTCTAACTATTATTTTATTCCATCCTGTAGATGGTGGATCACCTGTCGTGTATTCATCTCTTTTAAATGAATTTGTTTGGTAAAAAACAAACTAAATTGCTGAGCTTTCGAAAAAACAACAATGAAATACTCATAAGAAAAGCTGATAAATCCACCATATAGATTATTCTAAACAAAGAAAAATATAAGAACAAATAATCCTAAGTGACACCGCTAAATTTAAACGCATTAAAAAAGATCCAACAGAAGACTTAAAAAGAAAATAAATTGACAAATATCTAAAGCTAATGAACTCATCGGAGGACTTCACTTCCAAAAGATAATTGGTGATTACACACCAGGATATCTGTATGGAAATGTAAAAATTAATAAGCTGAACATCCCATTGGGGCCTATTATCCCTCAAGTCACGACACCTACGTATTGTTTAGTTAATCCTTAAATAAAGTAATAGAACTGTACATCCCTTCGAAATATAGCATAAAACCCACAGAAGAATTCATCGATATACTCCACTCTACAAGACCGGCATGACTAATATCATCTCTTGACTTGGAAAGCCTGCTTACGAACGTGCATATCGCTCAGACCATCGACATCATTATAAAAAAACGTTTACCACTATACTACAATGTCTCCCCCAAATCTTGTCCTAAACATATTTAGGAACTTTTTACGTTCATGCAGATCAGAGGCTCCGTTCAGGACACCGGACGGTAATCTATACACGCAAGTGGATGAAGTGGCTATGGGGTCACCCTTAGGGCCGACGTTCGTCAACTATTCTATGGGGAACTTGAAGTGAGATTATTGGATATCATGGTAAATAAGCCACACACATATTATCTATATGTAAACGACATCTACATCAACGTCTAAAACGAAGAACATCTGATAAACATCAAGCGGCAATTTGAAGATAACCCCGTGTTAAAATTCACTTATGAATTTAGCACGGGCAATAAACTCGCTTTTTAGACGTTGAGGTTCAAAACATTAATGTTAACTACATCACTAAAGTACATAGAAAAGGTACAGACATGGAAAGATGCCTCAATTCTGAGAGTAAATGCCCAGAAAGGTATAAAATATGCGCAATCGTTCACACATCCGCCGAGCAAACTAATGCTGCTCTAGGGGGGACTTTTTTCCCCAAGAGATATCACGTGTAAAACAAACACTCGTGAACAAAGGTTTCTTAAACAGCAGGATTTTTAAATAATCATTGCAAAGATACGGTTCAAACTGAAAGTAATCAGAGTGAAGTCAACAACATCAAAGTGGATTACAGAAATCAGATGGCCACGGCCTATAAAATAGATGAAAAAAACATCAAGGAGATTATTAACCATAATTTCAAGGTTAAAAATCAAATCACTAAAATTTAACTCATAATATGTTATAAAACAATAAAAGCTAGCAATATCCTGATGAAAAACAACAGCTGCCTAAACTCCTTGAATTAAAAATAAACTAACATAGTTAACGAGTTCATCTGCTCCATACAGACTGTAAGCTTTTTTTCAACTCAAAATAGATTGGCAGGACAACTACTACACTTTCGAGACGTTTAATCATGCATCTGCAAAGCGGATGGGTTATTAATAATATGGAGAGTGTACATAACATTAAATAACGAGAGATATGCTAGCTGACAACACCGTTATTAAAGTAAAAGAGGTTAATAAAGCTAGGTTGAACATCTTAGAAGCCATATTAATAAACGAAGATAAGCCGGCCATCAACAGTCAAGCAACAAGCTGGAATCGAACATTAAAATTATTTTCAAATTCTACTCACAGGACCGGCCCGTTTCCTCTAACGTTAAGCTCAACCTAGGTGGATTAAATACCCCTTAAAAATCTTTTTCGTTCATTCCTTCAGATCCTCACTCCGCCCATTACATCGGTAAAGGAGGCAAAAACATATCAAAACTCTCCGAAGATGATCGAATAAGATCGAAAGCTCAGCAACTTAGTTTGTTTTTTACCAAACACATACATTTAAAAGAGATTAATATAGGACAGGTGATCCACCATCTACAAGATGGAATAAAAAGGATAGTTAAAAGAAGAGAAAGTTGCCAAAGGGAATTAATTAAGGCGAAATACACAATGGTCTTCAACAAAATGTGCATATATATATATATATATATATATATATATATATATATATATATATATATATATATATATATATATATTGCCTCAAATCAATCACGATGCTGGGGTATACCGTATACCATGCTATAATGGCAATTTGGCATACATCGGGGAGTCGGGCCACTTTAATACGGGGATAAAAGAACATCAAGTGTATATAAGAAGGTGTGCAAATTTTTCAAGTCCCTTTAAGCACATGCAAAGTACGATGATAGAATCGATTTCAACCAAGCAAAAATCATTAATAAATCTAATAATTATATTAATAGGAGAATTGCGTAATCTATCATCATTAACAAAGTCGATAATTTTAATTCATCCGAAGGGCAATAAAAATTTAACAAATAGAGGTATAGCGAATAAAGTCGCCAATCGTATTTATAAACCCCGGAAGCAATTGCTCTCGGAGATTAGTAACTTCCCCTCCCCCCCCCGAGTCCAAAATCATTGTGTTTTTACAGATTGTTTCCTGCGTTTTCATTTGGTTTAGTATTTTGTTTGCCTTATATATACTGGATTCCTTGCTTGGCATTTTTCATTACTTAGTTGAAAATGGCAATTTTAACTTTGCCAAAACTAGTCCTGGGATTATGAATAAATTTTGATTCAAATATTTTGGTTTATTATTATCTTCTCACTGCTATATATCACGCTAATATGATATATTTTTTGAGCGTATTAATGTGTATTGTGTTTAGCATGATGCACTCACAGTGCGTATAATTCTTTTTCTAGAAGTATCTGGCATCTTCGACAATGGACTGTGCTGCATGTGCTATGCTGCCAATGACACTCAGTGCTACGCTAGACCTGAGTGTGGAATGTTGTGTTTCTTCCATACCGCATCAATAATAGGCAACGTATTGTTGTTAGTGGTTCCTGCTTAGTATTTTCCTACAGTCGTTTTGAAATGCCTGGAAAGTACAGCACTGCTGAAGAGAAAGCATATATTCCTGCGTGGAGACAAAAAACGTCCCGCTTAAGAGGATATGTAAATGTACAGGAAGAGCAAAAGCTACCATATTGAAGCTGCTGGCAGCAGCCCGGGGACTCCCCTCAACGCCATTCTGGAGTACAAATTCGGCGGTGGAAGGCAAAGGAAGACTTCTGCTGCTACAGATGTCCTCACGAAGACAGAATTGGAGAAGGACCCTCAGCTGACAGCGCCGGAATTGAAGGAATTGCATCCGGGACTGCTAAAAAACCTCGCATTTTAAACCATTCGGCATTGGCTGCAGAAGGACTTGGGGTTTCCATGCCCTAAAGCCGCCGCGAAACGGCTTATAAATGACCGCATGAAGAAGCAACGTCTTTCACTTGCAAAGAAATATGCACATTGGACATCGGCACAGCGTATGAAGGTGATGTTTTCCGACGAAAGCAATTTTCAGGTGTTTCGGACGGGGTCTATCACAGTTCGACGCCCGTCGTCTTCCGATCGGTACAACCCAAGATACACTGTTCTGGCAGTTAAACACCCCGATTCAGGGATGGTTTGGGGTTCTTTTTTCTGGTGAGAAGGAAAGGCGGGCCTTTACTTCTTTCCAAAGAAGCAAATGATGAATGCTGATCGGTATATTGATGTTCTGAATAAACATATGTTGGAAATGTTCACCATTCATGAGTCTGAAATCTTTATGCATGACAGTGATCCCTGCCATGCGGCCAAGAAGGTCACGAAGTGGCTCCAGGAGAGACAGATTGAGGTGTTAGAGTGGCCTGGGAATAGTCTCGACCTCAACCTCATAGAGAATTGTTGGCAGAAAATGAAGAAAACCATGTGCGCGGAGAAGACTCTAAACCTGGATATCCTCCGAGCAGAGCTGTCCTTGAATTACTTCAGGAACCAAAGCGATTCCATGCCAAAACGCCTCAACATGGTCATCAAGAAAGAATAAGGGCAACATGACTAAATGCTAAACTATGTAGTTATTATGAATTTTTTAGTACAATACTCTAATTTTCAGGCTTAAGTTTTATTTTTCCTTAAACATATGGTAGGTCTCAAGTCATTTTGCCGTGGCTGTATATAGATATATATCAAAAGAAGTACAGTAAGTTAAATGTAAGTGCAGGAAAGAAACACCTGTGTTAGCATCAATTTTTTTGCGAAACCAGGTTTCGACGGAGACCTCTGACATCTTCAATCGCTGGTAAAGTAATGAATACAGAAAGATGCTTAACTGAGGAGCACACAAATTTACAAGTCGGAATTAATTAGGGTATGCCTGAGGGGAAGCAGCGGCCCTTTTGATTAAAGAAATGACAAATCTTCTGTTTATCAAGGGATTAGAGTTGAATTGACCATCGGAAGTATTAAATTTTGTAATTTTCTTTCTAAGAGCCGATTCTATTAGACGCTAGTTTGTATAAGTGTGAGAATTATAAATTATTTTTGAAAATTTGAAACTAAATTTAACAACAAATATGAATAGTTGACATGAATCAAACTCAATAGAGAGGCACACTTTGCTTAAAAGCGAGATTTTATTACATCACTGCACTGCATTAAAATATGTTCCCTTTTCAGTTGAATGTCAATTTTTCACATAAAACTAAGAGGAAAACCACTTGAAATCATTTGTGTGCGAGCGAATATTAGCGAAACGGGCATAAAACTGTTTTCACGTACTCACAACAGTCACAAATGTCTCTTAGATCGGAGACTTGGAGTTTAGAGGAAGGAGGATATTTTGGTTTGTTTAGTTGACATTTCCAGAATCTTAGTTTTGTTTCTTAGTCGAGGATGTGCCAAAATATCTCATGCATGAGTTGAGCTCTCCATGAATTTGCAAGTTGAACTGTAAATCTAACAGAAACAGCAAACTTTAAAGCCATTTAAGGTAAAGCACTCACATATTTACGTTCGAGGAATGTTGCTATTTACTCCTGAATAAATCTAACCGCGCCTCCCCAAGAATGTGGACCAGTTACTGATTTCTGGTTACGGTCCCAGAGGTTGTCAACTCCTGAAGTAGAGCATTCCTGATAGTTTATTTTATTTGGTATTTTGGCTTTTGACGGGCCATAAGAATACAACGCCTTTTCACCATCAATAATTTTTACTCCCCGCTACAATCGTAGCAGTCATTTCTCTCTCGGGGAGAGAATCAATAATTCCACAATTTTCTAAAACATGGCAGTGGTCAATAATATCGATATTAAAAATTATTTAATTATGATATTATAATCAGGATAAGAAGCAACGAATGGAAAGGATTAGTAAATTTTAAATATCTTATAAGAATTTGAAGAGACTTATGGTACAAGAGGATGAATATAACGCTAAATCAAAGTGACCTTAACTGGACCTTTTTCTTTCTTACGTCTCATAAAGTATCTTCTGCTCTTATAATATTTAAATATTTTCTTCAATTTTTTCAGGTGAAATATGTGTAGGACAATTTCTGTAATTTGTCTAGATTAAGAAATTACGAGAAATGTCGTGATTTTCGTAGAAGACAGATTCCTACTCATTGTATAATTGAATTGTACCGTCATAGAATGGATGAAAAATTACAAAACATTCTTAGTCTAAGTAAAATAAAACTAATTTAGGAAAGGAACGAAAATAATAGACTGGACCAAGGGAAAGGACACTATTGAAATAGGAGACTAGATATAGCATGGAAATTTTGTATATCCCTTCTTCTGGCCAATGAGGAAGTTGACCATCTTAAAGTCTACACATATGATCCAATTGTGTTGATGATACTTAACTAAATCCATGACCAGTCTAATGTCATCGTTAGTTTCTCGCATTTGGACAGAGTGACCGAGAGGAACTACACCAAAGTCATTGCCATTATGAAAAAAGACACACTTACAATGAGTTTACAATGATTGGTAGTACCTCAAAAGACTATATTGTCCATACCGAGGAGGTACCTTTTTTTTGAAGACCCTATCTAGTAGTTTTAGAGACAGTATAGTAAAGTTGAAGGCTCTCCCCCACCCACCTCTCCCACCCGAATTTCTCGGGTTTCGAAAATGGAAAAGATACCTGATGTGTAGAATAAATGTTCACGGTCAGAAATTTTTATAGAAAAAATGAATACCTACACTTTACTAATTTTACGATAACTTTTATAGTTAGGACTTAATATTGTTAACACCTAATATTCCTCAAATATATGTCCAATCTATTCTTAAATGTGTTAACGGTGGGACTTGACACAACCTCTTCTGACAACTGATTCAATACATTAACAATTTTATATGAGAAGTAGTTTCCACATACATCGAGTTTGTATTTTTTCGGAACGAGTTTTGAGCTGTTATTACGACTAATTTTTTTATTGTACTGAAACCAGATAGAATAGTCCACATTTTCTATTCCATTCAGGATTTTATAGACTTCAATTAATTCACCTCGTATGCGTCTTGTTTCTAATTTGAAGAGGTTTAATTTTTTCAATCGAGTTTTATAATTGTATTTTCTTAATGAGGGTATCATTTTTGTAGCTTTAGCTTGTACTTTTTCTAATCTTTCAATATCTTTTCTGTAGGAGGGCGACCATACCTGTGCACAATATTCCAGTTGTGGTCTTACTAGGCCATTATACAGGTTTATTAGCACAGTATCGTTTTTATAACTGATCTGTCGCTTGATATAACCCAGTATCTTTAGTGCTTTCTTTTCTACTTCAACAGAGTGCTGAGTGAACTTAAGGTTATTTGATACACAAATCCCTAGTTCCTTTTGGTTTTCTGTTTCGGCTATCGTTTTTTTAACGAGTTTATATTCAGCTTTTGGATTTTTGACTTGACACCAACATGCATTACTTTGCATTTTTCTATGTTCAGTGGAAGTTTCCATTTTTCAGACCAATCGGCTATAAGCTCAATGTCTTTTTGAAAGTCTGTTATATCTTGCTTAGTAATTATATTTTTAGCTAATTTGCAATCGTCAGCGAATTTCGAGATTTTTGAAATCAATCCCACGTCTATGTCGTTCACATATATAATAAAGAGCAATGGTCCGAAGACAGAGCCTTGAGGAACACCACTACTGGCAGTTATCCATTTTAACTCTTCTCCGTTTATCACAACTCTCTGGCTACGATCACTAAGCCAATTCTCAATTCACTTTGCTAGGTTACCTTCTATTCCTAGAGCTCTAATTTTGACCATTAGTCTCTTGTGTTGCACCTTGTCGAAAGCCTTCTAAAAAAATCTAAATACAGAATGTCAACAGACCTCCCTGTCGTGAACTGTGTTGACATAATGGAAAAATTCTAATAAATTTGTAAGGCACGATCTAATTTTGCTAAATCCATGTTGTTTATTTTTTAATAACTTGTTTGTTTCGAGATGGCTTACTATTTTTTCTGCTATTATACTTTCAAGAATCTTACCAATTATTAATGTCAGACTTATAGGAGGATAATTGCAAGCCAGATCCTTTCGTCCTTTTTTAAATATCGGCGTCACGTTAGCTACTTTCCAATCTTTGGGGACTATACTGCTTTCAAGTGATAAGTTAAAAATATACCTTATTTGTTCCAGAACTGCTTCTTTTACTTCTTTAATCACTTTTGGCATTATCTTATCGGGTCCTGGGGATTTAAATTTATTTATTTTATATTCATTTTAGTACATCATTGGTCGTGCACTCAAAGATTTTTAGTGGTTTATTGCCTGTGTACTTTATATTCGGCATAATATTTAGATTTGAGCCATCGTTGGTGTAAACTATTGCGAAATATTCATTTAGTGCCTTCGCTATATCTTTATCTGTGAATTGTAGATTATTATGTAGATCATTGATTGGTCCAATACTATATTTTATTGGTTTTCTACTATTAACTAAGGCAAAGAATTCTTTGGGATTATTTTTACAGTTAAGAGCCACCCTCATCTCCTCATTACGTTTTGCTCTATTAATTTCGGCTTTTACTTTTCTTCTAAGTTCTATATATTTGATTCTATTTGATTCCAAGTTGTTTGATTTGACAATCTTATAAGCCTCATTTCTTTTTTTAATATTCCTTTTGATTTCTTTTGTTAACCATTTAGGATTTTTGTTTTTTCCGCTAACTCTGACAACGACAGGAATAAATTGGGATTGCTTCATCAAGAGATAGTTTTTAAAACCATTATAGGCTTCATTTATGTCTTTACCAGTTATTTTGTGATTTTTCTTACTTTTTCTTAATTCTGTGAAGTTTGCTTTTTGGAAGTCTAAATTTGTAACAAGTCTCTCACATTTTTTGTGAGGTATATTCACTTCAAATTCTATTAGGTTGTGGTCGCTGTTGCTAATCTGATCGCCTACGATTACGTTTGAGATTAGTTCGTCATCTGAAGTTAATATCAAGTCTAATATATTATCTCCTTGTGTTGGCTCTGTGACCCATTGGGTTAGCAGGTTGTCATCCATAAAGTTCAATATTCTTTGTCCTTCAGAATCTGACTTCTTCGTCAACCAATTTATTTTTGGGCAGTTAAAGTCGCCAAAAATGAGTGAGATTTTGTCTTTACTCGCGCTCGTCAAAAAATTGTAGAATTGTATGTCTTTCTCAGCTGATTGGTGTGGTTTTCTATACGCCAAGTATATATGCAGACCTTTATGTAAATTCAATTTTATTCCTATAAGTTCAAATTCTGAGTCTATATTGTAATCAGTAGGCTGGAGGTCCTCAGGCTATATATAGGAGTACACTGCCCCCTTCCTTATCAATTCTATCTTTGTGGAACATCTTAAAACCTTGCAGTTGAAATTCGGTAATATAATCCCTCGTATGAATATGGATCCACGTTTCAGTATTGCCTATTATATCGTACTTTTTTAACTCTACTAATGCTTTAAACTCTGTAAATTTGTTCCGAAGTGACAAAGCGTTGAATAGAATGGCTTTAAGTGTACTTATCAGTTTGCTTCTAATGCTACACTGAGGTCGTTTCCCGAGTTATTTTGGGGGTTCAGAAGATTGTTCAGATTGTTTCAAAAGTTCTCTCAAGCTTAGATGGAGGATTTGCCCATATTCCTTTTTTCCTGTTTGGCTAAAATATGTTCCATCATGGCTGAAATATTTTTCGTTGTGAATAAATTTGTGCCAAAAGTCAACGAATTTGACGTTTTCTTGTTCACATATTTTGTTTATACGATCGTTTACACCAATGGCTCGACTCAACTCTTCTCTATTTGCATTTATTCGTGGTAGTAAGCCTATAACCATACCCCTTTTAGTCTTAGATTTTATTGTTTTAACGAGCTTAGTATATTCATCAACTATTTTTTCTGTTTCAGAATAGTTATTTTTACAGAAAACGTCATCAGTTAGTTAGTCATTTAGGACAAACATAGTTATAATGATAAACTTAATGAACTTCTTAATGATGTGAACGCATATGAAAAGCTACAATGTGATCCGCTCAATAACAAAACAAGCAATTTCAACAACAAATTGAAGAGAATATTGAAAAGCGCAGATTTAATTAAACAATTCAGGAGTACGAACCCTTCACTTCCCTATATGTATGGGCTTCCAAAGACCCACAAAGAGGGATGTCCATTACGCCCAATCATTTCCAATATTAATTCTCCAACTTATAAGCTCTCCAAATGGCTCGCCAAGCATTTATCTCCAGCAGTAGGAAGAATCTCATCTGCACACATTATGAACACTCAAGATTTCGTTGAAGGCCTCAACCACTTGCAATTACCGGATGGAAAACTTGTGAGCTTTGATGTAAACTCTTTGTTTACCAAAGTTCCGGTTGACCAAACCATGGGCCTTCTGCGGGAAATCATGCCTAGACTTAATTTGGATCTTCCCATTTCTACGAGTAAATTTATCGATTTAGTTCAATTATGTCTCTCTAACAATGTGTTTGCGAGTAAATAATGAGTTTTATAGAGAAATATTTGGCCTTAGCATAGGAAATAGTTTATCTCCGATATTGGCATGTCTCTTCATGGAATATTTTGAGACTGAACTCTTTCCCACAATTTCTCCCCCTAACTTTATATGGTTAAGGTACATTGACGATGTATTTTCTGCATGGCCTAATAGCCATGATTTTGATACCTTTTTTAATAATTTGAATAATTTGCATGTCTCCATCAAATTTAAATATGAATGGGAATATGATAATAGATTACCCTTTTTAGATGTCCTCATTAATAAAGATCACCATGAATTAAAACTTGACGTGTATAGGAAACCAACCCACTCAAATGCCTATATACATTATTTTTCGTTTCACGATAATACTGTTAAAAAATCGGTAATTTCTAACCTTTTCCTTAGAGCATACACAATATGTCATCCTTCCTATTTAGATGAAGAAATTGTCATTATCAGGACCATTTTTTCTAATTTGTATTACCTCGATGAGTTCATAACGTCTGCCCATTTTGCAGCTAGGAAAACATTCTATGGTAATAAGCCTTCCCACACTAATGACTTCAACAAATGTATAACATTGCCATTTAATAATAAATTAAATAGTTTAAAGGACATAATTGAAAAAGCGGGTATCAATCTATCCTTTGAATATAATAATTCCTTAAACCAATTGATGATAGGCAGGAAACCCAAAGAACATCATAACATAGGAGTATATGCAATACCATGCAATGATTGCCATAAAGTTTATATAGGGGAAACGGGGAGAAATCTAGACAAGAGATTGTACGAACACGAGAGAGATATTAGAGTAGGCATCGAAAAGAGTGGAATATTTTGCAAAGTTAGAGACAAGAATCATACGATCGATTTCAATGGAAGTAAAATGGTATTTAAATCGGATAACTATGTCAAGAGAAAAATCGTAGAATCGAGCTTAATATCGTCAGTTCCTAATTTAAATCTATCTGAGGGTCAATTTTCTTTTAATCCTGTAATAAGAAAGCATATAAACAAAATAGTTAAATGTCAGCACTTCAATATGTTAAGGCCTAACCTCCACCCCAGATTAGCCACAAGTAGGGGACTGGGGGAAAAAGAGGGGATCTTGTGTTATGCTTATATGCACTTCTCTTATATTTTCTACCCAGTGTCAGTTGAAAAAGGGTGTGAGATACACAGAAACTGTTCTGAATTAAATTTTCTTCGGAGAATGTGGTTTAATTCCTCATCTTTTCTTGCGATATTGCATTAATTTTCATCATATATATATATATATATATATATATATATATATATATATATATATATATATATATATATATATATATATATATATATATATATATATATATGTATATATATATATATATATATATATATATATATATATATATATATATATATATATATATATATATATATATAAAGGGTGTTCCAATAACTTGGACCGGGTTTAAGTGTGAGTTAAGTTTAAGCGTCTAATGTTTTTTCTTTTTCTTTCATATTTAACAACTTTAGTCTTTTGCAATTTCAACCATGGAAAGATTAACAATCGAACAACGTTTTAAAGTGAAGAAAGCTTGCTTATTACCAAAATGGATGTTCAAACAGAAACCTATTTGTGGCACTTCGCGATTTTTTTGGTCAACATAATCGACCTACCGAGAGTGCAATTGGAAAAATCTTTCGTAAATTCCTACAAATGGGGTCGGTGGCAGATAGGAAAATGCTATTAGGTGCTTGTTTACGCCGTTCAGCTAAAAACATTTAAGGCGTCATGAGAATGTGGCCGAAGATCCATCGTCATCTCTCGCAGGAATTGAACCTCTCCACAACAACGTTACATCGAATTTTAACAAAAGATTTGTCTCTACACGCTTACAAAATTCAATTGTCTCAGCAACAGAAGACTGCTGACCATTTAAAGAACCGTATATTCTTCAATTGGGTGCACGAGCAAAGACAAGCCGATGAGGATTTTTTGCAAAAAATCATCTTTAGTGATTAAGCCCATTTTCATCTTGGTTGATTCGTAAATAAGCCACTGTATCCACAAAAGGTCACTGTTTGGTGGGCATTGTTTGCTAGCAGAATCATTAGGCCGTAGTTCTTCGAAAATGATGCCATGAATTCTGTTACGGTGACAGGCGAGCGATACCGTGCGATGATACCTAAATTTTTATGGCCTGAATTGAATTCTATGGATGTCGAAGATTTGTAGTTTCAACAGGACAGCGCCACATGCCACACAGCCAAAGCAACAATGGCTTTATTGAATGAGAAGTTCCCAGCTCGCATTATATCTCAAAACAGCGAGCTCAATTGGCCAACACGATTGTGTGACTTGACGCCTTTAGATTTCTTCCTTTGGCAACATCTCAAAAGTAAGGTCTATGCCAACATGCCAACAACAATTCAACAGCTGATGGATGAGATAAACAGCCATATTGGTGAGATCGAGAAGCAACTATTCAAAGACATCATAAAAAAATTTTGACCATCGATTGGAAATGTGCCAATGAAGCCCTGGCAGACATTTAGGCGATATTATTTTTCACACATAATTGCTATGACTCAAATAAAATGATTTAATAGAAAAATGAATAAATTTTCACTAATAACACTGATTCATTTACTGCTTACTTCGATCCGTCTTAATGCAACATCCGTTATATATATTGTCGTAGAATCTCCCCCCTTTTTGTTCTATTCTAAGAGTGCTAAGATTGTCTAATATATATTGATATCTGAATATCTTATGGAACAGAGTCGTTCCGAAACGCGTAAGGATATATAAGAGAAACGAACATTGATCCCCAAATATACTTATCTTTTACCTTTATCAATTGAATACATAACATTTATACATTATAACTACAGCAATACTCTAAATACTATTATTACCAAGAATTAATTAAATTAGTTTACTCACAAAAAATGGTTGATTTCTTACAAACAACAATAATATAAGAATTAGGCATACGGACTCATCTGGAGTTTAAAAGGCCTTCAAGAACGTTATTGACTCTCGACGCGTGCCGCCGGTCAGATGGGGATGAGCGAGATCACACGGTTGTTTTGGCGAGGGTGGCAGCTGGGGGGGTCCACACGTTCTTCCGGAGGGGGGAGGATTCTTCAAGGACGGGAACCAATACAGTGCTTTATGCAACACCTAGGCAGTCGTGGTCTCTCTGGCGAGAGTTAACTTGTATTGCGGTGTGACCACCGAGTAACGAGCTCGAGGGGGAGCTTTTCTCCTTCGTTACTTATTTCCTTACGGACGAGGACTGAACTCGGGGAGGGTATTCTTTAAGGGTGAGGATCGATGAGACTAGGTTTCTCTGGTGAGAATAAGTTACTTAAAGTTCGGTTTGGTAACCAAGGAACTACCTCGAGGATAAGCTCCTGGTTAGTTCCAGTCTTCTTCAAGGGCGAATATAACCGAGGGGGATTTCTCTGGCGAGAATAGGTTGAACTTGGTTCCTCACCAAGTTAACTTAAGAGTTCGGTGTTGCCACCGAATAACGGGCTCGAAGGGGGAGCCTTTTCCTTCTTCTTTTCTTAATTCCTCAAGGACGAGGTATACCCCTGGTGTTTAAGGTGCACCAGGACATGAGGAGTCTCTCTGGCGAGAGTAAGTTGAACTTACCAAAGTTAACTTATCGTTTGGTTTGATAACCAGGGACTTAGCTCGAGGACCAGCTTATTCTTAGCCCCTTAAGGTAGGTAGCCCTGCCTCTCTTGCAGGGTACTTCTTGGTCTGGCGACCCAAGTAAACTACCTCTCCAGTCTCGGTAGTTCGGTTTGATCTGAAGACTTCGTCACCTACAGACGGACGTATACTACCAATCCAGTCTAGGTATCTCGGTTTTAATCGAGGACTTCGTCACCTGGCCTGACGTATACTACCAATCCAGTCTAGGTAGCTCGGTTTTAATCGAGGACTTCGTCACCTGGTCTGACGTATACTACCCCGATTTTCCTCAGAGTTCCTTATTTATACCTCGTCACCCCACTGGTGGAGTGGTAAGGGGGAAAGGGGCTTGAGGACTGCCCCAGGAGAGTTCGTTTGGACAAAGGTTTTTCCCAAGAAGTCAAACATTGGCTCCTCGTTAGCCTTCGAGACTGGGAGAAACACGTCTCCAATTTCTTACTTGACGTAGAACTGGATCTCACTCTCCTGGGGGAGATCTTACATTTTGACCTTTAGGGTCTTTAATGGCACCGAGTTGTACCACGCTGCGGTGACGCAATGGACCCGCCGATGCCTAGGCCGGATGTCTTCGCGGTAACCGCTTTGTGACTACCCCGCGAGTGAACGGTGGGGGTTGACTATTCCCCTACATATATATATATATATATATATATATATATATATATATATATATATATATATATATGAATAAGACGGAATTAGATTCCGAATACTGATTGGATAACCAGGGTTATTAAATGATTATAATGAGAGATTTGCTGTGGAGAGATTCAGTTCCGTTGAACTTCGATAGCAAAGCTAGGCGAACGTGGGGGTGGGGGCTTGGTGACCTTGCTTAATTACGGGTGTAGAACGGGAGTCCAAAGAGGGTGTTGCTACGTTTCCAAACTCTGATTTGGTGAGGTGCGGGCCTCTTTACTTAGAGAGGTCACCAGACGAAATTCGGAAGCCTGGGGGCGGGGACTTCTCCAAACTCGGATTGAGCGAGCTATTGGGCCTCTTTTCCTAAGAGGTGACCATAAGAACTTCAAATGACGGTTTTTCCAATCCATGATCCGAAGTTGGTTAAGGCATGCTGACGTTCTCTTACGAGACTTTTCTTCCTGCCCCGAAGTTACAAGTGTAGTGACCAGCTCTTCCATGGCCTGCGATAATCACTAAACACTTTTCGGGCAAGAGCGTCGTTCAAGCGAATCTATATACCCGGATTTCTCCAAAAGAAGGAGAGAGACAGAACTTCTCTAACCTTTTTTATTGTTTGGAGCAACAGAGCCTGTCCTACGGGCAAGTGTAAGAGGCAGGGATCAGCTGGTCAGAAGGAACAACCAGCGGCTGTCTATAAAAGTTATCTCGAAGCGATCAAAAAGGGGCAATTTGCAAACCTACAAATAGACAAATAATCTTCCGACTCGGAAGGAGGGAAGATTAAGACGGCGGGAAGATAGCATTCAATCACAGTGTCATACATCGGTGTGAATTTCACAGTGACCAGGCGGAAAGTCCAAAAAATGTGAAGTCGAGGTTGGGGGGAGAAACGGCTCTCTTTCTCTCCTGAAATAATATCTTAGTGAGGGGGAAAAATATTACTGTTTTATTGGGTCCCTCTACACTCCTGTCTATCCAAAGACATGTTTACATAATAGAAAACTTTGGAGCGAAAAAAATATCTACAACTAATTTCATCAGGAGGGAAACTAATACAGCTTTAATTTTAACGTTTAGCAAACAGAAAAAAAAAAAATGTAAAACTCTACGGGATTTACACATGTGTAACCACAGAGAACTTAATCTGTTCTATGCAGATATAATATCAACTAAATTAAAAAAGGATCTAGTATTTACAAATGAGTCAAACACGAATTTTTATATACACTCAGATAGTTGGTGAGAGGGCTTCAATTGGATTTCCACTCAAGCTATCGGCTAGGCAGTTATCGGTGATTTTAACATAAATCATCCGAAATTGGTACTCCATGAGTATTAGGCTCAAAAGCACTAAACGGCCATTTTGGCTCTTACAATTTTTTAGGTACGCCAGGGGTTTGTGATCGCTTCCGCCAATAAATTCTTTACCTATGAGATACATCCTAAATTTACGAATAGACCACACTATGGTTTAACCTTCGAGCTCTATAGTTGCATACACCTTTTTGCGAGCGGACAGCTTCCTACTAGATTATCCTACAGGATATCCCACTCCATCGTCGTCATATTGGACGAGGGCACAGCCTAGACCATCCTGGGAGGTAGCGGTACGAATCCCGAATGTTTTATTAGGATTCGGTAATCTCAAAATAGGGGCCGAGATTAGTTTTTTCTGTAAGTCGTGAAAGCGATCTTCTAAGGAAGGTGTCCAATTAACTGTATCGGGGGCCGTCTTTAAGCATAACGTTAAGGGGCGAGACTATGGCAGCGAAATTCGGCAAAAAAAGACGATAGAACGACCAGTTGAGAAATTGGGTTTGGGGAGAACTGTGCGCTCTGTCTTATAAGAACGGAGTAGAATTTTATCGAGTCAGCGACTACGTCGGCCCATTAGGTTAAGTACTGGCATTAAATATGGCACCCTACCACTGAGAACCTGATGGCATTACAACGTGAACCTGTTATGCTGGGGGCTTACGAGGGGTATTAGTTTATCGGATACCCCTATACAGGTGCAACCTGTATCTCTAACCAAGGCTGACACTCGACAAACATTTACTGCGCCATTTTCAAACTGAAACTCACCGGGGGAACTCTCGTTAAACTGGAAATTTACCTGTTGATTAGGGGAAGGGGGAGCAGGGGTCGCTGGTGATTCGACTGGTGGATTAGGCGAGGGGGAAGCAGAGATTTGGTGGACCTATTGACTTGACAAGGTCCTCAGTTGAAAGTTTGGGGGCAATTGAATCTTAAGTGACCTAGGGGTGCCACACGTAAAGCATACAATTGTCCTCAGGGGTAGTTGCTAGGCGTGGAGGGGATTACTGGAGGCTTCACATCCTTTTGTTCTCGTGGCGTGTGAGGCCTGTACTTTCTCATTGCTTGCACTTTTACAAAGCCGTGGTTGCCCTTGGGTTGGCTTCTGTTAAAACCAAACTTGTGTTAAAGGAAGAGGGGCATGGTTATTCTTGACACCCTTGGGGTAGAGGTCATGATTGGAAGCGTGAAATTAAGGTGGGCTTCTTTCACACACTCTTTGAGAGTGGACGCTCTTTGTCGGCTATGAAGGCCCTTAGTAGGCGAGGGAGGGTTGACATCAGTTGATCCATTAGAATGAGGTCAATTATCCACTCATAATCATTAGATACTTGGGTGGAATCCAGCCAGAATTAGAAGTTACGCCAAAGCGCGAATCAAAATCGTTTGTGCGTTTGGCACGGCTGTATTCGAGTAGAGCAGAATTTAACCCTAGAAAATTTTGGATTTATGTTAATAGCAGAAAGAATTCTGCCTTTAGGGTTTAATAATCAAGGGTTGCCTCTAAAGGAAGCGAAATGAAGATGTCCCAAAGACGAGAGTTCAGGAGTGGAGGTAGCCGAGCGACACCCTCTGATTTAAAGTCCTAATTGTTAACTTTGAAGATCTTCTCGATTTGCGTTAAATAGGAGCAAAAATATTCTCCATCCTTGTATGCGGGTAGTTTTGGTGAGCGCAAATGAGCCTGTTCATTTCGAGATCCAACGGAGTTTATCTCGAATTGGTCATGGCTTATTTCTCTCTCGTCCAAACCTAATTCTTTCTCTCTCTTTTGCTTCTCTCTGCGCTTGCATCTCTTTTTCTTCTTTATATGCTTTTCTTTCTTCGGCTTCTCTTTGTGCTTTTATTTCTTCTTCTTCTCTCTGTGCTTTTCTTTCCGCACGTTCGTTACGTTCTTCTTCCTGGACGTAAGCTCTTAAATCCTTACTAGATAAGCCTAGGAGGATCTGCCGTTGCTTATGAAAACGATCGAGTGAAGACATCCCGGATATGCTACTTTCCACCTTTGCACACGAAATATTGAAGCTTTGCCCAGAAAAATAAACTCTACTAACGACAAAATTATTAAAAATTCTTGGTAAAAATCGGGCGAACTCTCAAAAAAACTAACGAGGGAATCTGACTCACGACACAAAAATGGAGGTTACTATTACTGCTTAGTTAGTATCCTTTTTTACGGAGCTGGGAAAACTGTGGACACTCTAAACAAAAATAGGCTTAAAAATTGGTCATTACTCGTCAATCAAAAATAAAATATCCTAATATATTGGTATTCAAATATTCTTGGCAATGCAGCTGCTATTAATTGAACCTAGAGATTCAAAATCAGGTAGGGCGGATTCTTTCCACTCCCCAAAGCTGACGCCAAATTATAAATATATATATATATATATATATATATATATATATATATATATATATATATATATATATATATATATATATATATGACGCGTTAGGTGGAAGAAAGGCCTAAGACACAAAGTTTGAAAATAGCGTTTTTCACGGATACGTTATCCTTATAACTTAGTTTATCGTTATACTAAATTTTAAAGTCTAATTCGAACTAATTCATAAAAAACAGTATAATGATATTATTTATACAAATAAAGATTATGTAAAAGCAATAACTACGTCTGTTTCTTAGCGCATTAAAGTTGTAGAACTTGAAAAAAGTAATTTGTCGATTTTGACGTTTTACAAGAGTGCATTGTCAAAAGGAAATCAAACGCAATTAAATTTATTAATGCAAGAAAATTTGTTTTGGATCATCAATACAAAGAAGGGTACGTGATTTCCTCTAGACTTCAAACAAGACAAACGGTAATAGTTATCCTGTCAGGCTGCAAAGAGGAAGAAATTCTTACAGCTGCAATTTATTCAATTTAGCTCGTGAGCCACTGCCTCCAAAGTATTCTAAGATGCTCCCAAAACCAAATGAAAAGAAAATTGATATCCAATAACTTACAAAATTAATGCTAACAGACGCAAAGAAATATTATACACATTTGTTAGAACAAATAAAAACTAAAGAGGACAAACAAGATAATGTTGAAATAGACGTAACCGATAAAACTTCGGATCATACCAGTTAACTGCAAGATGTATAATATACAAACTTTGTAAGTCTCTCCTTAAAAAATTGAAAATGTGTCCTCAAACCTTCTTCCACCTAAGGCGTCATATATATATATATATATATATATATATATATATATATATATATATATATATATATATATATATATATATATTCATTGTGTACCATTTATCTAGTGTAAAATAAAATCTATTTTTATCGTGGTGTTTGGAGTATTCCTTGGTCCCGCGGCTGCAGCTAACTATTCATATCACACTCTTAGAAGAATAACCTTTGTCGCCTTGCTTATCGAACCTTAGAGCCTATGAACGTATATTCCCGTACACTTGTGCATAGTTCAACAAACAGATATATATATATATATATATATATATATATATTTATATACAGTAATAAGGGGGAATTAGTTTTCCAATACTGATTGGATAACCAGGGTTATTAAATAATTATAATGGGAGATTTGGTGTGGTGAGAGATTCAGTTCTTTTGAAACCTCGAGAACAAAGTGGGGCAAACTTGGGGGGAAGGGGGCTTGGTGACCTTGATTACTCACTCGTGTAGACAGGATCTCAAAAGGGTGGTTCTACGTTCTCCAAACTCTGATCTAATGAGGTGCGGGCCTCTTGTCCTCAAGAGGCCAATGGACAAACCTCGGAGGTGGGTGGGATTGACTTCTCCAAAGTCGGATTGAGCGAGCTATTAGGACTCTTTTTTTTAAGAGGTCAGCAGAAGAACTTCGGATGACAGGTTCTCCAACCCTTGATCCGAAGGTGGCTGAGAAAGGCTGACGTTGCCTCAAGAGACTTGTTTCTCTGACCCGAAGTTACCAGTGTGATGTCCAGCTCTTCCGTGGCCTGCGACAGTCACTAAATACTTCTCGGGCGAGAGCGCCGTTCAAGCGAATCTCCGTTCGGGAAAGCGTCTTCGATTCGAATCTGCGGGTAATCCTTGAAATGGTGAATATATACCAGGATTTCTCCAAAACAGGGAGAGGGAGAGAGACCTTCTGGAACCTTCTTTATCGGCCGGGGCAACAGAGCGTGTCCTTATGGGGAAGTGTAAGAGGCCGGGATCAGCGGGTTTGAAGGAACGACCAGCGGCTGGAGCCATAAAAGTTATCTCGAGGGGATAAAAAAAGGGCAATTGGCAAACCTACACATAGACGAATAATCTGCCGACTCGAAGGGAGGGAAGATTGAGACAGCAGGGAGATATTCTTTAATCACAGCGTCATGCCTCGGTGTGAATTACCCAGTGACCGGGCGGAAAGTCTAAAAAGAGTGAAGTCGACGGGGTGGGGAGTAACGGCTGGCTTTCTCTCCCGAAGTTATATCTTAGAGAGGGGAAATATTACTCCTTTAGTGGGTCCCGCTACGTGGTAGGTTCCAATGTATTGAGGTGGTAAAGAATTAAATTTTCCAACTTCAATCAAAGAATATTGATGAAGGTTTTTCTAATTTGTTATTAAATAGCTTTGAGCCATTCTACTTGAAAATAGGAATAAGATTTATTTTAGTATGTATAGAAACCCACGACAGTCTTTTAAATATTATTGTAAGAATTTCATTTGTAGGGTTTAAACCATGCTGAAGCTGACATCTGAATAAGGATCAAATGCCTTCCTTGCCACAACGCATGCCTCTGCCTGTTCTTTATGCCCCAACGCTTTCAGTTCCGTGCCCTCTTTGCTCAAAATACGGAAAGTTGATTTACTAGGTATATTCCGCCTAATTTTACCTCTTGTTTCACAATTTTCTTTAGAGATCTTTTATTTCATATTTTTTGCACGAGAATCACTCCCTTGTTCTTTTATTAATTACCAAAATCTTTTAAGTTTTCAGAGAAATTTCAGCGATTTCATCTTCCACCCAGTCAACTCTTGATATACGTTCGAAGACATTTTTCAATCTTTCATTTTCAGCCTCGTTTCTATCAATGTATGATCCATACACATCAGCTACTCAAAGATTTATGCTGCTAATTTCCAACATCAGTCACATAAATCGTCGCTTCGTAGCTATTCTATGTTTTTCTTATAGCAATGAGTCGCAAACTTATCACGATTGGAATGGAAAACTCCGTTCATCTAAATAGAATTTCTTTTTCAGACCTGCATGAATTGGGGTGTATTTAGTTGAAGTATTTTAAAGTAGTTCAAGTATTTTGAAAACAAGGGTGGCAGAGTGAAAAGCTTACTCAAAGTGAACTTTATTGATTGACAATATACAGCAGTTACTACCATTAATAAAAATATTATATTAACATATCCCTGTCCTTGTGTTACTCAATAACTTTTGTCTTTATTCATTGGTTTGTGCTTCTCTTCACTTTTTTGTGACTTGTTATATTATTATTAGAGACAAAAATGTAGTATATTTACAGTATTCTTTTATACTAAACTTTAAAATAAGTAAAATCATCTTTAGTTCTGTAATAAGCTTTAATATAAATCTTTCTTTAATTCTTATTATTGTATATCTTATACATAAATTGAGTTTCATTCTTTACTGCTTAATCAAGTCAATGGTCTTTTCATTAGAATTTACTATTCCTAATGTTAATTGTAATTTTTTTTTTATTCCAATTGGAGAGACAGCAATCAAATAAATGTTACCGAGGGATTCATTTATTACTCCTTTAGGAACTGATTGAGCTTTATATTTGAACGTGGACATTCATTTAGGGAATGGAGTAATTAGTTTTGCTATGAATGAAGAATGTATCCCAGCAATGCTCGACGGAGTATGAAAGTGCTTTCCTCTGATAGAGAAATAGCATTACTCGCATTTTTTGGGGGGGAGGGCATAGATACGAGATGTATCTGACTAGGATGAGAGGCCTCGTGTCCACATATCAGCAATGATTCGCAATTGTCAACATTATACTCTCTCTATTCCTCTGTTCAATCAGTCTATGCAAGTTTGTCGCTACAGCATAATCTACCCCATTCCCACAAGGAAACCCATTGCAAAGTTTTGAAGAGAAAGGGAATAAATCTTGCATTGTGAGAAAGAGCAGAAGATAGAAAAAGTAAGTTCTAATCTGAGCTAGCAGTCGCATAAATTAAGTAAAGAAACCTTAACTAAAAACAAACTTGAACAGTGAGCTATAAATTGTTAAAATTTTGAAGCAGAAAAATTTAATTTAGAAATTAATTCGAGCAAACATATACAATTTAAATAGTTCTAATTTCTTTAAATCTTTAGCTAAATATTTTATCTCTAATGTAATTACTGGATTTGCAATATTTATCCAGGATATAATTGAAACAGTAGTATTGCAGGAGCAATTTATTAAAATAAATTTATTTAATCATACGAAATCGCGCCTAGATAGGGCTCTTCCAAAATAAGTGTGACTCTGTTTATAGAGGGATATTATCAGACATTTTCTTGTAAAGAAAATCAATATTTTGCATTTCAATTTATTTAAAAAATTACACCGAAAACAACCAAGAGAAACACCGTAATTTTTTAAAGAGGTATTCTTTATCTCGTACGAGACGCACTCAACTGCTTATTGCTCAACAAAAGTGGAAACTTTTATGATCCACCAAAGTCCATTTAAAAATCTAGTGAAGTGCTGAGTGAAGGTACTTCAGACCGATAAGCGAAATTAGAGCTTTTCGGAGGAATTGACCAGCTATACGTTTGGAGATGTAAGAACAAATCTTATAATGAAAAGTATACTCTTCCCCTTTGTGAAGCATGGCCGTATATGTATCATGTTCTGGAAGTGTTTTGCTGCAACAGGAATTGAAAAACTTCACCACATAGATGGAACAATGGACTCGCTCCGGTACCAGAAAATGCTGGCAAAAAGCGTTGGGCCTTTGGTGAAAAAATTGAACCTCGGACAGAATTAATTGGACACTCCGGCAGGACAACGATTCGAAACACTCGTCAAAATCCACAGATTTGACTAAAGGATAAGCCGTACAATTTATTATATGGCTATCGCAGTCAACAAACCTAATTCTCATTAAAAATCTATACTACTATATAAAAAATTCGTTCATTTACGCAAGCTCAAGAACCTAACCGAAATATAAACCATTGCCACGAAGAATTGGAAAAAATTAAAAGAGAGATGATTTAAATGGTGCTGTGCCAACTATTAACCATGTCTGTATAACAGGGTAAAAACAACTTTGATTTAGGAAATATTAATAAAATTAGTAAATTGAATTTTGTTCAAATATAATCTAACTGTAAGTTGTTTTAATAAACAATTGAATGTCATTTTGGGTTTAGATTAGCTAAGAAAGCAAATATATATATATATATATATATATATATATATATATATATATATATATATATATATATATATATATAAATATATATTTTGTAAGTTAGCTATTACCACCCACTTTTGGATCGTGAGGAGAAAAATTAAACTATAGTAAATTAAGTAGTTTACAATAGAAATGAGTAAAATAAGTTAATACATACATAAAAAGAAAAAAATTGGGAAAATTCACTAATTTAAATGAAGTAATTTGCTAACAGAAAATACACAAAAGAGGAAATACGAAAATTAAACGGAAGAAAGAGGCAGATTTCCCTGACGGTGAACGACCGAGGGGATGAATTGGCGCAGTTCTACGCTTGGCTCAGATTATAGTTTTCGACTTCTGTTTAACCCAAATTTCTTGAGTTAGAGTTCGGTTAATCACGAAGATGAATTTCCTACAATAAAAAAGATTAGGAATAATAATCTCAAACTAACTAAAGAAAGCAATAGGCCCCTTCAGGAAGGGACTTAAAAATACACATGAACTTACCTTGGCTCTTTGAGAAAGGGATTATAAATGAACAATCACCAAAAAATGCCCTTAAAAGGTAACGGTTATACACCAAACACTTTTAGGGGGCACATAAATATAGAAAAAAAAATATGCACAGGTGAAAGATTGATAACTATATAGAAAGAAATTTTAGGAAAACGGCACACACGCACAATGGGAAACAAAAAAACCTTTATGTTGATGTTTCCGCAACTAGAGTGAGGTTTGGGTTTAAAGTTTGCCCGATCTCGGGGCGTCTAGGCGCCGTGCGACCAATAGGTGTGCGCGAGGCGGTCGTTGGTTGTCTGAGAGTGAGACGAGTCATATTCGGACGATAGTTAAATAATGTGTGCGATTGCTGAGTTTTGGATGCTTTCCTTTTAATATATATATATATATATATATATATATATATATATATATATATATATATATATATATATATATCTATATATATAGATTCATTCAGGTTATTTTTACTCTAATGTAATCATTTTTTTTTTACATTATATTATTTTTCCTGTTCTTCATTTTTGGCTGTCAGAAGGCGAAATGCAAGAAAAGGGAGTTCTATACTGATTTTGTCGAAATCGGTGTAAACTTCGATTTGCCCCACTTCGCCAATTATAATAATTTTAAAAAGGAGCTCTACACTAAATTTCCTGCCTTTCGAAATATCACGTTATTAAAACAAAGTTATAGAAGAAGATATATGAAACTAAATTTTATGAACTTCACCATTTGTAATTCTTTGAGTTTTATAAAATTCACAAAATTTCGATAATTATATTTATTTCTGAACTTCACCATTTTGTTTTTCTATATTATACAAGAATTTTTTGAAATAACTTCAATAAAAAAATCTCTTTCTTAAATTATAGAGTTATTGATGATGTATATGATGATTAAGGTTTCCTAAATTTTAACCTATTTCCCCTCACTTCGTTGAGATTGTGGGTGTGTGAATAATTTTGATCACAAAAGTAAATGAGCCCTAATCGCCTCCTAAGTATCACAAATCACCAAGTATAAAAGGCGTACTTTTGTTATATCTTGGTCTTTTCCTTTCTAATACCACAAGTAATAAATTTATATGAGTCTTCTCAAATATATATCAGTTTATTTCTTATGCTTGATTTTTTTCTCTTTTTTTAATACACAAGTGATACATTCTCATCCGATTAACTTCTACTAATTTTTCCAAAAGAATAAACTACTCCATTTGGGTCCCTAAGGTAGATGTATGTAAATGAAAACTGTTAAACGGAAAAGGGAAAAATAAAGGATAAATCCCTTTTTTGTCGACCATAAAACTTCTTCACTCTCAAAATCGAAATGACGCATTGGATCCTTGCAAATGAGTTCGTACAAGGTCTATATAATTAAATTGCATACTTTTACTTCAATTGATAAGAAATTACAACTATATATTGTGGTCGAATTATATGTAGCTTAGGGGAATTGATCAAATATCTATCACACTGCCGTGGTACAACCGCTCTATATCATACACTACTCCTATATTATGTGGGAGGGGTGAATTAATCACCTACTGCAAAGCGAACCGTTGAATGACTGCTCGCAGGGATTAACGACCAACTAGAAGGGCACACTTGAGGGGTTGCGTTTCAATTCCCTAAAAATCAAACAAAGTGCATAAATGGTTGGCGAGATTTACTTGAATAGGCCGAGAGTATCTGTCGTAGAATGACCCTTGGTTTTGATCACTATACTCTTTGACACCCTTTTAGTAGCGGTATGCTTTAAGGGGCGTGAGTTACTTCTATGATGAAGTAGGCTTTTTCTAAGAGTGCTATTCAGTGGTTTCGTTCTTAAGGAAGAGCTAATTTTAAACACATTTGGATAAGAGGAAACACCAGAATCTACCAAAATAAACATGTATTTTAAACAAAACACTTAACTATTACAAACTAACAGTTAACACCTTTCTAACTTTGGCATCAAAGATCTTTCAATGACAAAAAATAAACAAATAGGCTTTCCGTAAACATACCAATTGCCGATTAGTATTTTTTTTATCGCGACTCTATTTGATTAGCGTTAAACATTAAATTAACGTACTCTCGTCTACAAACACATATGACCTAGGTTCAAGAACAATGGTTTCTACTCTCCTTTAAAACGTGGGACGTACTAAACTTCTACTATCGCAATAGAGTTTTATATGTTATTTTTAACTTACAGGTAGGTATTAGGGATTGCCGGATGTCGCTGGAGGAATTATCTTTCGCTTTAAAGAGTTTTGGCCGCTGGTTGAATTTTCGTGGAGGGATTGCTTGTCGCCTGTGACGGGGGCTGATTCTACAACGTAATTAAAGAACGGGAGCTCGTTGGGGCTGGGTTCTTCTCTTCTCAGTTTTACGGAGCTTAAGATGTGAGAGTCGCTCGAGTGTGAGCGGCTTTGCTTTTCTTCAATCGGACTTCTTTGCAGACTACAAAGGTTTCTTCGGTATGGCACCGATATAAAGCTTGACTATTTAGGTTAATACGGCCCTGAAAGGGGGGATCGATTTTCTCACTCTAATCCTATCGTTTCTCACGGAAATAGTCTTGTATGGCTGAAGGATCGATCTTCACGAACTAACCCTTCTTCTGGCGTATCGACTTCTAATCTTCTTTTCTGGCTGAAAGATCGATCTTCAAGAACTAATCTTTCTTCTGGCGAATCGACTTCTAATAATCTTCTTGTCTGGCCGATGGATCGATCTTCACGAACTAATCCTCCTCTGGCGTATCGACTTCTGATAATCTTGTCTGGCTGAAAGATCAATCTTCACGAACTAATCTTTCTTCTGGCCAATCGACTTCTGATAATCCCTTTCTCTTTCTCTGCGGGGCTTATTTATAGGCGGATTGCCGCTCCATCTAAAGACGGAAGTGACCAGGCCACAGAGGCAAAGAGGGGAAGCGACTGGTGAGTTAGCATCTGGGGCGAGCGAAAATTTCTGAGGTGGCACTGGGGTGCCCAAGTCAGCTCGCAAATTAGAGGCTCGCAACCGCACCGCTACTTGGCGTGCCTTCTGACTCGCGCCGCTTTTTTTCCATAACCATGGGTTTATGGTTCTCGTAGGTAATTGGATCGTTAGAGCGTCGTTTAAGGACCTTAAAGGGGTCGCCTTAAAACAGATGTTAGCTCCAACTGCCCACAGCGGCGGGGAGATCACACATGGTAAGCAGTTTCGCCGGCTACCTTTCCCACGCTTCTCCTCATGAGGGACGGGGGGCTTTAATGTACCTATACTCCTACAGGATGCTTAAGGTAGCCATTTCTCTACAGTATCGTTCAAGGTTAGTTAAGGATGAAACAACAAAAATATAATTTTATTTACAAAGATTAAAATAAGAATAATAATACGCAAAGGGAAATTATTTAAATTGAAAGTTTCTTGATAATTATTATGTGAAGGGATTCTCCAATGGAATTAATGGATTAATGTAACTAGGCTCAGATAAAAAGGGGGAACTTGACAATACTAATAATGGTGGGGTTTTAATCTTGCGGGTCGATCTAAGACTTTGTGGGAGGTCCTTCTTGCGATGAGTGAAATGAGACGATTGGGGAACGATCCAATGAGGCAAGTGGGGCACGATCCGAATGAGGCAAGTAGGGCACGATCCGAATCAACCTTCTGATGAAGATATTTAAACTTCAAAGATGACGCTCGGCAGAAAATGTGGGATAACTCGTAATTCCACTGGAAGAGAAAACTTCTTTTTCCTCAAGGTAATCGATGGAGATTTTCTTCGGTTCGATTAAACGGGAGGAGACTGTTGGGCAAATTCAGAGGCTTGCCGATCACAGAAGCTACCAATTGACTTGGATAGAATTACGGCTGAAAAAGTCTTGCTGTCTGACGAACGCTCGCGGGACTAGAGGATAAGGACGGCCTTGAGGTTCTGGCTGGACTCTTCGAACTACAGAATAGCCCGAGTATTTGTACGTCCGATCCTGAAGGGGAAGTGGGAGTTTGGAGAAAGGAGCCACAAGCTCCAAACATCTTAATCCGGAGGTGGATTCGATTCATTATTTAGCAGCAAGGACGAGACAGTAAGTCTCTTTCACGCCTTGTCACCGGAAGGTGGGGGGGAGGCTTTGACGAGATGTTGGATTGGAAAATATTTTCCTACGTGCTCAGGAGTAGAAAATTCGAGAATGATCGAAGAGGAAATGAAGTCCTCCATGGGAGAGAAACCAATAGCAAATGGTCTACGATAAATTGGAGGGGGGGGGGCTCAGAGGTTGTTGTTCTTTTACACACACATACAGAATGATTCATGCCAACATCTCTTTGTATCCATATTGCAACCCACTCCAAAACTGGTGAAAGGAATTCTTAAAGTACTCGTATTATGCATTCTTAATTAAGAAGAATTTAAATTTAATAAAAAGTTGAATCAGATTAATAGATTGTAATCATCGTGTTTGTTCTTCACCATTCCCACTATGTCCATCTCATTGTAATTCAAAGGAGAAACGGAGACCTTTACCGTCAAAATTCAAAGTTCTTTGATATTCGTCCGAACTTTCTCATTTGTCTCTTTCGAAAGTCAATAATTTAGTTGATCTTGCAGAGGAAGATCTCTTTCCAAAGGGTGTGTGGAATTGATCATAAGACATCTTTACCCTAAAAGAGGCAGCCTTGTATGAGACAGCGGCAGATTAGAGAACGTTCCTGGTCGGTAAGTTTCATGGCGGATTCACAGTTTTTGGTACTCTAGTATGACCTTAATGATATTTTTCTCATCCTTCACCACATTCTTTAAGAAGTTTCTTTAAAACTTTTAAAAATAGATTCTGCCCTTGGTAATGGACTTTTTTTCTATTTCCAGCAAATATATAAAACATTTTCAGTTCTTCGCGATTACTTGCCGATTTTGAGTTGATTTTAACTGCGAGATTTCAAGAAGATTATTTCAACGCCACGAGCTTAACAATTTACTCCTTCCTGCATTGGGTTACTTCTGATATTACGAGTATGATGAATGGAATAGACCCCAACGAGTTTTCCAAGCTTTGACCTCCAAGTCAAAGTCACACGGATATTTCTCTGCTTTCGCACCACTGCTATCCTTTCATTTTTTCTCCACCCATTGCCTCTCTTCCCTGTGGTGGAGAGACACGATGACGGATAAATAAAAAGGGCTCTAATATCCATTAAAATCCTTCCCATCATTTTAATGGGTAAATAATCTTAAATGAAGAGTTATTGACATCCTATAATAATATTCGTTATTAATGTACCTTCGCGAAAGATTGTAACGATCAATATCGGGTGAATTATATTGGGAGAGGAAGATCGAAAATTAACGTATTAAATAACAGTCAACCAGATAGTATTTTAAAAAAATAAAGAATATTGAATATAACACATATTTAAAGAAAATAAAACAGAAAAATGTAAGCACGATAGCAACATTTGTAAAAAAATAAATTAATAAATGTTAATTAAATCGATATTAAGCAGCGATTTTCCGTAGAGAGCATCAACATTTTAAGCTTATTTGTTACTTTCATTATAATTTTGTGCTGGCCGACAAATTTCAAATTAAAGGGGTTCAACACACATTTTTCATCAGAGACCTTCCCATACTTTTCTAAATGCATTTTCGATGCTCAATCCGAATCTGCCTTCGGTTTTGCTCTAGCACGTGCCCTTTTAAGATATGCCAAATATTCAACATGGCCGAAAACGATTAGTAAATGTAGTATATTACTGATATTGCTCTATTGCATGCATCATTATTGTACTGATAAGATGAGCAAACTAGATGCTTCATGAGTTTTTGTGGGTTAAAGGCATATAGAGAATCATTCCTCTACATTTGTAACTCGCATGTATATTTTGCGCAAATATTTATAATTCTGTTTTATTCTTTCAGGTTCGTCGTGTGATGTGCATCTTCTAAGCTGCTCCTTCTGCATTGATCATAAGAGGCTTCCAAATATTTCAACAAAGCAGTAACAATGCCTTGAGAATGCAAAAAATCATCCAGATAAATTCTGCTATGTATGTGGGCATTTTACAACAAAATCTCAGCAGCGTACTACATATCACAAATAATATAAAGAAAATGTACAAACTCTACCTTGGTTGCCCACTGGGTGACCAGGATAAAGCATGGGCACCACACCAAATTTGTACTTCCTGCTCTAATGGATTACGTGACTGGAATAACAAAACGAAAGCTTCAATGCCCTTTGCTGTTTCTATGATATGAAGAGAACCCAGAGATCATCTCGAAAATTGCTATTTCTGCAGTTTGACCACAAAAAAGGGTTTGTTTTCTGCAAATAACAAGCACCAAATTGTTTATCTAACCATGGATTTGGCGTGCAGACCAGTTCCACTTGATGTATCTTACCCAATTCCAGTTCCACCTGATGATGGCCCTGTACCTGATGATATCTGTGATGAAAGCAGTATTGAAGGTGCATGCAAATTAGATGCAGAGGGTAAATATGAAAATGTTAACTCTGAGCCAAAGTTATTTACTCAGGAAGATTTGAATGACCTTGTGAGAGATCTGTCACTGTCAAAAAAGGAAGCAAAACTTCTAGCATCTTGACCACAGAAAATTTGTTACTCAAGAAAAATGTGCATATGAGTTACTTTAGAAAGCGTAATCGTATATTAACCTCATTCTTCACAGTTAATCGAACTCTCTGCTACAGCGATGATATAAACTGATTGTTCGAAGCCTTTTAACAGACATGTGAGGCCTCTGACTAGCGTCTCTTTATTGATGCTTCTAAGACAAGTCTGAAAGCTGTCCTCTTGCACAATGTCAATGTAAAGCCTTCCATTACCATTGGCCATTCTGTCCACCTTAAGGAGACATATGACAATATGGATATTCTTCTTGAAGCCATAAACTACCAAGTCCAGCAGTGGTACAGCTGTGGTGCTCTAAAAGTCATAGGTTTGCTAATGGGTATGCAAGGAAGATTCACGAAGTACTCTTGCTTCCTCTCTCTGTGGGATAGCCATGCCACTGCAAAACATTATGGCAAGCGTGACTGCCTACTTCGATCTACATATGAGCCTGGAATAAGCAGTGCTCAGTCTATCCTCCTGGTAGTGCCTCAAAAAATATATCTAGCACCTCTTCATTTGAAGCTAGATCTAATGAAAAACTCCATGAGAGCAATGGCTATGGATAATTCTCACGGATTCCAATATCTGTGCAAAGATTTCCACGACTAAGCGCTGCAAAACTAAAAGATGGCATATTGTTGGACCTCAAAGTAGGAAGGTTTTAGCAGACCCAGACTTCGAGAAGACCCTCACTCCTCTTGAACTAAATGCATGGCTAGCCTTAAAGTGATTTGTGCAAACTTTCTGGGCATCAATATGTCACCTACATACAGAGATGGCGTAAAAAATCTTCTTCAATCTTATAAAAAATGGGATTCCGTATGTCACTTAAAATCTATTTCTTGCATTCATACCTAGACTTTTTCCCATAAAATCTTAGAGCCGTGACTGAAAAGCAAGGTGAACCTTTCCACCAAGATATCAAGACCATATAAACTCGCTATCAAGGATTTTGGAATGAGAGTATTATGGGAGATGATTGTTGGATGTTGTATCGTGATAATCCTGAGAAAAAGTTCAAAGGCAAATCTCATGCACCACGTTTATGAATTCGATTTTAACTTATTAGCTCTTCAATTATTGTTTACCATTCTTATACATGCAATATAAGTACCATTAACTTTATGATGCTTGTGAAATAAACAAAACATGATTCTTTATCTTTATCATATGTTTATGCCTAAATAGAATGATAAATTTCAGAGTTTTCATATGTTAAATGCATCATTTTGTGTCACTTCAACTTCTCAATGCACATGGAGACATACAGAAGGCAATTTTTTTTCTAGCAATGGTACTATGCAACCATATATCATCAGTTTCGGCAAAGAAATCAGAGTAAAACGCTACATTCTATCAGCGACGGACGTAATATTACATTTTCGAATATCTCGAAAACCTGATGTGCTAAAGAAAACCTGAAGTCAGATTTGAAATCAGCGAGAAAAAGGCCATGAGAAAAGTTTTCTCAGGTCTTTGATGATCAAAAGAAGTTCAAATTTGTTGACCCGTGTAATTTGAGTAAATATGTTAATTACTAATCCCGAAATTTACATATATCAAATAGCTTCTGATATCATTTACATATGTAACGTATTATATGCACCTAAATAATTGCTAGTAATTTTGAGTTCCCCTTAGGCTACTCTGGAGCAGCGAACCTAAAAATTGCTGTACACCTTAGTTACACTGGAAAACAATCCTAAATGTAGTTATTAATTTTAAGTTCTCTTTACTTACTTTAGAACATCACTCCTAAAAATAGCTAGCAATTTTAAATTCTCCTTACTAATTCTTGAACTACACTCCTAAAAATTGCTTGTAATTTTATGTTCCCATTAGTTACTTTTCAAAGCAATCATAAGAATAGGTATTAATTTTATGTTTTCCTTACTCTGGAACAGCAATCCCAAAAATAGCTAGTCATTTTCAGTCCAACTTGGTTACTCTGCAGCAGCAATCCTGAAATAGCTATTAATTTTAAGTCGTCCTCACTGTATTTTCTCTAGAAGAGCAATCCTAAAAATAGCTAGTAATTTTATGTCCGCCTTAGTTACTCTGGAAGAGCAATCCTCAAAATAGCTAGTAATTTTTAGTCGTCCTTACTTTATTTATTCTGGAACAGCATTTTTAAAAATAGCTAGTAATTTTAAGCTCCCCTGAGTTACTCAGGTAACTAGGTGATCGTAAACTTCGAGCTCTCTGTCTCTCTCTTTAGTTAAGCACAGGTTTCCCTGTATTACCACTTCATATTTTTCCACAATCCATTCTAGACCTCTGATCTGTACCCATCTTTAATCTTGATTGAAATAGAAAAGGTTGTTCAAAAATTCATGTGATTCTGAAAGAAGTTGAAATGGGTGAAAGCTTAACAGCCAGAGAAAACATAATACAGAGGGCAACTTTCATTGTTAGAAGTAAGTGATTGTACAGACTGATCAGGGTATAAAGACACCATGAACTATTTCTTAAATAAAATAAAGTGAATTTTTCACAATTTCTTTCGCGGCTAGATTACTATTCTACCTCATATTACTATTCTACTCTTCATTGCTATTCTACCTCTCATTCCTATTCTATGATTACTATTTTACTTATCATTACTATTCTACCTCTGATTACTATTCTACTCCTTAATATTATTCTACCGTTCATTAATACTCTACCTTTCATTACTGTTTGACCTCTTATGTGCATCCCAGGTCACAGGCAATATTTAGTTAGATGTAGAAGATCAGGAGTAAAGGATGATCCCGTGTCATTGCAACTATATTAACTTGAGTTTTATTAATAAAATCCCTACTCCTACTAGAACTTGCCACCTTTTATTGGCCTTAAGTGTCCTGAATAGGAGTAAGACCAACTATTTTGGTTACCTAATTAGATTCTCTCCTTTAATAATAAATCTAGAAATTCGAAGAAGTATTTCCACCTTCCACAGAGAGGCTTAAATTTCAGGCGGAAAATTCAAGGAAATGGATGTGCAGTATTTCAAAGGTTAGGCTAAACTCATTCCTAGAAGAAATAAACTAGTCATAAGGCATAAGAGAAACATCACCCAAATATTTATTAGTAATAAAACACAATGTTTAATATTCAGTGGTAATAAAATCAATGTTTGATATTTAAGACCTAATAATAAAACAATGTTCTATATTCAAAAGTAGAAAAACACATTGCTTAATATTCAGGGAAATTGAAAGTTGGAAGTAATAAGAGGAATATTAAACCTATGGTAACGATTTAAAAGTAAAATTACGTTATATCAAAGGAGCAAAAATCCTAAGATCCATTCGAGGATGAGGTGCAAGGGAGGGACGTCAGGGGTGAAGGACGGCTCAAAGAAAAAGAGTCAAGACAAGGTTTAGCAATAAGAGCACACAACTCTTCGGATTAAGTTTGCACGAACAAATCCTGAATTTAAAAGTTCGAACAAAGGTTTCAAATTCTGACCAGTGGGTTGTGTGTCTTTCAATACAGACTAAAGATGTGTTTGGGAATAGAAGGTAATTTATATTACAGAACCTTCACCTTTTCTTTCCGCTATCAGGCTCGTCTCTAAGTAGATTTTTATAATCTAACTATAACTAGGTATGGAGTGTAGGATCGGCATGGAATCCTGAAGCTGAGATCAGGAAATATGCATGCCTTCCTGAGTAAATGACCCTAAATAAAAGTGCAGCCAAATATCTTGCACATATTTTCACTTCTTCTAACTTTACTCCTTTACCTATTGCTTCTTGCAAACTTTCGGGCGCTGTTGCCTCCTCGAACACCCGACAATTGGGTTCGTAGTCTTTACTGTTACACCTGGTAAATAGAATGGCAGCAGCCCCCTCCCGGAACCAATGCGGCAGAAGCCTCAAACTAGTTGCAGTCTACTTAAGCTTTAATCATTATAGACTGTTCAAATTTACCGGTTTTTACCCTTTGTATACAAACCTCCTTCAGGGATTTCCTTGGCCATTAGTGCCTTGGCAGGATGGTTACCAACCGACCTTTGTCCAGATGGGGTATGTTCATCTCTCTATCTTTGTTTCGGTTTTGTGCGTGGTTTTAAAATGTCACCCATCTTTCCAACCCTTCTCCTTCTCTCCTCTGCATCTTACTTTCCCTTATCTATTTATACCTTTACGCACCTGCAATCTGATTCAGGTGATATTGAGATGCATTTGTGCCCTTCCGGCCTCCGCGCCAGTAACTTTTCCTACTTCATTTAATGTCCGAAGAAGGTTCTTACTTAATTTACCTTCCAAACATTTTTACTTTCCCTAGCTTCACCATTTCCGTTTCAGAACTTCTTATTATAATTTTTTGCGCGATGCAGCCTCGTTGCAATTGCACATTAAATTCGAGGGCAGGACTCACTGAACCCCAAATAAGCCATCCCATAACTCCTATTTTTGGCTACCTGACGCTCTAATCATTTGTCCCCTTGAAAGGTGGTTGAAACTTTAAGGATGGAACTGTTATCAAACACTCTATAGTGTACTTCAAAATATACCCATCTATTGTGTAAATTATTAGTATTTTGGGCTAATTTAACAAAGGAATGTAAAGGGAACTGCATATTTCACGCATTTTGGGGTAAAACGTGGGTTCTACTAATAGTTTTTATATGTACATTTTCTTTATCTTTTCAAGTTATACTTTGTAGAGATTTCTAGGGAAAAATTAATGTTATAAAAACGCAATAGCATAATTAAGAGTTAGCGCCAGTAAACATTAAACTAAAACGATTTGCCGAAAGTCCTTTTCTTTACCTGTGCTTGGTCTAAATCTGTAAAAGAATTTTCCATCGTCAGCAATAATCCTTTACTATCATAGAAATTTCATCAAGTTTGCTTGGTAATTAGAAACTAATAATTGTCCTAGTTCACCCTAATAAATTGTTAAATTGTTAGAGAAATTTTCCATATACAACTTCCTTTCTTCACAGAAGTGATAAAATGATCTTTTCTCTATTTTTTATTCATTCCTATTCAGAGTATATTTTTTTTGCTAAAATTGCTGAAGAGAACTAAACTATCACTAATCTAGAGGACTTTTCTTCTATCCTACTTCGAGGGTTAGGGTGATACTGCAGCAATTTTTGATAGCTAAAAATTAAAATTTGATCCACACGACCTGAAGTTTAGGTCATGTGTTTTGTTTGACCTGAGGTACAAGACAAGGCAATTCATTACATCGGTGGCAGGAAACGACTTTTCTTCTATTCAGTAGATAACTGAGCACCTTCAAAGCTTTCGCTCCTGGTTGACCGAGATACCCAAACCTGCGATTATCTATAATATTGAGAAATATTTTCAGTTTTATTCTCAGACCAGAAAAAAGACGAGTTTAAAATTATATTTGAAGAAAACTCTAATATTACGGGCAAAATCTATGATTTCGGCAGAAGAGAACCATGACTAAGGAGGAAATATTCGTATTCTTCGAGGCAGAGTTGATGAACGGGTGGATTCAATCAACGATTTTACGAGCTGATCTATGCAATACTCAGTTTATATTATACATGTTAGAACTAATAAACAAATTTTGACAATGTTCTAAGAATTCTGGCTAAGCTACCGCCAACCTAATTAGAAAGCTAATGGTAAAATTAGCAAATTAGGATTTACATGTATTATTTCTAGAGGAGTTGCGGGGAAAGTTTCTAGGGAAGAGCTTTATACATTGACAACTCTCTTAGAGTTCTTTACCAAGAAGGCGTTTCCTCCATTACTCTATGAGAGAGATGGATTGAAGTTGAACGGAAGAGCCTTTGAAAGACTAGATTGAGTTTTATAAAAGTCTCTGATTTATTTTAAGACTTCACTGTATCAGAGATTAGAAAGCACATAATACAAAGCTTTTTACAATAGAGTAATAATTTCGCGAACAATAAAAGTTCTTAACAACCATTGCCAAATTTGGCTTTTGACTACTGAAACGAACATAGTGTGTAGAACATAATCAATGAATTTAAAGTCATAAATGCGTCAAATAATTATTAAATTATCATAGTTTCAGAGCTCTTAAAAAGACCTGATTATTAACACATTGACTGCCATGGCAGGCATATATGCCTGCCAAATCGTTTGCCATTGCAGCCCCAGCAGGCATATATGCCTGCTATAGCGCCTGCAAGTTTTTTTTATAGCTAACGCGGCAGGCAAGTGTGGTTGACAATATAGGCTTAAAACATATTGTTTAAGATGTGTGGCTGCTGAGGAAAGTTTTGGTGCCTTCCAGTGGCTTATAAGAGGGAAAATATATGGAAATTATCCTAACTTTGAGTTAAAATACAATTTTAGTGTTTTATCCAGGTTCTGGAACGTGGAGCCAGTTAGATGATGGAACCTATTATTTTTTATGTATCTATATTTTTTTTTTCTTATTTTTTTTTAGTTGTAGTTTTTTCATTTTGTTTACATTTTTTTACAATATTATTTTGGTTTTCATTTTTTAACCTTTTTTTTTACTTTTTTTTGATTATTTATGCATTTGCTTGAAACAAGGCAAGCATAGGAATGGATTTTTTGGGCATGAATTGCAAAATGTGAAGACCATGGCTGCAGGGGCAAAAAAAAAATGTTTATATATCCTAAATTTGCCACTTGTTGGCCGAATGACCTACACCACGCTAATTAACTCATTATAACCTGCCAAAAAAAAATGGCCTCAACAAACATTTTCTGTATTTTGCCTTGGCAGTCAATGTCATAAAGGTAAATTATCTGGCTATAAAAATTTTAATAACAATTGTTCAATATTAAAATGTGGAAAGGTTATTTTTTTACACAACTATTGAACTAATCGCGATAATGATCACCAATCCTTTGTAAGTGTGACTGCAGTTCCCTCGAGTTCTTCGTGGGTCATTTTTATAGATGATATAAAGTGTTGAGGAGAAGAATACTAGTCTGTGGGACGCTAGTGAGTGGTGTAAAAAGTGATAAAAAGTAGTAAAGTTTGTTCATGGTGTAGGTTTCACCATGGCAAGGTGAAATGTAGTGAGTTCATTTTCCGTAATTTTCTACATGTAACGAGTGACAATCCTAGAAATCGAATTCTGGAGTTTATAAATGATAAAATACTGCTTGAAAAACTTGATGATGCAAAATGCAAACATATTATCCTTGAGTATATTTTGAGAGTGAATTGAAATTTTTCGAATGTAAACATTTTGTGAAACCCTTGAGAACTGCCATAGAAACATATAATTCAATCTTAATATTGCTATAAATATTAATGTAAGCTCAAATCTCTTCCCGAACTTTGAATCTTTTATTTTTTACCGTTTTAGCTGACAATTAAAACTTTTAATTTATGATGAAATTTTTTAAACAGAAAACGCCGACTAGATGTTTAATGATTTTTAGCGTTCATTTGTTACTTTAAATAAAGAAATATTGCGCTATAAACCTTGAAGGCGAGGATAAATTGTAAAATTTAAAGTATCATAAGTAAAGTGAACGGATCGTACGAGATATTAAAAAAATGAGGAATAATCTCGATATTTAAAACCGATTACTTTATTATCTAGTTATTTTTTAAAACACGACCTAAAGCGATTGGTATTGAGTCAAAATAAACGTTTAAGCCATTTAGATGATACGAACCATGTCGTCAATACATTTCGTTAACCTTTTGCGAACGATTTTACCTTCAGATATACAAATAACAGTAGTAGTATTGAAGCACTCATGCCGAGTCTACACAAACACAAACATACATATATAAACATACACACGCATGGTCGTCATAATAGAACCAGCACAAATTTACAGATTTCTGGTGAATATCACAACCTGTGAACTCCTTACGTCCATTTTAACTTTTTCAATTTCTATTCTCTGTTAATAATAATCTTGAAATTTTAACGGCATCCATATCAATCGAACTTTAACCTTAAATAAATTCTTTCTTTAGTCTGGTGTTTTTATTTAGCGGATATTTGACGATATTGGATAGTTTTATAAAAAAGGTCGAGAGTCAAAGGGAATCGATAATTTGAACTTGTTTAGTTATTAAAAGTAAGGTAATTTTTCAGAATAAAGCCTTAAATTTACTTTTGTATATTTTAACATAAAAGATTTAGTTCTATTTTTATTCTAGGACTAACTTTAGCTCGAGTCTTTATAAGTTCGGATTAAACAGTTTGTTTCAAAGATTCTGCCTGTAATTTCTCTATATAGTCACGTAAATATAGCAGGCCCTAACTTCAGGCCATATTATAATATGGCCTAAAGTTATGGCTAGGGTGCTTGATTTGATAATTATCAAATTAAGCACCCAGAAAACTACTATTTTTTTTTAAACTATAGCTATGGTTCACGAATCTTTGGGCATCTGGTATATTATATAACTTGAATAATTTGAACTTCCCAAATTAACCCAATATTATAAATTCAATATTTATTTGCATTGATTATTGAAGGAAATTTGCAAATAAGTATCCTACGTAACAAATAGTGATTAAGTGAATGGCATCTGATAAGCATATGATTAAATTTTGCTACTAATATATGTATTTATATAATAAGAGTTTCCAGGCTATGCTCAAATATCAGTGAAACAAATGCATGAGTAAATGCAGGAGTCGACAGGCAGATACACAAACACAGAAAACACGATTTCATTAGGGAAAATACGTGAATAAGCATTTTGAGGCAATTTAGGAGTGTGATAGTGATTATGTAAGGTAATTGTTCCATGAGGCAGCTATTTTCATTTTGGCTTATACTCCTTAGTGCATCTGTTAGTAGATCTACTTAAAGATGATCGTGTTAAGTATTCATAATTTCGAAATGTCAAAGAACTCTCTTCTCTATCATTACAGACTCCTTATTTTATTAGATTTGAAGTTCGCGTGGTTATTTTATAAGCGCATGGATTTACATTAACGCACATAGCAACTCACAACATGCTGCTGTCTAATTTGTGCCTTCGACTACACATTGTAAGTTACTTTCCTATCTCAGAAATCTGTCTAGAAGGATTTATTTCAATCTTCCCTGACGGTGAACGGGTACTGTATCTTAAGCCCCAACGGAATCAAATCGCATGATGGACGAAAGCATGACGCTAATCTTTGTCCTTTCTTACGAGTTATTTTAATTTTGCTCTTTCTTTAGTGTCCAATAACCGATGTCGGGAGCTTGCCCCAAATTGTAATGGATGGAGACGTCAATCAATAAATAATAACTGAAAACCTAGAGCTATTGATTAGTTCATTTTCTCTACAAAATCATTAAGATTTTCAAAAGAAAAGTTTTAGGGATGAAGGGCTGGGGCAGAATGGCGGATAAATCGTATTATAGGTGAGGAGAGACATTCGAAAATTCGTTCTAGAATACGAGAACTATTTCTCTGAGGGGTCTATTAAGATTAAGACTCATCGGGACAACTCCTGTTATAGCAATGATACAATTTCAAAATAATTAGCTATGGCGCAAATTATCTCCCTTTTAAAGAGGGTGGATGTGCCAAAGTCTTACTCTCGAGTATCAATCCTCTTTGAACAAACCAGCATCTGATGTAACAGAAATGCTATTTTATTCTTAACTTTTATACCTTTTCACTTATTTAATTCAACCTCTTTTCCTTAAATCCTTCCTTCATTCTCTTTTTTTCACGGTCAAATCTTATTCATCATTTATTGATACCATAACCTTAATTAATATTTTGTCTATAATTTGTTATGTTTCTATAAGTAAAAAGGTTGTTTCCTTGGAATGTTTAAAAAAAATACCCTAACTATTAAGAGTTTATGGATTTTAAAGTAATTTTTTATATTTTGAAACGCATTGGTTTGTGTCTACAGAGAAAAATATTAAGATTACATATAAAACCTGCACATTCATGGAATTAAATTATCCCGTCCACGTCATCAATGAGGGTCTATCTAAAGCTAAATCTACATGCTACCGCCCCAAGGATAAATACAAAATGAGTGGCAACAATTTTTTATCCGTCCTATTTTCTCCCCTCTTCGAAGGAGTAAACAGAGTTATTGCTCAAGGTCGAGTCACGTATAAATACCCTTATTCCATCCTCGAATCTTTCCCTTCGACTAATTCTACGGATCAGCCAAATTATGTAAGTGAATATGTAAATTCGTGTGAATCCGCTAACTGTCCATTCTTCTATATACGAGAGAATGGGAGAACATTAAAAAAAAATCGAATATATTAAATATGGAAGAGATTTATGTTTTCATTTCCTTCCCATACTTTAGTTCCCAATTCAAAAATCTTAAACATTGAATATTGCCTAGATTACCTATATTATTAACTCTATCATTCTCATTAATTACTTAAGACTAAGATCATCATTCAAGTTCAAAACTCAACCACACACCAGTATGCGATCAAAAATTATGTATGTTTTTCTTTGTACGTGCAGTAGCACTGTATCATATGTGGGGGCAACGCAGCGTACGCTACTTCCCATTCTTGCAGCACTTGGGTACATCTGAAAGAAATGGACTTTACTTTGCAAAACCTGATCTATCCCCAATTCGAAACCATCTGTCCCAATGTGGCTCTAGGACTACACTCGAGAACTTTACGATACTTAATGCGGCAAGAAACATCTCGGACCTTTACCTGCTAGAGTCAATTTATATTAAAAAACTTCAACCCAGTCTAAATAATAACTCATTATCTGTTCCAGTAAATATAGTCACACATTAACAAACATGTCAATTTGTTTGATTTTACATTGTTTTGGAAGAATAAAATCCACTTACAATTATTTCCGTATTTTATATAAATTCCATTGTTGGTTTTATTCATCTCCGCATTTCCAATGTGTTCAATTAATTTCAAATTAAATATTCATGTTTCAGGAACTTTTTTCCCATGTGTAAGAAAAGTTTTTATGTATATATTTATTATGTATTTGTTTTAGCACTAATGATGGGATCTGTTATAATCTTGAAACGTTTGCAATATATGTTACGAGGCATTTTCGGCTCTGTCCTAGTTATACTATATATAAATATATATATATATATATATATATATATATATATATATATATATATATATATATACGTGTGAATTTGGGCAGTATATTTTCATTATAGCATGTTTTATTAAAATCGACCGCTAGTTTAGAATTAATAATTCTTTTTCTCAATCTTCTCGATTTGTCTTATATTCGCCTTTTCTCCATTGTTTAAACTGTGGATAAGCGTACCGAAGTTACTCGGGGACAGATGTTTGTTATTTTGCCAAAGGTAGAAGTAAATTAATGTAATTTAGCGCTTTCTTTAATTTAAATGACGCGTTTCGATACATCGAGTATCATCTTCAGCGTTAAAATGGGGAGTTACTACAAAGTATTTAGTTTATATATGTTACAAAATGTATTGAAAAAATTACGAACAAATCTATACACGTATAGGCAGGTTGGAATCAGGTGATAAAAGGTCGGGGGAGTAGGTATCAAGAAAGGGGGGGAGGGGAATTAAGCGGCTTGCCAGAGGGGATTAGTGTCTAGGGGCAGCTGTGAGTACACCTGTCCCTCTGTTTTCTTTTCTTGCGTTGGGCAGGATTTCAGTGGAGTTAGACTGTATGTTTAAATTCGGTTGTTTCTCTTGGATATATATAGCTTCGAGGAAGAGCAGTTGACGTCTGTTGGAAGCATAGTCTAAAATTTTGGTGTTTTCTTCTAGCATTTTTCGGTTGAGGCATGTTCCGTGTACTTCCTGTGTATGTTTTCTAAGTGCACCGTTGTTCAGATGGTATGACATTCTATTTTAGAGAGTGGTTTCGAGCATACCGATATACGAGTTAGGTAGGAGCTCACAGTCTCCTAGTTTACATGTGTACTCGTATATAAGATGTGTCCTTTGTTTGGTTGTAGCAGGAGTTTGGGGTTATTTTTCATGAAGAGGGCTGAAGTACGTCTATTTAAAAAGTAGATGATTAGTGCGATCATTTTCTCGGCGTTTATGGGTTTTATTCCTCGGTTTATAATGTCCTTGACGGCTCTTTCGTCTGTTTGGTGCTCATAAAATTCTTGTAGAACAATTTTATAATCAGATAAAAGGCCATATTGGACACATGTACTGTTAAAGGCTATAGCAATGTCAGCATTATTCACTTGGATTTCTACTCTCTTTATTTTATATCGCCTATGTTAAAAACTTTGCAGGGCTTATGTTTAATTTTTCAGCGCCTATGTTCGATTTTATGCATATATATAGTGGAGCATCCTATACCTAAATTATTGTTCAAATGTTTAAATTGATACCTGTATGATGTCGGAAGTCAGCGGATGTATGTACTGGCACAAGACGAGCTCTACGAATACTCCAGAGAAGGTCATGTACTTAGATTGAAATCAACTGCTAACATTACAAGAGACTCACCCCATTTATGGGAAAATTAACTGAAGATTAAACTATATAAAAACAAAGCAGAAAAACAAGCTAAGTATAAAAGATCAGAAGTGGACACACTCGCTAGAAAAGATTCAACAAATAAATAATTAAAGATCCAATGAGGCCCTCTTAATGGAAAATAAAAAATAAAACAAAAGATCCGAGGCGGACAACTTTTTTAAGAAAAAGAAATTAAACTAAAATAAAAACAGTATATATATATATATATATATATATATATATATATTACATATATATATATATATATATATATATATATATATATATATATATATATATATATATATATATATATATATATATATAAAAGATCCGAAGGGGACAAATAAAGGATCGACAGTTGATAACTTGATGTTAAGAAAGAAAAAAGATTAAATAAGAAAGAATATAAATAATAAATTGAAAATGTACTATATAGTTAGATACTAAATAATGAAAGGGCAACTACAAGCCTATCGTCAAATAAAAGTGTAAATCACATCAAAGACAAAGGCTTGAATGCTAGCTCAGCAAATGAGTACAAAAGGATATCAGGAGTTCAAATAAATGAAGAGCTACTGAGGTAGCCAGACAACCTCGCACACATATTTTCTTACTATATTACCACCTTTTCTACCTATTTTTTACGTACTATCCCCGCACTTTCTACCTTTTACGATCGTTGATTGTTGATTGTTAAATCATTGACATTGATTTAACAGCCCCAAACTAATGTTAGTAATCTTTGTCAACAATCTGCATTATTTTTACATATCTATAATCAGAATCATACTATTAATTGGAATAGTGATAAACTTGTTATTAAAGGTACAAACTACATTTCAAGAAATATTTCAGAGTGTATCTTTATTAATACTTTCCCAAATTTTAATATTATCCCTGGATCGTTTAGCCTAGATCCTATCATATCTAATTCTATTAACTCACAAATTAAAGTGTTTAAAGAATTTGTACCTACTAGTTAGAGTTTAGATGCAGCTAGCCGTATAAACCTCCACTCCTTACTATTTAAGACATTGTCTGTCCTGACCTATGTTACTCCATGAAGAGGTCTTAAATAATGAAAACGAAAATGCTGGGAATCGTTTTTCCATTTTCCTCTTGGGTGTTATTTATCATATATATATATATATATATACATTCTACATTACACTCTTATCTTCTATATAACAATTAAGTAGGATCAGCGCACATTATCGACCTAATTGTAGCTAGCTCATTTAACACCCGCAATCTAAGAACGACACTAACATCCTCCATATATATCATATCTCACTTTTTCATCGCTCTTTCTCTCTTTCTTGCTCTCTGCCACCCAACCTCTAGATTTGTCACTCTTTCTCTCTTTCTATCTCTCTCTTTTTGCTCTCATCTGTGATGTGGAGCGTAATCCTGGCCCACGCCGGCAACTCCCTAATAGGTGCCGTGTTCTTTATTCAAACATTCGTGGGCTTTACAAAAACTTAAAAGACCTTTCGTTGGCTGCCGTTAACTTAGATGTTGTCTTCTGCTCAGAGACTTTCATCTCTAATTTTAGACTTATCTCTGAGCTACTAATGCTCGCCTTCGACAAACTTATACTTATCAGGCGAGATTGCTTTCCCAGTGCCCGTGGAATAGCACTGTATATCAGATCAGGCTATAGTGTACAACACTTGACCAAGTTTGTTTGCCAGTTTCATAAAATGCGACTTGTTAAAGTCTTCAGTAAATATAATAATGATTATTTATTTAGTCTTTATTGGAATCCTACTGTCAATAATGACTTATATTACTGCCTTTTAACTGCCATGGCGTAAATACAATCATTACATGTAAAACCTTCCTTTATCTTTGCTGGAGATCTGAATGCACATCACCAAGAATGGTTGGATTCTGTATCTCCAATAAATAGAAATTCTCTGGCTGCTTTAGGTTTCTAGAACTTGTCTGGTTGTGGACAACTAATTCGTGGAGCTCACACACAATTCTGGTAACTGCTTGGATCTTATTTTAACTGATGTTCCAGGAGTCGTTGAAGCTTCTGTCCTTGCTCCCATTGGTACTTTAGACCGTAATGCAATCAGTTGTAAAATTTGTGCAGACATTACTGTTCCTGATATCACCATCTTTCGTTGGGTTTATCTTAAGTCTCATGTTAATTGGGACACTGTTTGTCATGAAATTGAGAGACTTCAGTGGATTGCTATTTTCCAACCCATTGACCCTGTTTAAGCTCTTAATTCATGTTTATTAGACATTCTACATAGAAGAGTCCCATGCAAGATAATTAAATCACGTTTAAGGGATAAATACTGGTTTAATGATTACTGTAAGCAACCCTTTGGGGACCAACAGGCAGCTTATCATCTTTGGAAACGAAACAGGGGTCAATTTCTATGGGACAACTATGTTACTCTTAAAGCGGAGGCTCATAGAATTTATAATGCTGCTGAAATTGCTTATTATTCTCACTTGCAGGAGGTTATTGCTGATGCCATTAAACCATATAAATGGTGGTCCTCTCTCAGGGCTTCCTCGTTTGGTATGGATTCTAGTATACCTCTTTTTCGTGAGTCTTATGGTTCAGTGTCTTTTGATCCACTAAGAAAAGCTAGTTTGCTTTCCGATATATTTATTCACAAATAGAAATAGTGTAACCAAGAATTATCCTTACTCTTGACTTGTTTTCCATTGCCAAAGCTTGTCTCTGTTTCTTTTAGATCCAAAGAATTGAAGAATTTCCTTTCGGCATCTTGACACATATTGTGGGACAGATCCAGATGTTTTTTTCTCTCTATTCTTTAAGAAGTGTGCCACAGTTATGCCACCTAAATTTGTCATGAATTTAGATTGTTCCTGAAGTCTGGTAGTCTTCCATCTTGTTGGCGTAAAGTTAACATCACTTTCATGCTAAGAGAGCTTCAGTTTTAACCTCTCCTTCTGAGTACGGCCCCATGATATTACACCTATTTTATCCAAGATCTTAGGGCGTGTTTTAGCTAAGCGGCTATTCAAATACTGTGTAAATTTATATTTATCACCTGATTCTCAATTTGGATTCCGTAATGGTTTGGGAACTTGTGATGATCTATAGTCTTTTCTGGACGGTGGGTTTCAATCTCATGGTCTGGTTTTGACATGGTAAACCATAAGGCTCTAATCTAAAGGTTGAAACTTCTTGGTATTGGTGAAAATCTTCTTAAAATCTTTAAGGTCGTCTTAAATAATAGATCTCAGTGTGTAATTGCTGATGGTATTTCTTCTGTTTCAGTGCCTGTTGTTTCTGGTGTTCCACAGGGTAGTGTCCTTGGTCCTTTGTTTTTTATTATTTTTACTTCCGATATGGGCACTCATTATTAAAATAACCTTATATCTTATCCTAATGATACTAAACTTTACTCCTCTGTTGACTTTCCTAGTAACAGAGGTAAAGTTGCTGCGTCCTTGAACAGAGATTTGGCTAGGATCACTTATTGTGTCAACGTTGGGGCATGAATTTTTTGGCTAGCAAAACGTATTCTATTACTATCAGCAGATCCCGTATATTAGATCCACCTTATCTCTGTTTGTATATGTCTGGTTAACAGGTTGAGGAAGTTTCTAGTTTGTGTTTGTTAGGGGTATTTTTTGACTCAAAGCTGACTTTTGAGAAGCACTTCCGTTTCTTATCTTCTTCAATTGCCCAGAAGACGGGCTTACTTTAAAAATGCTTGAAATCTTTCGGTCGTTAATCCACAGTAATAAAATCGTGCTCCTATTTAGATGTCTGCGACCAAACTCCATTTGACATAACTGGATAGAGCTTTAAATTCTATTTAGGACATCTCTTCTGAGCTTCCCCTTGATTTGCATCTTCAGCGAAAATTTAGGGCACTTAGTATTTTATTTAATGTTTTTAATAACAATCGGCATCCGTTACATAGTGACTTGCCTCGACCTTTTAATCCTGTCCGTGTGACAAGGTGTACTCTTATTCTTAATGATTTTGCTATGAATCCTATGAATGCTTCCACTGTGCAATTTTCTCGGTGTTTTGTTCTTTCATTGGTCAAAATTTGAAATCAATTACCCAATGATATTGTTTCTTCTCCTATCATCTTTTCATTTAAGTCTTGATTAAATGTTTATTTATTCCGTTAACTTTTCATTAATTATTTGGGCTTACTAAGGGCCTGTTTACCTTTGTTGCCTTTGCCTTTCTCTAGTACCCCTGGTATTTTGTACGAATCAATTCTGTTGTATCTGCATCCTGGAGGAAGGCTTTGGTAGCCTAATGATAATAATAGTAATAATAATAATAATAATAATAATAATAAAATAATAATCCCTTTTCCCGCTTCGCTTTCTCTCTCTCCTTTCTCCAAGTCTTCAATCTTTCCGCGTTCTCCTTTCTCTCTTCCCTCTTCTCACTCTCCCTTCTTTCTTCTCACCTCGCTTTTCCCGCTCTTCTCTCCCCTCTCTCTCCTATCCGCCCCTTGACTTCTCGCTAGAATCTTTTTCGTCTCATCTATTCCCTCTTACATCTATCTTCTCTCCCCTCTCTCTTTTCTCTCATCCTTCGCATCTCTTAAATCTCGCCCCCTTTCTCACATATTATCCGCTGTCTCCCTCTCTCTTCTCTCTCCTCTCTCTCATATCTCTCCTCCTCGACATCACTTTCCTGATCTCTCTTCTCTGATCTCTCTCCTCTCTGACCCCTCTCCTCCTCTGTTCTCCCCACATCTCTTTCTTTTCTCGCATCTTTCTCCTCTCTCTCCCTTTCTTCTATCTTACATATTTCTCTTATCTCTTCTCCTTTACATATGTTTATTTCCTCTCTCACATCTGTCTCCTTAATATCTCCTCTCTTGTATCTCTCTTCTCTCTTTCTTTTCTCACATTTCTTGTTTTTCTTCTTCCTCCTCTTTCTCCTCTGTCTCTTCTTTCTCTTCTGTCTCTTCGCTTTTGACCACTCATCATGCAACATTTGCGTATGCGATATTTTTAACTTTTGATCCTTGTTCCTGTTCCTGTTTACTTAACTCTCTGACGATCGTTCCGGTTCTCTGTTCCATATATATATATATATTTATATATATATATATATATATATATATATATATATATATATATATATATATATATATATATATATATATATATATATCTATATATATATATATATATATATATATATATATATATATATATATATATATATATATATATATATAAATTATTTCTCTCTCTAGCTTTCAGTAAAAATTAAATGCATTATATAAATCATTAACGAGGTGGGTTAGTTTATAACGAGAGCCAAATTGGTGACGGATTCCAGTTGTGGTGCTTAATAAGAAATACTGATGAATTCCTTATATCGTGATTTGTTTAACAGTATTTTTTTCTGAGGATTTTATTGTATGATTGCTTGTTATCATGTTTTTCTCTTCTCACTAATATTTTCCTTGCCACTACATTTGTTAGGAGGTGCGGGCTTAAGGTCATATTTATGCCAGAGTTTGTGTCTCTCCTAGACCAGCTCGAATTAAATGAGCTCATAAAGATTGCGTCAATGGTATCCGTCAATCCAAGGAGGAAAATGATTCAAGGTAGTATATACTCATACAAACATATACACATCTCAACCTAACCAGCAAGACGTTTTCTCCTATCCCTACACTTACTAATGAGTGGCACTTAAGTGGTTGAGTGACGAAAGGGTCAATGCTCAGTAGATCATCACACTTATGACGTCACTGCTCGTTCTTCACGTTACTCAACGACTTCCAAACATTTGTGCTTTTGTATCTACTATTATTTATTTTCATGATATTCAATAAATCAAAGATAATAGACAATTATAAATAAATATTTGTAACAAGTAATCAGGGGTAATTTACGATAACACACAGAATCATTAATCGCAAGTAAACAAAAAATCAATAATAGCAAAGTAAACAAATAATCTATTATATGAACGTAAGTAAGGATGAAGGATTAAGATGCCTGCCCATCAAGATGCCTAGTTAATAATATAAGCAAGGGATTGAGAATAATTGTAAAAAATGATTATGGTTTAATATCTTATAAACTAATCCAAATAGCTTCGAATAGATAATTCTTCCTTATGAAGAGGAAGATGACTAATTGCATAACATTAATAAGTAATTGGATGACGAATTGTAAAGCATTAACGAGAACTGAATGGCCTGCATTTCGACGCCTGTAACGAAATCAATGTTTAATATATTATGCCCAGTTTGGCGGGTTTTGGGCTGCATATCTTTGGTGAAAATTTGAAACAATGAGGTTATATTACCTGATCCTACCTGCAAGAGGAATAAGAAGCACTATAAATGAACGAATCGGTCAATGATTTACTATACGCTAGATAAATGCTGAGGCTTGTATGTTCATTCTTGTTTTATTTTTATTTATCTGCGCACGCTTCTAAAAAGGATCTACATAGGCGACTTAATGTCGTCGAACACATGCACTTTTTTATTTTATGAATATGTTGGCGTTAATTGATCCATGGGTCCAATACATCTGGAAAGCAAAAAAAGTACAAGCTTTCCTATACCATTTTTGGTAAACATCTAGAATTGCGATCAAATTATATGTATAAAACTGTAAGAGAATAACCTTTGTAGTATTTCTTCCTCACGTTATTTGGAGAGCACGTGAGATTGTATTTTTTTATCCCGTCCTGGAAAACGTCTCTACCTGTTCGAGAAAATTCGAGAAGTTTCGACTTCTTAGCGTATTGGGGAAATATCCCCAAATCCCGCGAATTTGTCCAGAGTCTTTCCCCCTGTGACAAGGAAAGAACGAGCTGGTTTGTTTTTCGTGCCTCGCCGCTAAAAGCTGACTTTTGGTCATCATCAAAGATTAAGATGGCTGGAGCTTTCTCGCTCTCTTCTTCAATTCCTCCTTTCAACCTACAGGCTCACTCTTACAAATAACCGGTTTGGATTTAAGATCTCTGAGTCCCACGCAAACCGCAAAGTCGTCCTCCTCGTCTTGAGTCGACAGTCCCGTGAGCCTTCAACCGACAGCAAGCCCCTTCTTCACGTTGATTCTACCCCAGTCAATTGGTAGCTATTGTGAACGGCAATCCTTAGAAGTTGCGCGCCATTTCCTTTCGTTTAATCGATCCGAACAAAATCTCCATCGATTACATTGGAGGAAAAGAACTTTCCTCTTCTATTGGAATAGGACTAATCCTAATTCTCCGAGGAGCACCTTCCTTGAAGATTGGCTATTGTCATTGATATTCCTCGGAAGGTTGGATCAGATCGTGCCCCATTTACCTCATTCCGAGCTGGACCTTTCTCGAAGCCATCGATCCGTGAGTTTTAAAACTCCTTTAATCATTAATATTTTCAAGTCCCCTCTCCCTTTTAATCTGAGCATAGTAATGCTATTTAATTAATTTGATCCAAGAATTCATCCTTATCATAATTATTTATCCCTAGAGACTATTTCACTTAAATAATTCCCTCTGCCTATTTTTTAATCATTATATTTGTCAATGAAATTATATTGTTGTTGGTGTCATCTTTCACTAACATTCCACAATACTCTCCTCCTATTTAAGTAAATCTCGCCAACCATTTATGCACTCTCCCTGATTATTAAGGATTTGAAACCCAACGCCTCGAGTTTGACCTCTTGGTCGTTCATTAATCCCTGCAAACAGTCTTAAACGGTTCGCGTTGCAGTAGGTAATTAAGTCACCCCCACCCAACTTAATATAGGATTGGTGTGTGCTATAGAGTGATGTACAACGATAGAAACATTGGTATCAGTAGATGGTATGTTACAATCAAAATACCTTTATCTCACACATCATATTTGTTGATTATGGAAGAATAAGGAGAGAGAGAGAAGGAATTCCACCCCCCTCCCTTTGACTTCTTCAATTCGCCGTTGACTGCCTTAAATTCGTCTGCCCTATATACCTCGAAAATTAGAACAATGGAAAGACCATTGAGGGGGAATCGTGACTTCTCGCTCTGGGCCCTTATCGCGACCCAAGGCAATTAAGGAAGTCTGCTGGCGATGAATCTCTCTCTTCATCTAGATAATTCTGAAGTATATATTCAAAACTTCAGAGTTCACATGCACATTGTGTTCGAAGTCGCTGTCCAGTTCGTTAGCCGTAACGTCTCCGTTCTTCGATAGGGAATCGACTACATTCTCGTCCGGAGAAGAATTGAGTGATTGTCCAAGAGCCAAGGAAGAGCTAGTTAGGTTCGTTTCAACCCTTCTCAACATGTCTTCGGATTTTAAGGATAGGAAAAGCCATCATCGAAGCACCCTCCGTTTGCCTCCTAAGGCTAAGAGGCCCTCAACTTCAGTTTCCCAAAGTTGGATTAGCGTCTAGTGAGAGGCCCACAAGTTCAAGGTCGAACTTACCTACCTGGTCCTACTCGCCACACATCAAGGTAAAAGGGATTTATCCCCCGCTTCGTCATGATCCTTCCACTTTCCCCGTATCGAACCTTAAGGATTGCCTTTGATCTAGAACTTGCATAATTGTAAACTCATTGCTTAATTCATTATCCCTCGGTAAAAAATTAATTGATATTGTTAATCATCTTAGCACTGAACCGTCAAAATTGAATTACATTGCGATTTAACTTGCCCTATATGTATATGTGAACTTTATTCTTATTAAAGTATATTTTTGTAGCCATGTTGGAATATTCTTTGGCCTAGCAACTGTGTATTTAAAGCACCCTTAAGCCAACCACAGGTGGAGCCTTATTTTTGGTCGGCCAGTAGGCCAGTGAGCGTATAACTGCGTACACCTAGTCATACCACGACATTGATTAATGTGATATTTAACGTAATCAGAATCTGATAGTGGTTAAAACACGTAACTATACCCTGAATTAAAGAGGTATGATTGGCAAGTTACAGCACCAGAAGATCTCATCTGTCGATAAATGGCCCTAGGTCTGGCGGATCACCTTTTGTGTTGAAGATGATCTGAGAAAGTTAGAAAATACAAGACCGACATCGTTCTGGTCAACCCATAGTTATTTCGCAAAGAAAAGTCTTTTACATCGTCCAGCTGAAACATGAATAAACATAAGGCGGCCAGGTAAATGGACCCAACAGTACACTCTGTCCTAGACTTCTTTTACAGAGCATGAAGTCATATAAAACCCGTCAGATGCCGCTTATCAAACTTCAGCAGAAGTGACGTCGACTGGCTTGAATACGTATTCAGTGACTTGGACCAATGCGTCAGTGATGCAACTGCAGAGTTGTAAAAAGCACCCTGCTTGGAAACCTCAGTTAAGGTATTGTTGCCGTGACAAAGATTACTCAAAGTGCAAGTAAAAGTACCCAAACTTAAATGTACTTAACTAAGAGTAATAATGTAACATATTCATGAAGTAATAAATTGGTAAAAATAAAAAATAACGGCAAATAGTAAAGTACCCAACATCCCAGAAACTATTCAATATACTATGCAGTAAAATTTAACTAACCGAACAGCCAATTGAAACGACTGGGTAAAACTAAGAATTAGTTCCAAATGTAATACCCTAGTAACAAATAATGGGAACACATTATGGATTATATAAATGTTTTAATACACAATAAGATATACCTACCCAAATATTTATCGCTACAAGTAGAGGATGAGTTAGCAAGCTAACGTATAGATAACAGTGTATGTATGGGGTCTCTGACCTGGAAAATAGCCTATACCTTTTTCTCTCCAGCATGTGGCATTTTTACCAAATAGCCTATACACTATATATTTAAAGCATGAATATTCATCTCAATGTTTTTATTTAAATTTGAAAGTCGAGAATTATATACAATAGTGCATAATTATGATCGCAGTATTCAAAATAATTCTTTAATTTACAGGACCAGTCTACAGGGAAATAAACATATTTTACATTCTCTTCGACAATCAGAGATAACAATTAAAAAGCCCATCGAAAGACAGTTTTTTGGCTGTCTTAGAAAAGTTAGATTATGAGTCATCTTCTCGTAAATGTGAGAAGAGCTCCTTCCGAGGGCTTCAAGAAAGAGATAGTTAACCAAAAAATTGCCTTATTAACGGCATATAAATATATATATATATATATATATATATATATATATATATATATATATATATATATATATATATATATATTGTGATAGAACGGGTTGAGGCCTCTTGATTTGAACCACTATCACATGTTATTTAAAACCACGATGCTACCCACGTGCATCTTCGCTTTAAAAGCCGGGCGCCTTATTGCAGCCACCTGAGTCAATGTTTAAACAAGGAGGTTTAGCTTCCCCCGTGCTCCCCATGCGCCGCATTTGGAAGATTGAGTTAGGGTTATGGGCAAATAAGGCATTGTTCTCAGGCACGGCTGTGCATTCCCTCGAAGCACCCACTCCATTGTCCCCTACGCCAAGGGGATGTCCCGACTATTTATTTGGAAACTTTACCAATAAGATCAGATTAAAGATCCAGATTTTCTTCGCGAGACATCTCTACGGTCCAGTCTCCCCTTGTGCACCAAAAAGCCCTCAACCTCGTGATCTACCATCACTTGTCCAGAAGAAGGACTATATCCCTTGAGTGCCAAGGTTCGAGCCTTCGTGACGCCAAGTCCACTAGGCTTCCCCTGTTGTTCAGAAAGAGAACAACGTTAGAACAGCCATTGTTCTTTTGAGCTAATTGACAAGAAACGGTTCTCACCCCCCTTCCCCTGTTGTTCAGAAGAGAACAACGTAGAACAACCATGTTTCTTCTAGCCCGTTCGCCAAGAAACGGTTCTCATCCTTCCCCCTTGTTGTTCAGAAGAGAACAACATTAGAACAGCCATTGCTCTCGAGCCCGTAGACTAGAGAGCTTTCTCACTCCCCCTGTTGTTTAGAATAGAACAACGTAGAACAGCTATTGTTCTTCAAGCCCGTTCTTCAAGAAACGGTTCTCATTCCCAAGACGCCACGTCAGGATCATTTAATTTCTCCCCCTTCGGCTGAAACTCGCCAGCAGACCGAAAATTCCTTCACGTCGCCTTCCTCTGCACAACAAGTGTATTTACGTAAGCTGAACGTTACCTTTGAGTATGTAACCCTTTTCCTTACCCTATCCTGTGCTTTAAATGGTTTAGCAAACTATTCAATCCCTTTAACTTTATATTTGTTTTACTTTTTAAATCTCTTAATCCTCGGATTAGCTAGATTTCCCACGCCCCTTTCCAATTCTCTGTTTATGTCAATATTTTCCGTTTTGTGTGTTGTTGATAGTTTTTATTAATAAAACTCTATTTTATTAATGATAGCCATATTATTATCCTTGAGCTCAGTTCCACTTTTTTAAGCATATCGGAGATACATAATATCGGTCAACCCGGACATCCACGCACTCTAAAGATAATTAAATAAGTTCCCTCAACGAATAGTTATATATGGTATATCGTCGAGAGTCCATTCTACGACATATATATATATATATATATATATATATATATATATATATATATATATATATCTTGTATTATATTGTTACATAGTCTGCAATACAAGGTGTGTGCATCTTTCTTTCTGTCTTCAAAATTGTTTTGAAAGGCAGAAAAGAAATATGGCCAACGCCCTGTTGTCGTTTTTATAACCCGCAGAACTTGTATTTGCTCTTTCCTTCTATATGCATATATATATATATATATATATATATATATATATATATATATATATATATATATATATATAAATAAAAAAACCCAAGATAAAAGACAAGGAAATTCTGAGTGCTTTTGTCTTTATTTTGGAAGATTTTTTCAGTGCATGAACAAGGAGGCAAAATAAATGAGATCGTATAGAGGGAACTCTTAAATTGCGATCTAATGTACAAAACGATTTTGAGATTTAGCGAAAATAACTGAGGATTCGAATTAAAATTGGGGGAAGTCTCAATTCATATATCTTCTAAATTATTTATGGAAACATAATTATTGTATTTGATGATGGATTTGGGCTATCCAACTTGTCGTAGAATGACTCCCGACGATACTATATATAACACTATTCGTTGAGGGAACTTCCTTAATTATCTCTAGAGTGCGTTTTACTGTCTCGGCGGCCGATATTATGTATCTTCAAAATGCTTAAGAAGTGGAACTGAGCTCAAGGATAATAATATTGCTATCATTAATAAAATAGAGTTTTATTAATAATAACTATCAGCAAACACAAAAACGGAAAATATTGACAAACAGAATGGTAAGGGTCGTGGAGACTCGGGCTAATCCAAGGATTTAAGGGATCAAAAAAAGGTAAAACAAATATGGAGTTAAAGAGATGGGATGGTTCGATAAACCATTTAAAGCACAGGATAGAATTGACAAATAAGGGATCAATACTCAAAAGGTGACACTTGGCTTACGTAACTTCATTAGGGTGCAGTGGAAGGTACTTGAAGGAATATTCGGTCCGCTGGCGAGTTCCAGCCGAAGGGGGGGGATAAAAGGATCCCGACGAGGTGTCTTGGAAAGGAGAACCGTTACTCGACGAACGGCTGGAAGAACAATGGCTGTTCTAGGTTGTTCTCTTCTGAACAAAGGGGGGGATGAGAACCGTCTCTTGTCTACGGGCTCAAGAACAATGGCTGTTCTAATGTTGTTCTCCTTGAACAACAGGGGGGGTGATGAGAACCGTTTCTTGGCGAAGGGCTCAAAACAAACAATGGCTGTTCTAATGTTGTTCTCCCTTGAACAACAGCGGGGGATGAGAACCGTTTCTTGGCGAAGGGCTCAAAACGAACAATGGCTGTTCTAATGTTGTTCTCCCTTGAACAACAGGGGGGGGGGGGAAGAACCGTTTCTTGGCGAAGGGCTCAAAACGAACAATGGCTGTTCTAATGTTGTTCTCCCTTGAACAACAGGGGGGGGATGAGAACCGTTTCTTGGCGAAGGGCTCAAAACGAACAATGGCTGTTCTAATGTTGTTCTCCTTGAACAGCAGGGGGGAATGCCTTGGGGACTTGACGTCACTAAAGGCTCGAACCTTTGGCACTCAAGGAATATTGTCCTCCTGGACAAGTGATGGTGAATCTCGAGGCCGAGGTCCCTTGGCGCACAAAGGGAGAGAGGGTCGTGGTGATGTTTCGCGACGAAAATCTGGATCTCCAATCTGATCTTAGTGGTAAAGAGTCCATATAAATAGCCAGGACATCTCCTTGGCGTGGGGGAGAATGGAGTGAAAGCTTGGAGGGAACGCACAGCTGGGCCGGAGAAAAATGCCTTATCTGTTCATAAGCCTAACTCGATCTGGCGAGGTCGGCGAATGGGGGTGAACGGGGGGACGATAACCTCCTTGTTTAAACATTGACGTCCGGCAGCTGTTGATAAGATTCCAAGCCTCGAATCGAAGATGCACGTGGGCCTCCTCGAGGTTTTAACTAATATGGGATAGGAGTTGAATTTAACACAGATTCAACTCGTTCTATCACACAACTTTATTAGTTCAGTACAATTGGGTGGGGGAATCGAAACTCTTCCTTTTCTCCCAGTTTTGAAACACGGGACGTTGATCGTAAAAAATCGGGGCCCGACACCTTACGTCAATGTCGTAACCACAGCCCCTGTACCTCTCGTCCTTATGAAAAGCAGAACGGTTTAAATTGAAAGATCTCCCCTATGAGTGTGTATTCAATTTCACCTCAAGTACGAAATTGGAGACGCGTTCCACTCAAGCTCGAAGAGCCAGCTGGACCAGAAGTAAAACTTGCTGAGACAAAACGTTAAAGTAAGAACTCTCCTGCGGCCCGTATAAATAAAAAACACTTGGGCAAAACGGTGTAGATTCGGTCAGTCTTTAAGGCGACGAAGTTCTCGTTAAGAGAAGGGTAGATTAAGTTTGTCAAGCTGGCTACGAAGTCCCCTGGAAGAGAGGTCAGGCTACCAAGAGAAGGGACTAAGAAGCAACTCATCCTCGAGCTATTCCCTGGTTATCAAACCGAACTTTAAGTTAATTTATTCAAGTTCAACGTAGTCTCGTCACAGGGCCCCCTCCCTATCCTGGTGTATCACAAAGCACCGAGATAGTCTTCGCCCTTGACGAATTCCAAAACGAAGAAAAAAAAGCTCCTCCTTGAGCCCGTTACCCGGTGGTCATACCGAACTCTAAGTTAACTTGGTTTAAAAACCAAGTTCAACTTACTCATGTCAGAGAGACCCCGCCTATCCTTGTGCATCCTAAAGCACCGTGATAGTTCTCGCCCTTGAAGAAGTCCTTCCCCCCCCCCCGAGTACCATGTGATCCCCATCTGCCACACACGCCAAAGTCCCTTTTGGCTTCCAAGTTATTCCGTCCGCGGTCAAACCAGCTGGCCGAGGCACGCTTCAAAGAACCCAACGGATTGCTGAGGTGTTCGGGCTCATTGAGTTCAAGGTCCGACTCAAACCCGTGTCCGGAGGGACGAAGGTATTTACACTCCAGGAGAGACAGTTAGTATATTTTTTTATTAAGGTTAGTGGCGGGTTAACCATCACTATAATGTCAAGTAGTTAAAGTTAAAAAGCCTTACCTAAAAACTTATTGAAGTCTTTATTGTGTATTAAATTCGATAATATTTCTGTAGTTAAGGTTTATTTTTGTTTTTGTGTTTTAATTAAATTTTGATTTTGTTTTAACAATTTTTTATTCTATTCTCGAATCACTACTTTGGCACAGGGCACTTTAAACTTTAAAGAAGTCAAGACCCTAGATAATAATAATCAAAAACAATATAAAGCCCTCTTAGAAAGATATAACGTTAATACCGAAGTAATACTTAAGCAACCCGTAAGTAACACCTCCTTCAATCATTCGGTCCTATCCATACCACGACATAAATAATTGGTGTCAGGTGTGTGGGGTGATTCCGATACAATGACAAATTGTATATATATATATATATATATATATATATATATATATATATATATATATATATAAATATATCAAGAGAGAGAGAGAAATATACCTGATTTCTCATTATTTCGTGGTTTTTCCTTAATAATATTGTCTATAAAAATGTGAGTTTCGCTATATTTAATTTTATTTTTCAAAACTGTAGTGCAAACTGCCGTAGAATGGCCCTTTTTCTGATCACTCCATGCCTGATACTACTTTTATGTGGGAGGATGCCTCTTTTTCATCTTTCTACACACAAACCGATGTTGTCGTGGTATTCTTGGTGATATTGATATACTTCTTTGATGAAGTAGGCTTTGTTCTAAGAGTGCAAATATTGTTATTTTAAAGAACAGCCGTGGGAAACAGGTAAAGATATAGAGAAATGCACAATAGTTTCGAAAATAGACTTATATTTTAACTTTAACAATTTACTACACAAAAATTAACCATTAACCACTGAAATACTCCGTCTATTAGAATACACACTAATTACTTTAATTAGCTTGCCCCTCTAAAATTGGTTAAATTCGCTACGCACTTCAATATACAAGATTTAGGCTTACTGATACTACTGGAGTTTAAATACCGCAGGAATGTTATTGACTCCACGACGCGTGCCTTGCGGCCAGATGGGGGTGGTCGAGATCAAGAGGTACTTTTGGCGAGGGTAGCAGATGGGGGTACACACGGTATTCAAGGGGGGGGGGTTCTTTAAAGATGAGAACAATCACAGGGCTTAAGGCGGCACCTAGGTAGGCGTGGTCGCTCTGGCGAGAGTAGGTCGAACTTAGTTCTTAAACCAAGTTAACTTAGAGTTCGGTGTGACCTTCGAGTATCGATCTCGAGGGGGAGCTTTTCTCCTTTGTTACTTAGTTCCTCATGAGCGAGTAGTGAACTCGGGGAGGGTCTTCTTCAAGGGCGAGGATAGAGGAGGGGAAGTTTCTCTAAGGGAATAAGTTGAACTTGATTAAGTTAACTTAAAGGTCGGTTTGGTAACCAGGAACTAGCTCGAGGATGAGCTTCTTCTTAGTTCCAGCCTTCTTCAAAGGCAAGAATAACGGAGGGGGGTTTCTCTGACGAGAGTAAGTTGAACTTAGTTCCTCAACCCAGTTAATTTGTGAGTTTAGTGTGGCCACCGAGTATCGGGCTCGAGGAAGAGCCTTTTCCTTCTTCTTTTCTTAATTCCTCAAGGACCAGGAATACCCCTGGAGTTTAAGATGCACCAGGATATGAGGAGTCTCTCTGACAAGAGTAAGTTGAACTTAAACAAGTTAACTTAACGTATGGTTTGATAACCAGGGACTTACTCGAGGATGAGCTGCTTCTTAACCCCTTAAGGTAGGTTGCCATGCCTCTCTTGCAGGGTACTTCTTGGTCTGGCGAGCCAAGTAATCTACCTGTCAAGACTCAGTAGCTCGAAATCTTAATCCGGGGACTTTATCACCTGGAGACTGACGTATTCTACCAATCCAGTTTCAGTAGCCCAGGGTCTTAATCCGGGGACTTCGTCACCTGGAGACTGACGTATTCTACCACGATTTTCCTCAATGTTTCTTATTTATACCTCGTCTCCCCACTGGGGGAGTGGTATGAGGGGGTTGGGGCGCTTGGGACAGGCCCAGGAGGGTTCTTTATTCCAAACGCTTTTCTCACCAAGTCTTACATCGGCTACCTTTAGCCTTTTAGCTTGGGAGATAAACGTATCCAATTTCTTACTTGAGGTGAAATTGAATCTCACTCTCGTCGTCTGGGAGATCTTGCATTCTAACCTTTAGGCCTTTCATAGCGACGAGTGGCGAGGCGCTGTGGTTATGCGCTTGACCCGAGTTGCCTGGCCGGATGCTCCTGCGGTAACATCTCGGGTCTCCACTCAGTGAGAACGGGTGGGTGACGATGCTCCTACACAAACTATATAAGCTTATAATTCAAGATGAAGCGAAACTGGACGTGATTGATCAAATGGCAAAATAGAGGATTTTTTAAAGGCAAAATAAATCGAAATTGGAAGACCACCTTCGAGGAAAGCAAAGAACAGCACAATGAAAACAATCCATGGAAAATACGCCATGGAAAAAAAATAATTTATTCTATATCCGGAGATCGATCTAAGAAAACCTTTATTGCCAGTTAGAGATACTGGTTCGATCTCACGCTCTACTCTATCTTTGTGTCTTTCGATGTCCCTTTCTCTTGCGGTGACAAATTACTCTTTCTTATTTAAATATATATATATATATATATATATATATATATATATATATATATATATATATATATATATATATATATACATATATATATATATATATATATATATATATATATATATATATATATATATATATATATATATATATATATATATATATAACTGAATCAAGAAATAATGGAGCGCGATGAATATATAAATAAAGTCAACAGCCACGAAGGAAAGTGAAAGAAACACGGAAGATCTGCGAAGCCTTTCAACTAATTTCCTTTACAAAGCAGCCCGAAGCAGAAAGAATGATTGTCGTAGAATTCTTTTTGATAAGAACCCTACTTACCTGACACCACTTTTATTTAGTGTCGTAGAATTCCCCTCCTTTTTGTTCTATCTCTAAGAGTGCTAAGTGTATCTAATATATATTGATATTATAAGAATATCTTAAAGAACAGAGCCGTTCTGCAACACGTAAGGGTATAAAAGAAATGCCAACTAATTCACAAAATAAACTTATATTTTATCTTTATCAATTGAATACATAACCTTTATACATTAATTACAGCAATACTCTGAATATTATCCTAAACAAGAATTAATTAAATTAGTTGACCCACACAATTAAGTTAACGTTTTCTCTACACAAAACAATAATATAAGAATTAGGCTTACGGACTCATGTGGAGTTTTAAGGGCCTCAGAAATGTTATTGACTCACGACGCGAGCCGTGTGTCCAGTTGTAGATGGGCGAAATTCCACGGTCGTTTTGGCGAGGGTAGCAGCTGGGGGGGTCCACACGTTCTTCCGGGGGGGGAGGTCTTCAAGGATGAGGACCAATAAGGTGCTTTATGCAACACCTAGGCAGTCGTGGTCTCTCTGGCGAGAGTGAGTCGAACTTGTTTCCTAAATCAAGTTAACTTAGAGTGCGGTGTGATCACCGAGTAACGAGCTCGAGGAGGAGCTTTTCTCTTTCGTTACTTATTTCTTTATGGACGAGGACTGAACTCGGGGAGGGTCTTCTTCAAGGGCAAGGATAACGGAGCGGATTTCTCTGGCGAGAATAATTTGAACTTGGTTCCTTACCAAGTTAACTTAAGAGTTCGGTGTGGCCACCAAATAACGGGCTCGAGGGGGAGCCTTTTCCTTCTTCTTCTTAATTCCTCAAGGACGAGGAATACCCCTGGTGTTTAAGGTGCACCAGGATATGAGGGGTCTCTCTGGCGAGAGTAAGTTGAACTTACCAAAGTTAACTTATCCTTTGGTTTGATAACCAGGGACTTAGCTCGAGGATGAGCTTGTTCTTAGCCCCTTAAGGTAGGTAGCCCTGCCTCTCTTGCAGGTTACTTCTTGGTCTGGCGAGCCAAGTACACTACCTGTCCAGTCTCGGTAGCTCGGTTGTGGATCCGAGGACTTCGTCACCCGTAGACTGACGTATACTACCTCCTTCTTCTTTCCTTAATTCCTCAAGGACGAGGAATACCCCTAGTGTTTAAGGTGCTCCAGGATATGAGGAGTCTCTCTGGCGAGAGTAAGTTGAACTTACCAAAGTAAACTTATCGTTTGGTTTGAAAACCAGGGACTTAGCTCAAGGATGAGCTTCTTCTTAGCCCCTCAAGGTAGGTAGCCCTGCCTCTCTTGCAGGGTACTTCTTGGTCTGGCGAGCCAAGTATTCTACCTCTCTAGTCTTGGTAGTTCGGTTTGATCCGAAGACTTCGTCACCTAGAGACTGACGTATACTACCTCGATTTTCCTCAGAGTTCCTCATTTATACCTCGCACCCGCACTGGAGGAGTGGTAAGGGGCAGAGGGGTTTGAGGACGGCCCCAGGAGAGTTCTTTTTACAAACGGTCTTTCTTACGAAGTCAAACATCGGCTCCTCGTTAGCCATCGAGATTGGGAGAAACCCGTCTCCAATTTCTTCTTCAACGTGAAACTGGATCTCACTCTCCTGGGGGAGATCTTACCTTTTTGACCTTTAGGGTCTTTCTTGGCACCAAGTGGTGCCACGTTGTGGTTAAACTTTTGACTCGCCGATGCCTGGGGCGGATGTCCTTGCGGTAACCACCTTGGGACTGCATCACGAGTGAACGGAGGGCGGGGGGTGGGGACCATTCTTCTACAATGATAAAAAGAAATTTTTAAAAAGAAGACACACACACGTTTAGAACAGATAGAAACATTAGGATTATAAGGGAACAGGTACCTGGAAACCAACCCTATTAAAGAATTAAGCCTGCCGAAATAGAAGGTGACCATTGAAAGAAAGGGGTTCACAAAAAAAGAGGAGGGGAACTCAACCGTCCAAACTAAATTAAGATTACCATATTATAATTCTTCTACTTGATTAGCAATAACAATTTATAAGAGATAAAAATTATCAAGAATAAATACCGAAAATATATTAAATATAGGAATAACTAGAAAAGTATAAACGCTCATATATGACAAATGAATAATATAGGGAGAAATAAACCTCACGAAACAGTTTTATTGATCCATTTTTTTGTTATAAGTCCTACTAATTAACCAATAGTATTTACTATAATAAATAATCAAACACCCAAAACCATATACTAATCAAGTTCTCGTTGGATTAGAGTTGAATCAGAGTCACTAAGCGGTGACAGACACAATTTCTTTTTAGTGTAGGACTCAACAAAAATAGTGTAACAGAAAATTTAAATCCATTAATTGACCGTTTCAGAAGGCATACTCTTTTTTTTAGGGAGGGGGAGTGCATAGATGAAGATAGATCTCACGCCCTAAAACTGTTTCACTCTCCTTTCCGAGATACAATTCAAATCTTTTCGAATGTTTACACATTCCTTTGGTACTGTACCAAGAGTATGGATCCGAGGGGTGAGGTCCTTATTTAACTCTACCTAAGTATGGGCGATAAGTTAAAATTTACACAGATTTACTCCATTTATCCCCGCCAGGCGTAGCCATAGTGCGTTAACTTATACAGTTACCTCTGGCTACTGCGTAGTATAAAGCACTCAAGTGGGCGTTGTTCGAGTTGTGGCCGTTGCTCCTGACCTAACAGTAGATCATAAGCAAATAATTGACTTGTCCCGTGCAAAATGCTATATATTTTTTGTCCAACGGGTATCAGCAGTTACCCATTGACCCAGAATCATTGGTGAAAATTAAAATTATTTCTACTTTTGGCTTATTCGATGGCTTAAACTGCTTACAGGTCTAAAATATTCCCGCATCTTATCTATTCGGTTTAACGAGATCTCTACAGTGCTCGTATATTTGGGATGACAATGCGGAGGAAGGGGGGATGGCATTAATCGTATTTAACCTTGAAAGGGAAGTTCTCAATTGCACAATGATCAACAATAAAAACGAAAATACCATGTTTCTATTCGCTCTTAAATATTCCCTTTCTTCATGAAATTTCATTGTTGGGTTGTGCGAGGCACTTTTATAGGACTCATTAATTTACTTCTCACAGACCTTCACAAATGAAAGCACATGCACAACTGGCGAGCAGTAAACGCTTCCATTATAGTTTTGTGAGTTGCTGATGTTTATTTGCCTGATGTTCATTTTTGTACTTTGTCAACCCTCGAGTCGAAATAAAGTCGACGGTGGAATCTTGGTATAGAAAAAGATATTAGTTTGTTATTTTTGCGTTAATATTCCTCACTTTCTATTAAAACAACTCCTCTCAATCAAATTAAAGCGTTGAGTTTTCCCAAATGGGGATTAAATAAACTTGCTCCAAAGACGGGGACCACAAACAGGACGCAAAAAACATCACGTGATGCTTATAACGCGTGTCGCGAATTTTCTCAAATCTGCGAATTTATCGCATTAATCAATAATATGCATATACTATAAAGGATTAATAAAGCAGTAAAAATTAATGACTTTTATTTAATCTCCAAGAGATAACCTTTACATTCAATGTCCTAATAGTTCATGAGTCGCTCTATGATTTCATTGGTTTTAGAACCGAAATATTATTTCCTATGTGGCCAGAAATAACAAATATTGGTTAATTTCAAGCCTAATAAATATGTATATATTAAAAAATGTAAACAGGTATATCTTTTAAACGATGGCTAATCAGCAATTTTAAATGTAAGAGGTTAATGCAGCCTATTTAATCTACTATATATGCAAAGTAGCTAAAACCTGATTTATTTACCGATTTAATAGAAGAAAGATAATGATTGAGTGATGGGAAAGGCTTGAGGATTCTTCTCTTCGAATTCTCACGAAGTATATATATATATATATATATATATATATATATATAATAAAAGCAGATACAGGTCTTGCGGGAAGTAATAAATATTACAGGACTTTCGACATAATTTGAACTTCTGCCTTATAAAAATATTTTAAAGCCATAAAGAAAGATGCAAAAAAATAGGTTCTGCAGACTATATAAACATAGTACTAAGGAATGAGAAATTGGACTTGAATGTAGAAAAGAGTAAAAGGTCAGAAGTTTTAAAAGGAAAGATGAATAGACGTTGGAAGAAAAGAACAAGCAGAGCAAAAGGTGGCAGAATTAAGGTAATCCATATCTGTCTGAGGGTCATCTCACATTCGACGGGCCGCCGATGATGAACGTGAAAGGCGGGAAAAACGCCGTGAGAATATAGGAATAGTAGTTAGGTCCACGGCAAGGTGGTTGCCTGATAAAACCTCACCGGCCTCATCCAGCCACTCCTTGGCTGGAACTGAGAAATCCGTCAATTGCTGAAATTCAGAACACCGTGCCTAAGAAAGTGATAGTTAAATGGGAAAATGGTCACTACCTTATAGGTCATCTACCACCTCCCAACCAAAATTATGCTGTGTATCCGGAAATTAAAAGGACACAGCGGTAAGAAAATTAACTTGTTCTTGGGTTGTGAGGCTAGACCTATCTTCATTGGGACGTCAATCTCCAGCAAGTCAATCAGTTCGCCTAGAACCCACCCCTTGGATTGATCGTGTATGCTCCTTAGTGGAGGTGTCTATCATTTTTAATCTCGAGCAGGAGAAAGTGTCTCGGCAAACGTGCAACGACGCGAAGGAAGTTGATTTGCGGTAAAATGTACGCAGTGAAATGTACTTTTATTTCAATCGTATTACACACTTTATTCCTTTTTCTCTTATTAAAGTTATAAAAATAGAATTTTAACTTTTTATCGATATACGAGGATTTATACTCGTACGTAATTGCAATTTTGTTGCCTTTAATTTTTAAATTCCAATTGAACTGACTTCATGTTGGAACAACTTAATCACTTCAATAATATCGTTCCAGACATAAACCATTTTGAATGAATTATATCACAATTTTAAAGAAAATAACATAAGAAACCAATACTATGATTGTGTAAATTTAACATTACATTTTCATTTGAAAAACACACCTGTCCATTTTAAATTTTTTATTTGATCATTGCACTCAAACAATGATGAATTTTAAATATTTTTGTCAACACTTAAATATAAATTTTGCGTTTTGGCATTCACCGAGAGCTTGCTAACAAATAATAATAAGCACCTTATCAGTTTGCCAAACTATAACTCTTTTCATTCACTACGTGACGTAAACAAGATAGGGGAAAGTATAAGCGTGTATATATCTAACAGACTCAATACTAAAAATGTTGATGAAATTAGTATTTCCTATAACTATATTGAAACTTTAGTTATCCAAGTAAAATCAAATGGTAAAACAATAATCATTGGAACTGTATATAGACATCCTTCTGGTGACCCTGAGATGTTTATAGATAAGAGAGCTGAATTAATCAATTACTTCAATGTTACAAACTATGACGCCCTTTTAATTACAGGAGATTTTAATTTCGACCTATTAAAATTTGAAAACCACACATCAACTTAGTCCTTTTTCATACTTTTTACTCTCATTCCTTACTTCCAATTATAACAAAACCGACAAGAATAACCCAAAACTCAGCAAAACTAATTGACAATATTTTCAGAGTTCACTCCGAAAATTACTCCTCCGGTATTCTCCTTTGTGACATATCCGACCAACTTCCTATATTTATGATCCAAAAGTCCTTTTTTAAGTGGAATAATGTTCATCAAAACCGTACAATAACCTGCCGCATAATTAACGAAAATACCTTAACAAACTTCTATAACTATGTTCTAAATCAGAATCTATATGAAATTTCCTATATAAGTAAAATCGATTCTGCTATCGAAAAGTTAATTTTCACGGTTAGACGATGCTTTTAAACTTAATTGTCCTCTAGAATCTAAAACCATATCATATAAACACCAAACGAAACCTTGGAAAACAAACGCAATTATAAATAACATAAGAAAACGTCAGAAAATACTTTTTTCTTTATAAGCTTAGTCAAATTCCAAAACAAACATGAAAGTTTTCGGAATCAAGTTACTAACCAAATTAAAATAGCCAAGAAAAATTATTACCATGAGCGATTTAATCAAACGAAAAACAATAAACAAACTTTGAAATTAATTAATTCTGTGATAAAACCTGAAAATAATAAAAGATCAAACTAAATTAAACAAATTATCCTTGACGGCAAACCAGTTAATGACAATAAGGAAAAAGCAAATGAATTCAATAAATTTTTTTTTCAACGTAGGTAAAAAAATCTAAGACTCCTGCAAAATCGTCGATAAATCGTTTCTTTTGTCTTATAATGAGATTAATGTACCAAATTCCTTGTTCTTTTCTCCTCTAAGCGTAGCCGATATAAAAAAACCATTAGTTCATTAAAAAATAAAAAATAAGGTATTATTTCAATCTCCACTAAAATTTTAAAATACATCTCTGATATAGTCGCTCTAATTTTAGCATCAATAATTAATGAATCATTTACGCAAGGTATCTTCCCAAGTGTATTAAAAGTTGCTCGGGTAACACCGTTACCGAAGGCCGGGGACCTCACAAACGTCACCAATTACCGGCCTATTTCATGTCTTTAAATGTTCAGTAAAATATTTGAAAAACTAGCATTCAATAAACTTTATAATTTTCTGGTATCTAATTCACTGTTGTATAAACACCAATATGTTTTTAGACGTCAGAAATCAACGATTCACGCGATAATTCACCACCTTCAATATTTATATGATAACACTGAAAAAGGCCACATTATATTTTCAATTTTTCTCGATTTTAAAAAGCTTGCGATTGTGTCAACCATAATATTCTTCTGTCAAAATTAGCTATGTACGGAATTAGAGGCAAATGTCAAAATTGGTTCAAATCATATTTAACTGAAAGAAAGCAATTTGTCTCTATCAATGGCCAGGACTCATCCCACTTAAATATTACAACTAGGGTCCCACAAGGCTCCGTGCTAGGGTCACTGTTATTTTTAATCTATATTAATGATACTGTTAAATCCTCTTCTCTGTTTAAATTTATATTATTCGCGGATGATAGTACCTTATCAACTCCCTTACCATATGAAAAATCGAGCAACATTGCATCTACAATAAATAAAGAACTCGAAAATGTCTTCATTTAGCTTAATGTTGATAAACTATCAATAAATGTAGATAAAACCAAATATATTCTTTTCTCTTAGAAAAAATCTATTGAATTGCCTAATATTAAAATGGGCGACGGAATAATTTATGAAACTACTCATATCAAGCTCCTAGGCATCTTTATTGACAAAAATCTGAGTTTTAAACAACATATTACGCATATCTCAACAAAACTATCAAAATTAATTAGAATATTATATAAATTAAATAAGTTTCTTCCTAAATCTATTCTCCACTCTTTATATATTACAATAGTGCAACCTTACTTAACATATGGCATAGAGAGTTGGTATGGGAAATATCAAAATTATCTCAATAAATTAGTCATATTACAGAAAAAAAGCAATTCGAGCCATCCATCATCAACTCGACTACAAAGAGCACACTAATCGATATTTTAAAGAATCCAGAATTCTAAAATTAAATGGTCTCTTTGTTTGTCAAACATCATAATTCCTTTACAAAACAATAAATTGTTCCTATAATAACTATATATTTAATATGTTACAAACAGCTGATAATGCTCATAATCACCAAACCCGCAATACAACAAAATTTATTTCACCCTTGTATTCAAAATCAAAATCACAATGTAGCTTTCTGTACAGATCTATCAAAATATGGAATTGCTTGGACGACAATATCAAATCCCAAACCAATTTTGCTCAATTCAAAAAAGTTCTTAAAAACAATATAATTTCGGCATACTAAATCTCTATTACCGTTGAAGTTTGTTGCTTTCGCTCAAAGCGTGCGGAACCCATGCACCGAGTTTTTTAACTTTCCTTATTGAATGAAAGTGATTCAATACAGTTTTCTGATCACACGCCAATTGTACACCTAATTCTCTAGTCGATTGACGAGGTTTTCATGAAAAAGGTCGTTCAATCGATTTTCATCCAACTTAATGGGGCGACCAGAACGTTCTTCGTCATTAAGATTGAGATGACCGTTTTTGAAACGTGAAACCCACCATTGAGCTGTCATTTCTGCTAAAGCATTTTCTCCGTACACAGAACAAATATCGCGACGAGCTTTGGCTGCGAATGCATTGTTCCCGTCTCGATTGAAAATTAATAACAACAAGCGTCAAAAATGCGCCTTTCTTTCAACTTGACATTCCAATTTCAGGGTACAGATAAAAAATTAAATTAACACAACTTTTAAATATACGGCAATGACTTATTATTCAACTTCAAGACGTAGCCTAAGCAAAAGCCTAATAGTCTACGCTGTTAAGAGACGTAGCCTAACCTTTGCAAATTTGCTCTCATTAATTATTATTGTTTCTTAAGATGTGCACAAATCACGTCAACAAAACTTAAATCAACACAACATTAAAAAAAACGCAAGAACTTATGCCTCAACCTAATAGTTACTCTTCTTATTATAAACAAATATCCATATTAATGGGGCAGTTATAATAATATTTTAAGACTAATGTTTGTTTTTCTTAAATATAATTCTAGATTATGATTGTATTTTACAGGAATTTGGGACATTAATTCTAGGCAAAGGAGTTGCAACTAATATTATATAGTAGTTTAAGCCTTAAGGTGTAGGGCACAAAGAAAACATGATTTATATTTAAATTAGGTTTAATTTTTAGGATTTAAAGTGATTTTAATATTCGTAGTTCGTTAGGATGGGGGCTATGAATAAGTATTTTAAACTTATCCAGACTAATTTCAGAAATACATATTTTAGAGTGATCTCTTATGGGCAAAGGACCAGGTTAGCCTAAAACCAGCTCTGTGCGGGTCGGCATTCCCCGATGCGACAATGGATTGATTGACCTATTGACCGAAACAATATAAGATGAATCGCAAGATTCACAACGATATTTATAAATTATAGAGGAGCGGTAAGGGAATGGAATTCGGTCCTTATAGCTGAAATAGGATCCAATATTGTGCCCATTTTTTAATCTGAATTTGGGGTCGAGGTATGGAGAGAATCTATTTTGACTTCTTAATTTCAATTACAAAGTCGTTTGATTTGTCACCAAAGTATGGGACACTAAAGAAAATAGATAATCTCGCTACAGTATTTTATGTTGGATTTTTTTATAGAGAGCACAAGTCGCTGTACTCTTCCTTAACAGGAAGAGCTTGGTTACACAGGCACCCCTAAGGGGTGTGGCCTACGGCCTTATTTGCTAATCATAACCGCCTTTTTTAATCCCCTTTAGAGACTTTATTTTAACACCCCGAACACCCTTTTTTCTTCTTCTTCTTCTTCTTCTTCTTCTTCTTCATCTTCATCCTCATCTTCTTCATCTCTATCTTCTTCTTCTTAATCTTATTCATCTTCATCTTCATCTTCTTCTACATCTTCATATTCATCTTCATCTTCTTCATCTTCTTCTTCATCTTCTTAATCTTCTTCTTCATCTTATTTTTTCATCTTCTTCTTCATCTTCCTTTTCATTTTCCTAATATTCATCTTCATCCTCTTCTGCATCATATTCATCATCTTCTCCATTTTCATCATCATCATCATCCTCATCATCTTCTTCTTCATCATCATCTTCTTCTTATTCTTCATCTTCATCTCCTTCTTCATCTTCAACTTTAAATTCTTGATCTTCTGTATCTTCATCATCTTTATGATCTTTTTCTTATTCATCTTCATCTTCATTTTTTTCTACATCTTTATCTTCTTCTTCATTATCATCTTCTTATTTATCTCATCTTCATCTTCTTCTTCATCTTTGCCTTTTTCATCTTCATCTTCATCTTCTTCACATTCTTCATCATCTTCTTCTCCATCTTTATATTCATCATATTCATATGTATCTTCATCATCATCATCTTCTTATTTTCCTTCTTCTTCCTTATCTTCATCATCATCATCTTTTCATCATCTTCTTAATCATCTTCTTCTTATTATTATTATTATTATTATTATTAATATTTATTATAAAGGAATTATTAGAAATAACTTTGATAAAAAATAAATATACTTATGTTACAACCGAATTAAATGAAAAAATCTTATTCAAACCTTCAAAAATTCTCGTTCTTAAAATTTAGGGTTATGGATTAAAGAACTTTTTAATGTCTTTCCACTAATGAGTCAGGGTAGCCATTATTTTTAAAGAAAAGTTTATAGTGCAATTTAGGTTAAACTGCTTAATACAAGAATAAATTTCCCAAAATTCATGATACAAGATAAAGTAGGGGGTATTGGCTTCGCCAATACCCCCTACTGGGGGAGCTTGGTCCCTCTACTAAGAATAAAATTTGAAATCTAAAAAAAAGCAGCCATGGTTGAATTTTTTGAAATTTTCTGAACTTCGGCAATTATAATAATTTTAAAAAGGAACTCTTAACTAAATTTCGCCCCTTTCAAAATATCACATTGCTAAAATATAGTTATAGAAGAAGATATATAAAAATAAATTTTATGAACTTCACTATTTGTAATTCTCTGTGTTTTAAAAAATTCACAAAAATTCGATACTTATATTTATTTCTTAACTTCACCATTTTGTTTCATAATATTAGAAAAGAATTATTAGAAATAATTTTGATAAAAAATACATAAGTCATAACTAAACTAAGATGAAATTATTTTTCAAATACTCCTAAAAATCCCCTTCTTAAATTATAGATTTAGTGAAGTGATGATTACTGATGATGATGATTTAAAGAAAAGAATATTAGCGGTTATAACCACATATACTAATGCCATAATGACAACCCGGCGCGGGGCTCGAAAATGGCTTCCAAAAAACAAACGCATATACGAGTCACTGGGAACACGTATTTTATTGAATGATATCTGACACTTGACTGTCAGTAATTTTTGTGCGCTGCAAACGAATTTTACCTCGGTTTGGCCCTATCAGGTCCTGATTCTTGTAAACATCCCATTTGCCGTTTTCCAGTTTTTGCAAAATTAGGAGTAAAAGTCATGCGTTAACATATATTTCCAATATTCATGAGTACATACATGCAGTTCAAACTATTGTAAAATTACATTATAACGATAAAAATGACTTAAAATAAAAGAAAACAAAGAGATGTGAAGCTTGTACTCTAGTGGAAAATTTCTTTTATAAGACTTTCTAGAGTATTTGGTTGTTGAAGGCAGGTCCCCTTTTAAGCACCAACAATAATAAGCCATCATGTTGCAATTCTAGCGTCCTTGATAACGTTCCTCCATAATTTTAATATCTTGGAAATCGGTAAAAATGACTATTAAAAAATGCATATTTATTTATGCTCATATTATAACCTAGCTCGTAGGTAGTGTCTTAAAAAGTTTTTTATGACTTCTTCGTAGTTATCTGCCCTATAATTTCCTAAAAAGCTTTTTAGCACGTCCACTAATGAGAAACAAGTATTTTTTTTGCGTTCATTCATGACATTAGGGAAACTGCTATCATTAATAAATCTTTTAATTTGTGGGCCGTCGAGAATTCCAGCTTTTATTTTTTCATAACTTAAACTTAGGAATTTTGAAATTGTGTTGAAAACACTTGCTGTTTGTATCTAAAGCTTTTTCATATTGTTCCATGACACCTAGTTTTATATGCAGAGGAGGAAATATTATTTTATCTCTGCTCACTAAAGGTGGATTAATTGCATTTTTTTTCTTAGACAGTAGGTGATGCTCGTGCTGGCCAGATTTGTTTGAAATAATGTTCTTCCTTAGCTCTGCTGCCCATAAACAAAGGGAAGCAGGGATATTTAGCATACTCTGCTTGTTCCTTTAGCAGAAAATTGACCATTTTTAAGTCAACACATATCATCCGCTCGTGCTCCCTATATTTGATAAGTTTTAAAACACTTTCTTGATGCTCATACTTTTCTTTTAATGTAGTTCGGTGCCCAATTGGTATCGATCTGCTATCATTAATAAATCTTTTAATTTGTGGGCCGTCGAGAATTCCAGCTTTTATTTTTTCATAACTTAAACTTAGGAATTTTGAAATTGTGTTGAAAACACTTGCTGTTTGTATCTAAAGCTTTTTCATATTGTTCCATGACACCTAGTTTTATATGCAGAGGAGGAAATATTATTTTATCTCTGCTCACTAAAGGTGGATTAATTGCATTTTTTTTCTTAGACAGTAGGTGATGCTCGTGCTGGCCAGATTTGTTTGAAATAATGTTCTTCCTTAGCTCTGCTGCCCATAAACAAAGGGAAGCAGGGATATTTAGCATACTCTGCTTGTTCCTTTAGCAGAAAATTGACCATTTTTAAGTCAACACATATCATCCGCTCGTGCTCCCTATATTTGATAAGTTTTAAAACACTTTCTCGATGCTCATACTTTTCTTTTAATGTAGTTCAGGGCCCAATTGGTATCGATCTGTATATGTATATTGATTGACATTATGCAGCAACACATACTTAAGACTTCTTTTGGAACTATCTAAAAACAAACTCCAATCACTTGCATTGTAAGAATAGACCCCCATCTCCTTTAACAAACCTTGTATCTCGCAGCAACATACTAAACTATGTATGCTCTGTCCTAAAATATTTAAGTTCTTTTTCTCTGTTTCCGTAAAATAAAAAGTATGTTTTTGATCTAAGCATGTTTTTCTGTTTAAGTCTTATAGCTAAAGTTTCCGCCACCTTTTTGGTAAACTTAGATCCATTACAAGATCATTCAACTTGGCCTGTTAAACCTTTGCTGATCACATTCACTTACAACTACGCTGGGGTCGAATTCGATGTATAACTCATCAGAGTGCATAACAATATTTTCAGAAACATCTTCAACTAATTCCAGAGATGGCAGTCTCTTAAATTTTCGAATGGGAATTTCATTCCATAGTCTTGACAAAGCAAAAGTAGCAATCCGTCTCATGGTAAGTAAGCTCTCGACACACCTGAAATGGAAAGAAAATTGTGAAGCGTTAACCATAGCAAATTTATCAAAGTTTTTTATCTACCTAAGTTAAAATTGCACTTAGGTAATTTTAAGTACAAAATGACTAAGTTACGTAGTTGTATGAAATCATAAAATTACCATCGGAACTCCAAAAGGTATTTTTGACTCCGAATCCTTCGTCCAATGTCGCAGTCTTTCAATGCATACAGTGCAGGCTTTATATGGAACCCATGATTTATCTTGATCCCTCAGTTTTATACCAAAATAAGCTAAGTAAGCTCTCTTCACGAAGTTCGTTATATTTCCTCGTTGATGTGGAAGTGTAAAATTTCCACGTATGTAACAAAATGAATCAGTAGAGTTTATGCATGTAAACTTTCTAGTGCTTGAGGATATATTACTTGAATGGTTGTCAATTTGTAAAGTTATTTCAATTCCTTATTTTAAAAATCTGAAATATAAAAACAAACATTAGTTTAAATAGGTACTAATAGATAATTATAATTAATATCTGCAACTGCAATAAGAGAGCAAGTATTGAGAAAATATCCTTTCAATGAATATGATGAAAGAGAAAGTGTGTTGAACAAAATCAGAACCTGATAGAGAAAAACAAAGTTACAGTTCCTGCTCAGCGCACCCAAATTACGTATAATTAACTGTTAAATCTAAGTCAATAAACAAAAAGTTGAAATTTGTTCCCCATTTTAATCTATCAATAAATATTAAGTACGTTAATACACTACTAATGCTGTTTGTAGACATTTTAGTCATCATTTAGGGCTTTATTTCGCGGGGAAAGCAGTTATTTTTAAGATAATATCACTGCAAATAGAGCTGTACTCAGAGTGCTAGTGTCTTTAAAATAAGTGATGCTACTATTTAAAATATTTTCCACATACTCTTGTATTTTTTATTTCTAGGAGACAGAGCTAAAATACCTAGAAATGCAAAAATTCCCCAGGCAGTTTTGATTATATATGTGGATCAGTTACATTAAGGCAATATAAGAGACAGTTGACTAAATATGTCAATAAACTTTATGAGCTGTACTTTGGATGCAAAGTGGGTGACCAGGACAAACGCTGGGCACCTCATATATGCTGTGTCAGGTGTAGAAGTTCCCATTCTGTCTAGATGAAAGGGAAAGGGCCTGACCTCCTGTTTTGCGTACCAATGCCCTGGAGTGAGCAAAGGACCATTCAAAAAATAGCTGCGTCTGCTTAACAGATATTATAGGTGGATATTTAAGAGATAAATCAATTAAAAAGATCAAAATACCTACAATGTTGTAGCTTCACTATTTCTGTAAGTGATCACAGCCAGTAATATCCATGTTTAGCTTGATTTTATTTTATGTCACTTCAAAGCGCAAAAGCAGAGGCAAGAAATCTATCATGTATCCGGATCTTCAATCGGCTATTCGCCCACTTTGACATTCAAGTGCGATTCATGTACCACAGACGCCATATGAACTACCAAGGGGTTGACACGAGCAACTCAGATTATAAATCTCAAGATGCACCATATGTGGCAAAAATTGATCCGACAAGAAACCACACCTCATCACTCAACCAGAACTCAATGATCTACTTTGTGATCTAACACTTACTAGGCAACAGCATGAACTCCTGGCCTCACGTCTGCAACAATGTAACCTGTTGGATGAACATACTCGAACTACAGTATTTAGGAATCGTTTTGCAGAGCTACAGCAATTCTTCACTTTTGAAAACAACTTGACTTATTGTAATGATATCAGAGGACTATTCAATGTCCTTCAGCTAACTTAGGAACCAAATGAGGGGAGGTTATTGATAGGTGTATCCCTTAAGAGCATAGAAGTGGTTCTGTTAAACATTGGAAACACGATGCCTTCAGTTTCAGTTTCTAACTCAGTCATTTTAAGAGAGACACATGAGAACCTTGCTTTTCTTCTAGACCGCATAAGTTACAATGCGCATGAGTGCCTATTTTTTGCAAACTTGAAAGTAGTAGCCATACTTAATGGGCTACAAACTGGATACACCAATTTTATGTGCTCCCTTTGCAAGTGAGACAGTAGGGCCAGATCAGAACATTTTGTACGCTCATAATTCATGAGCAACTAGTTAACGAGCCATGTCTCGAGTACCGCAAAGCGATCTTCCCTATAAGAATTGATGCCAAAGATTGAAGAATTCATATTCGTAGGCCCTCAGATTCATTAAATTATTGCTGATGAGGACTTTAAGGCGATAATGGAAGAAACTGAGCTAGCGGCTTGGCATGCATTCAAAGATATATGCAAAAGACTTTTAGGAAAGCCCCAAGGGGGCCAGCTAAAGCGTATTTTTGAGAGCCTAATCAAATGCTACTAAGATCTCAGATACACTATCTCCCTGAAGATACACTTTCTTCATTCTCATCTGTCCTTCTTCCCAGAAAATGTAAGAGATGTGATTAATGAAAATGAAGAGAGGTTACATCAAAACATAGCGTCAATGGAAAACAGGCATGAAGAAAAATAGAGCCCTGCTATGCTGGCTGACTTCTGCTAGAACCTGAAGTGTGACACAATTAAGACGTCTTACAAACGAAGAAGTAAATACTAAAATGCAAGTTAATACATTATATAATGATAGCGAATATGTTGATTCATTATATATTTCTGAAATAATAACAATGTATATATTTAATCTGACTTTGGGAGTGAAATATATTTATGGTATAGTGGAAATCCGTATTATTTGCATAATTATTAAATCAATCATTTTCAAAAGAATGTTACGTGATGGGGATTTTTTGTTATCCAATTCGATATCAGCCCTCCCAACTTTATAATATAATGCACATGAGATCCATGTTTCTTTCATGACACTGAAGTCATTTGTACACTGTTTTCTTCCAAACCATTCAAGATGGGATGAGAAGAATCGGATAAAAACACTCTAAACCACTAGGAACAAAATTTATTTTCATTAAACAAGGTTCTATACGAATATACAAATAGGAGATGGAAAAAAGAACCAACAAAGTTGCACAGAATTTAATGGCTTTTAGGAAGGATTCGATTTAGTCATATTAGAGCATAAAAAATAATTGAAAAGTAAATTAAATGTTTTGAAGTGAAATGAGACAACCGAAAGTGAGTAAACTGGTTGGTAAGGTTAGAAAAAATAGAAACTTCCTAGTCATCAAGACAAAGAATTATTTGAAAACGATTTTGAGCTGAAAAGATTTGAGAGAGGAAAAGTTTCAGCTTTTGGGAGATCTGTGAAAAAGGAAAGTTTCTATCGCTGAAAAATTCAATGAGAAAAGTTTGGGTCAAATAGGTCAGGAGAAGGGGGGAAATTTGGTTTTTCGATATGAAAACTATTTAAGGTTGAAAGAGAATTAATTGCACAAAATTCCCTGTCATGGTTTCCCTTGCAACCTCATCCTAGAAGAAAATATTCATAATTTTCCGAAAAATTTATTTACTTTATCACTCTAATGATATTTTCTCTTTGACTTCGTCAGAAATCAATGAGACGAACACTGATTTGGCGTCCAGTCAAGATGAAACAATAGCAATTCCAAAAAATAAGAATTGTTCTGGTTTATCGAATCAGATAATTTGGCACCATGGAGCCCAGATCGGTAAATAACTAGATAGGACCCAACAGATTCCCCAGGACCCAACCAAAGAAGACGATCTGAAAACTATAGACATAACGACATTCACTTCATTGGTTTGACTTGTTATTTTGTTTCAAAATGGGGGCTTCGCCCCCACCCATCCCACAACTTTAAAAAAACTCGTAATATTCCTAATTCGAAAGCCAAACATGAGAGTTGAATGCAAAAGTCGGATGCTAAATGTTGATTTGCCTTATAAAAAAATATTGAAACATAAATATTTCACTTGTCTCCTTTTTTATAATTATGGGTATTTAGCTTTTGAGTCCATAACAGGATAGTAAAACTACGTTGGGTCTTAAAATAGATATTAACTGATGTATCTTAAATATTATCACAAGAAAATATCTGAAAAACTATTCCAAAGTGTAAGGTGATATAACAGGCTGTGTTAGACAAAGAAAGAGGACACAGTTAGCTATATTTGTTTTGTCGGGGGGATTTAGGGGGGGGAGTAAAGGGGCAGAACACCATGTAGATAGCTAAGTTATACAAATAACAAAATCATAGGTTTGGTAAAACAGCTCAAACTCTCTTTCGAGAAAACTTTCTATTTTTCGTCTTTACTCAATATTATTCCTTATTTTCTTTCTAAAAGGATATTTGGTCCAAAATATAAGTCTAAAAATTGTATATAATGAAATATAGACTGAACTGTAAATATCAATTTCTCAATCTCTTTTAAATTAATTTTTTGCTACACAATTTAATAAATATAAAAAGTCATTCAGATATCTCTTATGTCTTAAACGGCGAAATTCCCAATATTACAATATTTAACTTTAAGATAGGAGGCAAATTAATTTGGTCATAACTTTTTTACATGAAATATCCTTCAAAAGGTCAAGGCTTAACTCATCACATTCCATCAATTTATTTAATTTACAAACTTATACAGAATTTAACTTCTAAAAATGTTAGGATAAGAACGAAACTATGAAGTATTAAAGTATTAGCCTAAAATATGGTAATGAGTTTATATGTAAGTTTTTGGAAACTAAAAAGCTTACAAATTTACTACTAAAATATGTGCGCTGGAAAGATAAATCGATTGGGAGAATGAGTGCGATATATGTACATAGGAAACAATAAGATGACTTGTTAACTTACGTGCTATAAATGAACGGAGGATGAAAATAAAATGGTTCTCTGGTAAATAAATTGAGGGTGCAATTACTTAATTACGACCATAAGTAAAATTTGAGAAAACCTCAAGCAAGTCCCGAAATGATCCAAAAGAATGTATTAAAGTTGGACATAAAAGAAATTTAAGGCAAATTTGATTATAAAGTTTATTACAGAAAATTGTTACAAAAAGTTTACCCTTTGATCAGTATTTGGTATTTTTTCAAAAGCATATTGCTGCTGTAGGTATTCATTTTCTTCAGCCGTAGTAGCTACCTATCTTGAAGAAAACAACAATAAAATGACAAATACCCACTAGTGTTTATTTATCTTTTTCTCTGTTCTTCCTCTGATTAAGAATAAAATCATAAGTGTAAGTTCTGAAAGTAGAAAACGTAATTATTTTTATCTCCCATCAGATTCTGGATATTAGTGCCGAAAAGAAATAATTTCATTATTTCCTTCTTTTAGTGATCATTATCTCCAACCAGTGGGTAAACAGTTTTGTACAAGTAATTAAAAGCTTCACTAATCTGCCTAGTTGGACAAAATAATCTCAACACCTGCGAATTTTTCCGTTTTGAATATGTTGCATACTATTTTATATTATAGATGCTATAAATCTCATGCAATTTTATCTAAATTTTATACCTTTAATAGTTTGAAAAACATTTGCGACTTTCACAAAGGATAGTTTGTATTAGGACGGTAAAAAAAAACACTTAAATGTTTAAATGTCTAAGGTTTTTTAGAAGAACTGTTTCTATGCTCATGACCGCTTATTTGAATGAGGGAAACCCCATGCATCAACAGACGAAAGACAAAGCTAAGCGATAGAGACAGTAGAATTCTAAAGCAAGTATTGTCGAAAACTCATATATCTTAACTTCAAAGGTAGCTATAAAGCCTAATCCGACAGTAATAAGTAATGTTTCAACCAAGAATATATGTAAACATTTTAACAAAAGAGGGTATTTACAGGAAAGCAGAAATCTTCAAGCCTTTGCTCACGCAAATCAACGTGGAGTATCGTAAAAATAGCAGTATAGATAATAATAAGAATTAAACCATGAAACAAGGGAATAATTTCATATATTTGGACGTTTCTTTATTTAAATTATTTACATATTCCGGTTAAGTATACATCGGCAGCACTCCAAAAGAAGGAGGAAGTATTACTTCAATCGCGGTAACTTTTTAAAAAACAAGACAATTAAAGAAAATCCGATAAGCTTAAACTGCAATATATACTGAGTCAGAACAAAACCATAAATATAGGCCTCATCCCGAGTAGGCGTATTCCTTAATGTAGTGAAGGAAAGCCTCTTAAAACTGTGATTATTGGTAGAGGTAGAACTACTACATTCAGCCAGCGAAGAATCCTGCCCCACTCTTGATAACACAAAAATACGACACTAATCAACCAGAAAATGTAATGAAAATTTGGTTATACAAGAACATTCAAATTATGTATTATATTTATTTACAAGTCAGGAATTCTTCTTGGTTGCTCGAGTAGAGTTGGTGTAGCTAGAGTAAATGGAGAACTTGGAGGTTAACTGTGAAGTGAGCAAGTGAGGTGAGCGAGTGGCGAGGCAATGACAACACAATATGTTTTGCATCTCTTCTAGGTGCCACTAAATAACATGAAGTTGCTAGGCGTCGCCATTTTGGAGTTGACACTATCCTAATATTAAATACTTCTTAAGAAGGAGAACGAGAGGTTAATTACATATGTGTATAAGGTACAAAATTTGTAATGACTTTTGTTTCTTATATATTTTTCAGTTTGTTCCTAATTTGACGACGCTGATTGCAAATCATTATTATATTTCTTCATCATCATCCGGTCCATAGTGAGTTACACGCCATCTAATCTCAAAATTTGATAAATTTAAAATCATATTATACCGTTATTTTCGCTTTTCCGTTTCGAATTTTGGGGTTATTAAAATATGGCAAATAAACAATGAAAGACTAACAAGTTAGCTTCTGTTACGTTTTGTGGTATAATTTCTGACCGAAGCAGATGTGTCAAATTATCAAAGCTACCAAATTCTCTAAATTTGGCAGCTTCAAAGGTATCTATAGTGCAAACATATACAATGCATATTGTTGACCAAAGGAAGCCTTGTGCTCCTGAAATAATATGTGGCAGTTGTTGGTTTACTTTAGAGGGACGGTTGAAAAGTTCAAGAAAAGCTATGCCCTCTGATATTCCTAGAGTTTGGAGAGAACCTAAGAATCATTAAGATGACTGTTATTTCCGAATGGTTGTTCTAACAAATTTCAGGCAAGTTAAAGGACTTCTTACAGTCTCTTTCAGGACATGTCAGAGGTTTTCCAGTGGATTCATATCCGGAGAGTGATGTGGTAGTTTAGTAGTGTTATATTTTGTACCAGAGCTAATGTATGGTGGACGCAGACTTATGCCATCGGGCATTGCCCTGCTGGCAATCACATTGTTGGCATTAATTTTTGAGACCTCGGGCTGAATTGAGGATGTAATCTCCTAGAACACCTTGGTACTGCTGAGAATTCAAGGTACCATTAAAAACAGTGAGACAACCCCCTTCTCAACTTAACAGTCAGACTCATACCATAACAGAAAAGATATCTTGCTTTACTCTTGGTAGTATCCTCTCTCGATTCCACTGCTTCCCTTGACTGACGCGAAATCTAACTTTCCCCGTGGTTGAGAACAACTGGGACTTGAACTTGTTGGTTATAACCCCTTGTTTACTTGCGGAAAACACAACCTCAAGCCAGTTGAGGTGACATCTGCTGAAGGTTGATCAGCGTCTTTTGGCGGGCTTTATTTGAACTGAGACCTTGTGCATGCAGTATGGAACAGACTCACCTGGCAGATGCACTAACCTGGTTGCAGTATGTTCATTCATATTGCGGCCAGACTTCGGTTTTCTCATGATCCAAAAGGTTCTTTTTCTTACAGATTTAACAACTTCAGTCGTTGACAATTTCAACCATGGAAAGATTAACAATCGAACAACTTGCCTAAAGTTAACGAAGCCTATTATTAATGGACGTTCAAACAGAAAAGCATTTTGGGCACTTCGCGATTTTTTTGGTCAACATAATCGACAAACCGAGAGTGCGATTGGGAAAATTGTTCGTAAATTCAAACAAACAGGGTCGGTGGCAGATATGAAAACGCAATTGCGTGCTCGTTTATGCCGTTCAGCTAAAAACATTGCTGCAGTGCGCGAGAATGTAGCTGAAGATCCAGGGACCTCTATTCGTCATCGTGCGCAAGAATTGAACCTCCTCACAACAACGTTACATCGAATTTTGACAAAAGATTTGTCACTACACGCTTACAAAATTCAATTGACACAAGAACTGAAGACTGCTGAACATTTGAAGCGCTGTATATTCGTCCATTGGGTGCACGAGCAAAGACAACCTGGTGATGAGTTTTCACAAAATATCATCTTTAGTGATGAAGCCCATTTTCATTTTAGTGGATTCGTTAATAAGCAGAATTGTCGCATTTGTGCAAATGAATTACCCAGGAAGATTGTTAAAAAGCCACTGCATCCACAAAAGGTCACTGTTTGGTGTGCATATTTTTGTTAGCAGAATCATTGGGCCGTAGTTCTTCGAAAATGATGCCGGGAATTCTGTTATGGTGACAGGCGAGCGATACAGTGCAATGATACCCAAATTTTTATGCCCTGAATTGAATTCTATGGATGTATAAGATTTGTGGTTTCAACAGGACGGCGCCACATGCCACACAGTCAATGCAACAATGGCATTATTAAATGAGAAGTTCCCAGCTTGCATCATCTCTTGAAACAGCGAGGTCAATTGGCCACCACGATTGTGTGACTTGATGCCTTTAGATTTCTTTCTTTGGGGTCATCTAAAAAGTAAGGTCTATGCGAACAAGCTAACAAGAATTCAACAGCTGAAGAATGAGATAATAAGGCATATTGGTGAGATCGAGGAGCAACTATGCAGAGACATCATCAAAGAATTTGACCATTGAGTGGAGATGTGCCGCCGAAGCCTTGGCGGACATTTAGGCGATATTATTTTGAAAACATAATTGCCATGCCTCAAATAACCTCATCCAATAGTAAAATCAATAAATTTTTACCAATAACACTGTTTTATTTACTGCTAAAATCGATCCGTCTTAATAAAACAACCGTTATATATATATATATATATATATATATATATATATATATATATATATATATATATATATATATATGTATATATGCATATATATATATATAATATACATATATATATATATATATATATATATATATATATATATATATCGATGAAGATTGCTTCTAGAGAGCCTAAATTTAATGTTTAACAAAAATCCCAAGGCGAGAAAAATAGCTGGCATCATCCTTTTTATTTACCGGCGACGTTTCGACCACAATACGGTCATCTTCTTAGGCATAAAATACAAATAAACGAACAAAATATTTTTTTCAATGTTAGGAGAGCACACTGCTAAATGTACATCTAGAACCTGACTAGCCATTATTACCTTTGAATTTCAAATTTAGAGTTAAAGGGAATATTAGGAAATGGAGCTCAAATTTAAAATAAAGAGACTAGGGAAAGATTTTAAATATTTAAATTAGTTAGCGAGTGTATAATTGCTAAAATCTCTTAAGATAGGGGCGCTTTGATTTATGAATCTGTAGGGGTGCGAAGATGTATAAGAGAAAAACTTTCTTCCAAAAGAGAGAATATAAATAGCCTTTTTAATTACCAAATCAGAATGGACTTCGCCGTAGCGTGACGGCAGAGTGCTGGCATCTGGATTCAAAAGACCCGCGATCGATCTCCAAGTCAATACAGAAACAAAAGTAGGTGTGATCAGAATGTTAAAAGAAAAACCTAATAGACCACTGCATTGGTTTATTTGCCAGCTCCATGCAAACGAACTCCCATTGTGCCATCACATCAACAATTTGGATGAGAAAACAACGGGACCTCGTGGATTTGTGGGAACTATAGGAAAACAACTGGATAAATGTGACACTCTAAGACGTGTTGTTGAATTCGAGCCAATTCCAAATAACTTGCCGTTTTCTGACAGATGAAATCTGAACACCGATCAAAAGTATCTGTTTGATATCCTTCTATCTATCTCACAAGGTAAATGTTCTGCTGAAATGGCTCGTAAGAGTCCTAGAAAAATGTCGCATGCACGATGGATTACAACGGCAAATCGGATACTTCGAGTATATGTTTCAACTTGCGACCCTTCTGACACGCTGAAATCCATTGTCTTCTTCAGAAGGAAGGTGCATGAACCATGCTGGTTTGAAATAAAAGCTAACTCTTCTTCGCAAGATGGAACACTCAACCGCTTCAAGACAGTGCAATCCCTGCAAGGGATGAACATACAGATTAAAAATATAGTTGTCCCAGTAATTTAAAGGAATACTTATTTTGCACATGCGGAAAACATTCCTCTCTGTATGCTACAAGATGAAAGAAATCACATCTGAGAACTCGCATGGAAGAGAATTATCAAAGAACCAAAAGATTATAAAGGGAAATCAATACGCACTTTCAAGATAGCTGACATAAATTTTGAAGCTGACGACTACATCAACCTAATTAAAGGGCAGCAGACCGTTGTTACCGAACCTCCGCTGACGAGGACGCTTTCTAATGATCAACTTGAAGAATTTATCCGTCAACAGCCTAAATTGGATATTCCAAAGTTTCCTTGTCACACACAAGCAGTTGAGAGGTGCATTAAACTGGTCACATAAGCGTCACTAGCAGTTTGTGGAAGACAAACGGAACAGCTGTATAAGAAGTAGAATTTAGTTTAGGATAAAAATACCCTCATTTAATACCAAGAATGACTTCATAATGAAAGTTAATAACACTAAAAAAATCTTACTGCATTAAATAAATGGATATTGAATAATAGTGAAAATTTAAATATTTGACTGTTAATTCTTCAATTTCTTCTATTTCAGAGTGATGAGGATAAAAGTATTGATTGTAAAGTTTTAGGGAAACATATTTTTTAAAAGTTTTATGAATATAATATACCCCGTATAGGAGATAAATGTTGATGTAACAACTTGAAGTTTGAAAACAAATAGATAGAATTTTCCGACATTTTTGCTTTTTTTTCAAAATTTTAATTGTGTTGAGGAACCTAAAAATATTAATTTATCAGTCTGAAGTTTTAACACAATAGTTTATGATGTTGGGTCCATCAAAAAATCAGGGTGGGCAAATTAATTTCAAAAATATTTGCAAAACCACTCTTTTTCTATCCACTCATACTTTTCTTATAAATCCCTTGTTTATCGATGGCAACTCTTCCGTCTATGTATAGCCGAAAGGGCAGATTATTTGCTTTGGTTCTAAAGCTAATGACATGGGAAACCTTACAAATTATAATTGATCTCTTGTTTATATTTATTTGAAACTAGTGTTTGTTTGATGCAGATCGTTATCATAAATTTGCTAATTATTAGGATTACAAAGAAGCATTTAATGGATGTTTATGACATTCTTTGCACAGGATAGCTATTTATAATGGAGTAATGGCCTAAATAGGTCGTTTAAGAAATAAGTGGTAATTATCAAAGTATTTATATGAAAACTCAACGCCATACACCTTTTAAGGTGTAATTTAGCAGACATACAATAGCATTTTAAAAAGAGGCAAACTTTCCATACCATTATTTTGAATAATTTATCAACGTATTTTATATTTGGGAGGTTTTTATAGCTAAATTTTCCTAAGCTTGTGTTATTTGGGAAATAAATGAGTCATTTTAAGAGAAGTCCCGCTACATTACCCATATATTACATAAATTGACATCTCCATATTCATTATTATGTATTCAAGCAGATAACCGTCAGTTTTATATATATATATATTTGTACCACTTCGTAATAAGGCTAACGAAAGCAAAAAGATAGAAGGATGGAAGGGATAAGTTGAAAAAAGTTCTTGGCAATATTTGTTGCTTAAATTCAGTTTCCAAATAACATAAAATTGAAAATTTACTTTATAATTAGTATAAAAAATTCTCCCTTTGGCGTAAATGAGACAAAAGATTCGAATAGACACACGAATATGCATACGTTATTTTGAAAATATTGGTTCCTAACCTGGAATCAGTCTTTCTACTTCTGTTTATCTACCACTTTTCTTCACTTAACGCAGTCTACTCATCACATCTTCATTTTGTACTGAAGAAAAATGACTACATGCGAACAAAAGTCCTTTGAAGTTAAAGGAGAATTGGGAAAAGGGACGTGCGAGCGATGAGGAGACGCAGAGTAGATAGCTGGCATGTTTCGATGAGGTGCTGCATAATGTACACACGTGAGATGAAGTGAGCTCTAAACCAGTGGATAACTGAAACCGATAAATATGAAAGAGCTTTGTCGTGCTGAAAGGTCTTAAAAAGAGAAAGGAAGTGAAGTAGATGATATAGTACCCGAAAGGCAAATACGTGGCAAGGAATGCCTTTGGAATGAATCTGGTAGGAGTAAAGGCTTTCAAAAGGTAGAGCTTTCCTGAAGCATATTCCTATAGTCCTGATGCATAAGGGAAAAAGGATGAAAGCTGATACCACGGTTATAAGTAAATATGTATCTTTTTCGTATTTTGTCATAATTTATGTAATAATCCTGATCGAATGAGGTGAGTTAATTGTGAATAAACTCCTCAGGACCGGATAATGAAAGTCATACAATGATCAAAATGACAATTAGTGGCAAGTCAGTAAGTACCAGCGACTGGTCCTCAGGATGGCGTTTAACCCTTATTTTCTAAGGTAGAGTCACTGGTTTTGAGTCAGAGAAATGATAAACCGCCTTCGGGGGGTTACATAACGCTAGAGTGCAAAGAGAGGAGGAGATATTAATGCAATGAAGTACCTGGCAGAATATATCATACGTTCGTATGCCCTGACTCGACGCACCGCCCCAAGTCGCGTTTTCAGAAGCGCAACTTCTTCCTTCAAAACAAAGGAAATTCTGTCCAGGTAATCGGCCCGGTTAAGTCAAAACTGAAGCAATTTTCCATCAAGCAGAAAAATTAGCCGTTCTCTTCCAATTTCCATCCGTCAGCACTCCCCAGAAGAAACATCGTTTGTTTTGCGTGTTGAGTTGATGGACACGTTAAATATAATTTCCCTCAGAACACTCAGCTGAAAAACAACTTCTCATACCAGGTTCACGAGGTGAGTGCAACACCCACTCGGCCCACGTTGCCTCCAGAATCCGCAACCTCGTCAAGTGAACCCGGTCCGTCTGGCCACAAGTTAAACATTTTATTCAATAAAAGTAACACCGTGGACCTCCTGTTCGAATCAGGTGCGGTACATAGATGCTGTATCTCCATCCTCGTCCGAGATATATTGTGCACGTGTATCGTGGTCTCGGATAAGTTAGCCTCCATCAGTAGCACCAGATCACGATCAGTTCACCATTGTCCATGACAATATGGAACGTGCTAATAGGTTTCCCATAGTAAAGTGCCACATCGATTTTGCCTAATTCACCGGCTGGGGAGAAGTAGTCGCGGCCTTCATAAAGTTATGTGCGGTTCTAATTGCGCAGAACCCCAAGGTCTCATCAACACCAGTGGCTCAATCTCTGTCCACCCGCTCTCAAGCTAAGGGGTATTCCGAAGTACCCGTCCCCTTAGAAACTCCCGAACAGAACAACCAGATTGTAGAAACTTAGTCAATGAGGATTTTTCTAAGAAGCAACAGGATTGGCATTTCCTTCAACCCCTGTTGGCGAAAGCCCACGAAGGAATACAAGAAGCGGTAAGAGGTGGCAAATTTCTCACTTTTTGGATTAATAATAACCTTCTTTATCTCATTTGCTCCTACAGAGACTCTTTGATCCCATACAGTGTGCGTTCCGCGCTCACATGCGTGTCTCATATTCCAGATGGAACATGATAGCCTTTTCGCTGGTCACTTTGGCCACAAGAAGACCGCTAAGCGGATCTTTAAATATTTTTATTGGCCTGGGGTGGCCGAAGAAATTTTGCAATAACTATCAGCAGTTAAGGGGTGAGTTAAGCTTGCCCCATGACAAAAGGGCCCCATTATTTCTGAAACTTTCTCACGCGTAGCTATCGACCTAGTTGGTCTGATTCACCCGCCATCTAGTTAGGGGCATAGAAACATCCTCAACCTAGTTTATTTCGCTACCATTTTCCCCGAGACCATCCCCACTAAAAAGGATTTACAGCTTTTCATGCTCGGAAGCTCTCATTTCAATTTTTGCCCGCGTTGGATTAGCCAAGAAAATTCTGTCAGATCGCTGCCCCTCAATTTACTTCTCATTTAATTAAACAAGTAGGGAAACTTCTCATGATAAAACCCTTATTTACCACTGCGTTCCACCCTGCTGGAAGTGGAATATGTGAGAGTTAGCGAAAATCTCAAGGCGATTCTACGAAAGTTGTGTGTAGAGCAACCGAGCGAATGGCATTTTTATCTTCCAGTGGCTTTTTTCGCAAATAGGGAAATACTCATCGTACTTTGTGATTCGCGCTCTTTGAATTATTATATGGTAGGAATGTTCGGGATCCCTGAGTGTCCTTAAGGAGCTCTTTACAAATGTCAGTTTAGAGCATTAAATACAATCCTTGTATTCCTCCTTGATCGAGCTCAATAAGGAATTGGAAGAATGCGCTGAGTTGGCCTACCAAAACGCGGACGTGAACCTGGCCAAGTATAGGGCCTACCTGAATGGAAAATCTCAAGATCGGAGGTATAAACACAGTGAGGAAGTTTTGCTATTACTCCTGACGGACATTAACAAACCATTAAGCCGATGGGAAGGTCTCTTTAGGATAGTTTAGAAGCGTGGTGCCGTAGACTATCTCCTTAAGAAGTATCACCGGCGTTCAGTAATTCATCACATTGTAGCAATTGATGAAGTATCGGCCTTTGAAGGAAATATTCCCCTGGTACCCATGGGGGTTGTCCAAAATGCCTGCGTCGAGCAAGGCGAGGATTACCCTTTTCCCGTGCCCGAGATACCGGAGACCCTTTCAAATGAGCTCAAAATTAGCGAGCAATTAACGATTCAACAGAATGTTCAGCTCCTAGCCACCCTCGAGCGGTTCCGTGACGTCATCTCCGACGTACTTGGATGTGCCACCCAATTCGAGCACGATATTCAGTTGACGACCCAAAAAGCACTTTAATAGAGAGGTGGAAAATTTATTAAAGCTGCAAATCATTGAGCCTTCCAAATCCGACTATTGTTCCCGCGTGGTCATGGTAAGCAAACCGGATGAGTGATACAGAATGTGTATTGACTTTAGGAAATTGACGCGGAGCCTATTCCGCTAATTGACGAAAATTGCATTTGTTTGAACGGACGAAATATATTTCGGAACTGGATTTACGCAAACCGTACTATCAGAAGGACAGTGTAAAGAGATTTACTGCATTTCCTACCGAAAAGAGGTTAATGCAGTTTAGAAGGCTTCTTTTTTAACTCTTCACCGCTTGTAGCAACTACAAACGGATGATGAGACAGATTTCAGACGGATTGCCTAATGTGACCTTCTATTTTGATAACATATATGTTGCCACGAACGATTGGGAAACCCACCTCACTGCTCTTCATTCTCAATTACAAAGGTTGAGAAACTACAACCTTACTATCGAGCCAAACAAGTGTCATTTTGACCTTCGACACAATTAACTACTAAGGATTCCGCATAGGAAACCAACGATTAGCCCCGCAGGAAGAGAAAATTATTAAAGCAATCGCGAGAATGCAACTACCCGTTAACAAACGTTAATTAAGGTCATTTATTCCGAACTTTGCAATGGTTTTAGCCCTCTTATGCGATCTCTTAAACAAAACAAAACCCGATCCACTCACGTGGACCCTGTCTTCAGTTATCAGCTTTAATCAACTCAAAGGTAAACTCGCGTCTGCCCAGAGCCTGCGGTCACCTAATCCAGCCGATCCTTTTGGCAACAGGACAGATGCTAGCAACGACGGGATAGGTTGAGTGTTAGTCCAATAGCGACCTAATGACAAGTATATCCCCATTGCATAGGCTAGCTGAAAGCTATTACCGCGTGAGAGGAATTATGTTGTAATCGCGCGCGAAGCCCTCACTATTGTATGGGATATCCAAAATTTATGACTTATTTATTAGGCAAAGAGTTTACCCTTAAAACAAATCACAAGCCACTGGGGTACTTGAAAGACATAAAAAATAATAACGGTAGACTGATGCGTCGGAGCCTTCTTTTGCAGGAATTTCAATTCAAAATTTCATATGTATAAGGCTCAGAGAATTGTATAACGGATAGCCTAAGTCACAAAACCGTTGATTTTAGCCCCAATAAAACTTAGGCCTACCTTAATTTATGTGCGATTATTTTATGTACATAGGTATAACTAACTCAGGGTCCTTGTTAGAACCATTATTGTAAATATAAGCCCCTATCTGGTGAAACTGAGGCCCGATGTGCCTCTTCTGAATTTTTTTTAAAATTTTAAGTTGTTGAGTAATTTACCATGGCCAGGTCTACCATGAACTTTACTTTTAGGTACTATGATTTTTTTTTGTGAATGTGCTTATATGTAGTCATATCTATAACCTGGTTGAATTATCTATTACCATTGTATCGTAGTAACGGGTGAACATGTATTCTTAAAATCCGGAGTGTAATTATTATAAAATCAATGTATATATGTATTTCTTTTTGTTTTTAATTGGCACGACTCTCTGGGGTGTACTGGGTGTTCCCCTTTAATTACTATTAGTTGTGATGTCACTTCCCTTGTGCGTTCCATCTTGAGGTGGGAGCTGTGGGGAAGAAAGAAATCGAGTAACATTTTGTTTAAAGGAGTCGTGTGAAACGAGAATTATCGGGAAGAGTAATGCCATACGCCCGTCGGCAAGCTTCCGGCTAGATTAGCCGAGAATTTCTTCGGTTTAGTTGGAGCAGCAATACCCCGCCGCTGAGCTATAAACGCAAAGACGGTGAGACAGGGCTTAATTGCTTCCGTTAGCAAATATAGGAGTTCCGGAGTACGCCTAAATATTCTCTGTCACAAAATTAATCATGTAAGTATTCCGTCAGATTCCGCCTAAGGAAGAGTCCAGAATACGTACCATGCCCTCTTGGAGAAGACCACAGGTCGTGGTGGTGAGCTGTCTTTACGTTGCCCCCGAATGAGGAATCATTTACTGACGGCGCATATCCTTGAGCGATAGACCACGGTGTCATACCGGCCCACAGCTAGGATCTTATTTGGAACGATGGCGTTAGGATCGAAGAACCCGTCCAAAAGAAGCGCAGTCTCAGCCGTAGAGACGTTTTTCCCCCTCGAGCGTATACAGGAGAATCTTCCACTTCACAATTTTTCCCGAGCGTCGTCTTGTGGTACCCTCCCCCACCCCTAAAAAAATAGCAAGATATTTACACCTTTCCTTTCCTCGTCGAGGCGGTGCGACGCCCTCCGACTGAGACTCGTCATGTAGTCTCCTCCCGAGTAATCTAGGATAACTAAAGTGAATTATTGTACCCCTTAGGCTAGGATTCAATTCATAGTTTCTTGCTAAACACTATCGGGTTAGTACTCGGAGTATTGAGCCCTTACGGCATGAGTAATTATTGATAATTTTACCATTGCTGAATTAATATGAACTAGAGTGTAATTATTTGTGAAATATGTTTTGTTGTGTAATTAAAGATTATTTTTGCAATTCTTGTTTAAGTCCTCCAACCAACAAAGACTAATTAAATAAGACCATATTTAAAGACTAATTAAATTAAACCATATTTAAAGTATTCGAATAAAAAAAACCGCTCACTTAACGAAATTCAATTCCAATTATTATTTTGGGCTGTCGTAGTCCTTCCCAAAACAAACGAAGGAATTGAGAATTAGGCGATAACTGCCTAATTCTACAGTTATATATATGTATATTATAAATTGCAGTAGATTATGGTATTAATATACAGGTACATATGTTTGTATAAGTATATATGCACACCTGACTCTTATTAAGAGGCCAGAGGAATTCAACTCATAAAACCTTTAAATTTAAATTTTGAAAAATTTTGGCTTAACTCCTAGGAGTCCTCCCCCTCTCCCCCTTTGAAATAACTCTTCTTTTCTGAAAATTTCTCGCAAAGTAATATCCTTCTCCTGATAATGATAAGAAGCCTTCTACTTTGAAATTATATGTACTTGTAATAGTTTAACCATTCCCTTCTTTAGGTCTATCCAGATCAGTAGGAAATTCCTACATCTAATATCCCTCCGATCTTGAAAATTACATCATTGAATCCTGTCCTACCTTATTTTTTCTAGCAAGGAGCAATATGCTTAGATATAAACAAACACGCTTATGCACCAAAAGAATATGTATTAAATGAAGTAAGATTTGAAGGAGACACCTTCTTTGTACTAAAATGGTAAATTTAATTTAGCTCCGCCTAGTTCCGGAAATTTACATATAAAGGGTGTTGCATCAAAGGTGAATAATTAAAACATTTTTTTATAAACATGGTTATATTCTGCATATCTCTAATGAGTTATGTATGTCTCATGTTTAGATATCTAACGCAAGGTTGGACATATGTCCAACTGCACGGAGTCTGTATAGATTTTGTGATCCACAGAATTTCCGATAACTCTCCCACAGACTTGTGGTTCAATCCCTCCTATTACACCCCTGATATTAGCATTGAGTTCAGGAATTTTGCGTAGTTTTTTGGAGTATACCTGTGACTTCACATACCCACATAAGAAGAAATCAGAATAGGTATGATCGTAGGACCATGGTGGCTATTCCTAGTCACCATGAAAGGATATAACTCGTTGCTGAAATATTTCGTGGAATAATGCAAGCTTTTGGCGCGAAGTGCGGCAGGTCGCTCCATCTTGCTGAAACCAAAAAGGGTCAATCTCCGTATCTTTCAAGTTATGCTATAACTAAGTGGATATCATGTCTCGGTAACGTTCTCCAATAATGATAACTGCATTCCCATCATCATCTTCAGAGAAAAACGGCCCTAGCACTTAGTCTGCCATAAAATCACACCACACAGTGACTTTCAGTGGATGCATTTAACGCTCTTGAATTATTTAAGGATTTTATTTCCACAAATTCGGCAGTTCTGTTTATTGACAAATCTACTCAAGTGGAAGTGGGCCTCTCAAAAAAGTTGTTTTTTTTGTCAAAGTTTTCGTCAAGGCACAGTCAGCAAATTGTTTCCGCCTCCCATGCCCAGGTGGCTGAAGATGCTGTGCAAGTTGAATTTTGTACGCATGCATATGGAGATCTTTACGCTGAATTTGATGTAATGAAAAGGTCTGGATGTCTAGCTTCTTCAAACGTTGGCGAATCGATTTTCCCGTACTCAGAGTGACACTGTCTCGCACAAGAGCAAATTGTTGCTCTATCCGAAAAGATTTTGCCGTTGGAACTGAGCTAGTTGTTTTAAACTTCGTCATTTTTATGCGAACTATTGACTCGTTAGTTACTTGATTTATCCTTAAAAAGTTACGAAGTGTTCAAACTGTTTGCGTCACACTTTTCCTTTTCTGTAAAATGTATTCATGATGAGAATGCTTGCTCAGTTGTAAACTGCTCCATGACGCACGGCAAGTAAGTATTCTGAAAATCAAACGAAGAACTATTAATCGAAGTAAGGAGAGATAGCAAACATGATAAAAGCATGCCTTCAAACTTCAAAACAAAAAAGTGTTACAATTCTATTTCGGTTCCCTTTACAGAACAACTATTATTATCTAGAACATTTGTTGTAAAGTGTAGCTCAGCTCAGAATTCTCTAAAAGGTGATCATCTAATAGTTTAAACTTCTTGATATGGAACCCTTCTAAAGCTCTATAAAACGATAAAAGTTCAGCTAAAAAATGAGTAAACTGAAAAAACTCTCCAGTTAGTTTCTTAACAATTGTTCGGGAACTCCTCAGTCGATGAAAGAATTGCTATTGCTTGACGTTTTTCAGGGAGTTTGACAAACATGAGCAGAGAAAGTCATGCGAATATAAGGAGACAAATTACACTAAGTAACAAAATTTCACTTTTGTCTTGTCCTTGGGTTAAAAGTTTTATTTCCCAATTGTTTGTGGCTCTATTAAATGAAAAAAAGGTCAAGTTTAATCCCAAAACTTTGCTTTTGTAGCAAGTACTTTGAAATTTTAAATTAGCCCATTTATGGTAAATAAGATTATTTTGATTTAAATACTAAAAATATATAAAAAGTTTCAAGGGTTATGTTTTTTTTTAATTATAGTATAAACATGATATACTGTATTTAAAGAGTTATAGAAACAGTAATACAGTAGTAATTGCTATTATTTCCCTTATATTTTGTTTTTTGCGACCTGGATAGCAATGGCAGTTCTCTTTAATTCCACTTAGATTCAGTATTAATATGTTGAAAAATAAACGATAAAGCTTTCTAGAACTTTTGAATTTTTTTTATGTTTGAAGAATTCATAGAACATTTTAGCAACGTAGATGACTGTGTAAATACAAAGAATGGCTATACAAAAGATCAGTTTAACTCTAGCCATCACAGCGCAAACATCGTCACTCGGCATTGATAGAAGCATTCGTCACACATAGCATCAAGAGGTTGTAAGCATCTGACAGGCGCATTTTGCTATGTCTGCGGCTAATTTATTAAGACAAGAGCGAAAAAGTAATCTATAGAGAGATCTGCTAAAATGTGTGAGGCTTACAAGGCAGGCATATTTCATCATGCCAGTGCCAGTCTGGATCAAGACAAACTTTGTGCACCTAATTTGACCTGCGAGCTCTACAAAAGAACTCTGGAAGGTGAAATATATATATATATATATATATATATATATATATATATATATATATATATATATATATATATGTGGAAGTATGGACAAGTGTACGGGAATATGCGCACACAGGCTCTAAGGTAGGCCAAGCAAGGCGACAACTGTTATTGTTCTAAGAGTGCGATTTCAATAGATAGCTGCAGGTGCGTAACCAAGGAATATTCCAAACAAAACGACAAAAATATATTTTAATACATACTAAATAAAAGGCACAACAATAAATATGGATATATATAGGTACATGAATAAGACGGAATTAGGTTCCGAATACTAATTAGATAACCAGGGTTATTGAATGGTTATAATGAGAGATTTACGGTAGTGAGGGATTTACTATCTTTGAAACTCGAGAGTAAAGCAGAGAAAACTTGGGGCAAGGCCTTTGTGACCTTGATTACTCACGGGGGTAGCCGAAAACCATCGGCAGGTTGGGCTACCTTCTCGAAACTTGTGCTTTGCGAGATGCCGGCCTCTTGTCCTCAAGAGATCACCGGACGAACTTCGCAGGGGGGGGGGGGGGGGGTGACTTTCCAAACTCGGGTTAAGCGAGCTATCGGGCCACTTGTCCTCAAGAAGTCGCTAGAAGAACTTCGGAGGACGGCTTCTCCAATCCTTGATCCGAAGGCCTTTCAGAAAGGCTGACGTTGCCTCACGAGACTCTACCTCCTGACCAGAAATACGTGTGTGATGTCCAGCTCTTCCGTGGCTTGCGACCGTCACTCACACTTCTCGGCAGAGAGCTGCCTTCAACCGAACTCCATTCGGGGGGGTGTCGTCTAACCAAATCTGTCCGTAATCCCGGGAAAGGTGCATATATACCCGGAGTTCTCCAGAACAGGGAAAGAGAGAGGCTTTCTCGAACTCTTGTTATCGGCCGTGACAAACCGAGAGTCTCGTTGCGGGAAAGCGTAAGAGGCAAGGATTAGTGGCCAGACATACGACCAGTGGCTTAAGCCATAAAGGCTGTTCGCGGCGAACCTACAAAATAGATTAGTAATCTTCAGACCCGATGAGGGAGGGAGAGAAGAGTAAGACAGTGGAGAGGTAGCCTTCAATTTCAGCGTCACGCCTCAGTGTGAATTTTTGCGTTGACCTGGTGGCAAGTCCAAAAACGGTGAATTCGGAGGGGGTGGGGAGTATCAGATCGCTCCCTCTCCCGAAGTAATATCTTAGGAGGTGGGGAAATAAGTATATTTTAGGGGATTCCTCTACAATATATATATATGGTAAAGTTGCCAATTAAGACGCACTCCCACCCACAATTAAGATGCGCTTGTGAAAAAACTGCTCTGCAAAATTTAAGGAACACAATCGAAATCTTCTATGCTCAAAATGATCTAAAACCATCTACCTAAAAGATTTTGATTGTGGTCATAAAGTTTTTGCAGAGCAGTTTTTTTCACAAGCGAACCTTAATTGGGGAAGGTGCGTCTTAATGGCAAGTTTACCCTATATATATATATATATATATATATATATATATATATATATATATATATATATATATATTATTAGGTAAAAGGACAGCCAAAAAGTTCTCAACGACCTTTTCAGAGATTTTGTTCCCACAAAGTCCAATGCCAGCTTTTAACTTCAAGAGTCAAGCAGTGGGATTTGTTAGATGACAGTGTTCATTGACAGCTCGCCCAGAAGCCTCAAAGCAATGTGGCTTCATAATAGGAACATGTATCCATTTCGTTACCTTGCTCACACGTTCCAGTTCAAAGATGAATACATCAGTGTCAAGATCTTGTCAATGCATTGAAATATGAAGAGTACGTTTAGGATGTTATCGGATATTTCAAAATGGTGGCCTTCTATATGGGTCTCCACGTCGGCTTCACCAAATTCCCTTGTTATCTTTGTCTTTGGGACAGCAGGGACACCGTGACACACTACCATCAGCGTGATTGGCCACAATGGACCGAGTTTAGTGTGCGGAGAAACAATGTCAAATGGGAGCCTTTGTTGGACCACCGAAAAGTACTGTTTCCTCCTCTGAACTTAAAATTGAACCTTATGAAACAATTCATCAGAGTTCTAGGAGAGGAGTCTGCAGCTTTCAACTATCTCCAAGATTTCTTTCCTCTGTTCTTCTCGGCAAATGTGGAAGCCGGGATCTTCATCGGTCAACAAATAAAAAAGACCATGTAGTGCAAGGAGTTTCCCGAGATGCTCACCAGGACGGAAAAAACAGCGTGGAGCAGCTTTATTGCAGTGTTATTGTGCTTTCTACGTAATCACAAAGCCAAAAACTATCTAGAGCTTGTTGCGAACTTAGCGAGAAACTACGGCAAGATGGGCTGCAGGATGTCCCAAAAAATCCACATTCTAGACGCTCATCTTGATAAATTTAAGGAGAACATGAGAGTGCTTTCCGAAAAGCTTGTTAAACGCTTTCATCTGGATCTACCGGACTTTAAACGCCACTATCAAGGATAGGATAATAAAAATCTGATGGGAGACTATATTTTCTGGCTGATTCGTGAAAATAATTTACAGTATAAGCGTAAATCACGGAATACTACTTAATTCTAATATTTTTCTTGTCTAACTTATGTAATTCGAGAATAAATAAATGCTATTTTTGTATCATTTCGTTTTGTTTCTACTTTATGCAAATAAAAGATCAAATTCGCCACTTTCTTCCAGAGGGAATTGGTAAATTTCATATAAATATCATTATCCACATTATCCCAAAAGCAAAGTAACAGTTTTTGTTTCATGTATTCTAGACACATGAAAATAGAAAATAACAGTTGTTTCCTAAAGACAAAAATCGTGTTACACAGTGTTATTTTTTAATTTACTATTTAATTAGTAAGGAATAATCTATGCGAGGGGTGGGCAACCTTTTTAAATGGGTGTGCCAAAATTGGCAAAATCTTTGCTACAAAATTTTCTCACGTGCCAATACTTGACTAAAAAAAAATGAAAAGATATAAAATTAAAGATGTTCTACTTATTCATTCCCAACCCTTTATGATGCATAAAAATATACATATTATCAGATTATATTAAACAGATTTGAATCGTTATCATTTCAAGAAGAAAACAACAAATCCAAACTAGAGAAAGAAAAATTGTGGACCTTTTCATTTATTTACCATCAATGAGACTTCTGCTGCTGCCTCACTGATAACATAATTTATAACAGGTTGTACACAATGTGGTTACTATATAAAATAAATTGGAGATACATTTATTTAGTTTTCTTAAGTTAAGCATTTGGCTTTGCGTGCCGGTAGAAGTCGTTGGCGTGCCACGTTTGCACGAGTGCCAAAGGTTCCCCACCCCTGATCTATAAGTTTTTAATGAATAGAAATACATTGAGTTTCCAACCCGAAATATATACACTAATCATATAATAACAATGTATAACAAGTTTAAAAATAATTATATTAAGTAAATTTACGATATACTAGGAAGGAAATTAGATGAAACAAATAAAAATAAGTTTTTTTCAAGAGCTACTTGAAAAAATACCCCTTCTTTAAAATAAATTTGAACATTCTGTGTCTTCTATGAAGTAAAGGTTTTAATGCAATCAGCATACACATTCTTTGCAGCATTTTGAATGTCTTTTTAAAGTTCATTGTTGTTGTCAAATTTCTCAACAAATATTCAATTTAATTTAGGTCACAACTATCCAAAGGCCATTTCATGATTCATTTTCCTACAAATCCTTTCAACTCTAATTCTTAGAGAACTTTTAAGTTCGACAAAGAGCATTATCATGCATGAATACAAGTGACTTCCTTATCTCTACTATCTGTCCTTTAAATCAACGCAGTATGCCTGCGAGGGCAACTTACGCTATTATCTACTTTGAAAGGTTGTACTATGTTCTCTCTATCAAATGTAGCACAAATTATCAATCGTCCTATCCGTGTTATCGCTTGGGGAATGATTTATCTGACCTGAGTTAACAACCCAGCCTCTTCTCTACTCAGAGTGATTCTAGATTAATGTCTTAAGATAACTTGGCTGGTCAATTTTCATGTATGTTTGGACCCACAACAGATGTTTTTATTTGTTATTTGTTCAGCAATCGCTTTATGGCCTTATTCCTAACGCTATAAAATTTCATAAGAAACTTTTCGATCAAGACGAAAGGATTCCGAACAGCTTGAAAAAATGGCTTTTCTTCTAGCATAAGGGTTTTAAACTACGTTTACTACTAATTAAATTTTAGAAACATCCTCAAGGGTAAGAACTCATAATTAGAGTTGAACAATAATCTTGTTATCAACACGCTCCAACTCTTTACCAAACTCTGCACGTGCACAATATAATCCTTCTCTTCTAAGGAATTCCCTTTTTGCTGGCCATTTTAACAGAAAATACTAGTCGGGCTGGACGGTCGTTGTAATAAACTTCCAGAAAACTGAGTCTAAACTATGTAAGAGCTGAGAAAGTTAGTGTTGTGAGTATCTATTAAATTGTACTAATTACACTTTTAAACGCATCTGAGACACAAAAAAACGTGTCTTGGAAAATGATTATATGATAAAGAGTTTTGCAAATCGTCTATAAACATCTTGACATACTTTAGTTTTTGAGGGTGACGGTGATTTAGTAAATTTGATTTAATCGTTTGACAGAGTATGCATGATGAGAGAACTGGAAGGAAAGTTATAAAAGTTCAAGTAAATGTTCATTATTGGTGACGAATGGGTTCATGAATGTAGACTATATGCTGTGTGCTTTAACAAATTCTGAAATTTTAGGTGAATACTTAGTGTGTGACTCAATTGATAATGGTTCGGATGAGTAACTGATAGTAATCTTATGAACGATCACAGGAACGTTTACAGCAATAGAGAGCACGGTAATCCAAACCCAAGTGTATGAAATTTAAACCAAGATACATAATTAAATTTTTAGATAAAAAATGAAAGCAGTTGAACGGAATGAATTGAAGTAGATGTTGGGCGTGAGAAAAGAAAAGTAGAGTGATGAATGTGTAAGTAAAATATTCTTTTGGTGTCAAAAGATAAAGGATTAGAGTTCTGGAAAAGAATGTTCTATTAACATACGGATATCTAAGAGGAATGGGAGTGAATTGAGTTGTTAAGAGAATATGAATATGAATGAATGGATCGGAAAGGTGAACAGAGATCAATTAACCCATTTGTCGCTATTCTTCAAATGGACAAATTTGGTCTACACTTATTCAAAGGCGCCAATAATGAAGGACACTGTTAAAACCAATGCGTATATCTACCACTGCAAATTTGTAAAGAAGAATTTGTTAAAAAGTAAAAAGATTAACAAAAAATATATAGGTGATATATAGCTATACATGAATCCATCATACCGCAAGAAACAGAAAAACAGGATAATTCTTTTTCGGAAAAAGTTATTTCCTAATTCGAAAAATTCCGTACAGGGGTGGGATTCGAACTAAGCACACTGAGGAAGGGAGCAACTGCTTTGATCTCAATATAACCGCCCCTTAGACCCCTTGGCTACGCGGAAGACTAAAAATACTTCCGAATAAACAAGCTTTAAAGGCACTCTTCGCAAGGTCGATCAGGAATATGAAAGAGAGAAAAATTAATTGTGAATTTAAAGGCCAAACGAGAAAGTGAGGCAGCGGTTGCTCGCTGCCTTAGTGTGTTTGTTTGAATCCCACCCCTGTACGGAATTCTTCGAATAAGGAAAAAACTTTTTCCGAAGAAAGATTATCCTGTTTCTCTGTTTCTGGTGGTATACTGGATTTATTTTATCATTCTTTCGCGCTCATGAAAGATTTATACATAGCTATAAATCTACATGCTGACGTTGGGGCTAATGGTGCACGCAATTCTTCAAGTATAACCTGCAGCGTTAATTTCCAAATTACACTTGAACATAGCTGATCAATTTTGTGGGAAAGTATTTAGATTGTCGATATGACGGTGATTACAATGACTGTTCCTCCTAAGTATTCCATAAGAAAAGAGTTGCGTTAAACAATATGTCATTCACGAACGAGTCAATAGAAATGTAAATTCTGCCTGTATGCGGTTAATATTACAACGGATAACAACATCCCTAGTTCATTGGAAATGCATCGGTTATATTTCATATCAACGAAACGTGCCTCTATTCAATTCAACAATGCCCTAATAATCGAATACAATCGTTGCATCTATTGCAGCTGAAATATCCAGGTATTGTGATGTTTCATAAACACCTTCTGTGTTCACGAAATGATTTTTCTCAAATGTTTGCAAAATTCTAAAATTTAATAAATATCTACATAACGCCTAGCACGTTTGTGCTGTGTTTTAATTTTGTTTTTTTGCAGTGTTATTGCCTGTGCTTTCACCATTAGCTGTGTTTTTTTGTGCTTTCGGTATTGTTTACTAGCCTGCTCGCCTTAACTTTGTAAGAAACTTGATACCAGTTTCCGTTCGTTCGTTGGCGTCGACTGCTCGAGGGTATCGTTGTAATGTGTTCCCCCTAATCTCTGTGCTTGATCTGCTATTGTACATCTTCATCTAATCAGTAAGTAACTCTGTCATTTATTTATTGATTTTTTTCCCTTTTCCTTGCTTCTCTTCTTCTCTCAGCTTATTTCGCACCCACTTGTTTTGGGTTTTTTTTTTCAAGCCGCCTCGTTGTTACCTCCGCTCTGTCTTCCCGCCCACGCGTCCTCGCCCCCCCCTCCCCTGACCGACTGGTAATTCCGAATCTTCAGTATTTTTTTTCCTTGTTTCTTGTTTCTATCGTAATTTTATTTGTTCACACTATTCTATTACTCTTTATTTTGTCTCGATTGTTGTTTCCCCCGTTATTGATTCGCTTAAGCCACTCTACTTATATACTTAATTTGCTTTTCTCCCATTATTGTGTCGCTTAGCCACTCTACTTATATAGTTAACTAATTTGTGTTATGATTGATAGGTTAACGATTTTTGCCCTCAATGGAACTGCTACCAGTGTTTCTCAAAACACCCTTACTCACATTAATGCACTGGGAATTTCTCGTTCCAGCCTAGGCTAAACGTGTTTTCCGTTTAGCTCCTGCTCTTAGAAGCCCTGATTCTTTTTCACCTGCCCCTTCACTCGTTCTCTCAGCGTCTCGCCTCAATGCCAGAAGCCTCTTGAAGAAGGCTGACTACATTTATGACCTGCTCGTTAATACTCGAGTCACTCTCCTTGGACGCACGGAAACTTGGCTTGCCCCTTCTGCTTGCTGTTTAAATCTCGCTACCCCAGATGGTTACGTCCACTCCCACACCTCCCGTAACTCTCGCGGTGGTGGAGTCGCTCTCATTTACAGTGCCTCCTTCCCTCTGAATAATCTGCCCTCTCCCCCTCTTTTTTTTTTTTGAGCGCTCATCAATGTCTCTGATTCCACCCCCTCACTAACTATCTTAGTCCTCTACCGCACCCCCTTGATACATTTAGTAACCTCCTCGCTGGCCTCTCTCACACTGGCCACAATCCTAATTTCAAAGCCTTTTCTGAAATCCTTGATCTCTTCTTCCTCACCCAACACGTTTCTTCCCCTACCCACTCTCGCGGTAACATTTGGGACCTTGTAATCTCTGACTGTCTTATTTCCAACCTGACGACTACAAATTTGTCCAATGCTATATCTGATCACTTCCTTATCAACTTCAACTTTTCTATCCCATTCCATATACCTTTCAAGCTGTCTCATAATCCTAAGCCTTTCCGTCGACTAGCCTTCATTGATATTCCCTCCCTATCTAATAATGTGGCCTCCAAACTTCCTCCCATTGATGCTTCTGCCTCTCCTGACCAGATTCTCTCTTCTTTGGAGCAACCCCTTCTCCCTTGTCTTGATGCCCACTCTTCCCTTGTCACTCCTTCGAAATCCCATTGTCACCGTGCCCCTTGGTACTCTATGAAACTCCTCCGTGCTAGGCAGTCCATGTGTGCCTATGAAAGAGTCCTTAAAAAGGCTCACGCCCGTGGTCAAGACACGACCGCTCTCCCGCTTGCGTTCCAACTTGCGACAGATTTCTACGTGGTGAAATTAAAATCTGCTCGTGAAGCCTACTCACGTAATCTGCTTACTGATAATAGGAATGATCCCCGTACCGTCTTCCGCTTGCTCCGTCGTCTTATTTCCCCAGCCCAGGTCTCCCCACCCATTAGCCCTACTACTCTCTCAAATTTTCTCACAGATAAGGTCACTTACCTCCGTGCCTCCCTCCCTCAGCCTTTTGTCCTGGCTCTGCCATTCTCCCTGAATTCCCGCCTCAGCCACTTATCGTTTTTCCCGCTGTGACCGCGTTGGATCTTACAGCCCTGCTCTCGCGTTCTAAGAAATCGGGCTGCCTAAAGGACATTTTTGTCGCCTAAACTGTTATGTAAAATTCTGCCTGCTATCCTCCGAAGGCTTCTCCACCTGTTCAACACTTCACTTGCAACTGGTCTTGTTCCCTTTTTCTTCAAACATGCCTAAAACCGTCCAATTCTTAAAAAGCCTCAACTGAACCCCACTGACCTTTCTAATTATCGCCTGATTTTGCAACTTCCTTTCCTCTCTAAGGTTCTGAAGAGAGTGGTTGCTTCATGCATCAACAGTCACAAGGTGGCCTGTAACATTGATGAAACCTATCAATCTGGTTTCAAGTCAGGTCACTCCACAGAAATCGCCCTTATCACTGTGTCCGATTGCTTACGAAGAGCCGCGGAGAAAGGTTGTGCCTCCATCCTCGTTCTACTCGACCTTTCCTCTGCCTTCAATACTATTGACTATACCGTCCTACTTGATCGTTTTCACTCTTTCCTCGGCATATCAGTCACCGTGCTTGATTGGTTCCGCTCTTACCTCTCGTCTCGTACCCAATCCGTTGTGATTGACGACGTTTCATCCGACTCTACTCCCATTCGCTTTGGAGTGCCACAAGGCTCTGTCCTTGGTCCTCTACTATTTTGTATCTACCTTCTCCCTCTTAGTTCCCTTCTCCGTAATCTCGGTCTATCCTTCCACCTCTATGCTGATGACACTCAAATTTTTGCTTCCTCATCCCCCACGTCTCTTGCCTACTCTATCACTGAACTCCTGGCTGCCTACTCCTCCATTTCTAACTATCTGTCTACCAACTTCTTCAGTCTTAATCACTTTAAAACTGAGGTCCTCTTTGTCGGCACCCCTGCTCTTTTGAAAAAATCTAAATCTCTCTTTCCCTCGCTTACTGTGGGCAGTAATACTATCATTTTCTCTGACTGCGTTAAGAATCTGGGTGTTGTTTTTGATGAGCATCTCTTCTCTAAGCCTCATATCCGCAATGTCAGCAAATTCTCTATATGTTTCCTTCATAATTTCTCTCGCATTCGCTCTAACTTTGATCGCCAAAGTCTTGAGACTGCTGTTCATGCCTTCATTATCTCACGGCTTGACTACTGTAACTCTCTGCTTGTGAATCTGCCATCCTCCTTTCTCCGCCCCCTTCAACTTGTAAAGAACTATGCCGCCCGGCTTCTCCTCCGTCGACCTCGCTTCTCTCCCTCAAATTCCTTGCTGCATTGACTGCACTGGCTCCCTGTCAGATCCCGTACTCACTTCAAGATACTTCTCTTCACATTTAAGGCCCTAAACAACAAGGCCCCGTTGTCACAAACTGGGACCAGGTGACATGCCCAGATTCTTTAACCCAAAATGTTTATAGCCAAGGATAGATGATGTGTCGACTTTAAACGAAATCTTTATTTACAAATGTTTGACAATGAATCGACTTGAAAATTCAGATATATTCAAAGACTAGATTATCATAGAAAGGACCTAAAAATTAATTACAATTTGGATAGGTCGAGCTAAGGAATAGCCTTCTGTAATATGTAAATATATTTAGAGTATGGAAGACACAAGAACAAATATGTACACAAAAATAACGCACGTATGATATTCTTATCTATGAGACCATGGAGAAAGAAGGTTGAGCCACAAAGGGAAGCACTCACCGGTAACCTAACTACAATGTACCTTCGCGCAATGACCGACCATATACATATATGAAGACTAATACAAAAATAAGGGTCATTCACGACCACCAATATCAGGCCTAGTAAGGTCCACACAAAAACAAGGACTCCACACACGGTTGTTCTACCAAAGATGCACGAGAGGTAGAACACTCGCGGTCAACCCACACTAAAATACAAAAGGGGTACAACTCTGCGGGTTGTCTTACACTAAGTCAATTAATCACAATAACCTTAACTCACGATAACCTTAACTCACGGTAACCTTAAATCACGACAGCCTTAAATCACCACAGCCTTAAATCACGATAGCCTCAAATCAGGATGGCCTTAAATTACAATTGCCTTAAATCATAATAGCCTTAAATCACAATATCTTTAAATCACAATAGCCTCAAAGAGCAATAACCTTCCGAGACGCACGAAACTGAAAAATAAGTGCACGAAATCCACTCTGCTCCCGAACACAACTTTCTTCTCCAAGCCCCTCAAAATTGTCTGTCTTCTGTGAAGACAGACCATGGAACACTAACAAGTATGGATCGTTCAAAATCCCAATGTTACATCAACATACAATGAAAATTCTTAACCCTAAATATAAAATAACTTTCTTTCATGACAAAATCGTAATATTTTTAATCCAATTTTAATATATAATTAAATAACTAGGAGGGAACTAGCCGATCAAAGCGAAAAAAAATTTTAGAATTCCTCTGGTTGACGCGTCAGCCTCAATTAAGTGAATGTACATAGGTCCCACGATATTGCGTCACAGCCATCGTCAGCAAAAAATGCAAACTATCACATATTACGTGTGTGACACCCGTCTTACCTAGCTTCTCCCCTTTTGCCACGCCATGTCCCTCGAGCCCTTCGGTCATCACATGCACCTCTTTTGAATATTCCTCGTTCATTTCTCTGCTCAATGGGAGACTGCTTCTTCTCAATCTGCACCCCTAAGTTGTGGAATGGTCTTCTTCCTCTCTTACCACTTTTAAGCGTCTCCTGAAAACGCATCTTTTCAGAATTGCCTTCTCTCACTCTTGAATTTCCATTGAATTTCCATTCTCATCTCAGCACAACGTGCGCTCTGGGAAAGCCTCAGCCCTTGAAGAGCGCATTACAAAAGAGTTATTATTATTATTATTATTTTGATATTAATGCCAATCTCAAAAGCACTGATTTATTAATATTGTCACTTTTATTAAACCAAACGAGATATTATGTTACGAGCAAGCTAAAAGGATTAAGTGAATTAATAGAATATCTTAATTCATGAAAGAAAGAGTTACCCTAAAATTCCATGGAAAGGAAGCCAGTCAAGTACTTGACATAATTTCCATCCATCTCAACTTTCGCTTCATTGAAGATAGAGTAATATTTGTAGCTGCTGTTTTTTCCATCTTCCAACTAATCGTAAAGTAATTAATGAGTAGGTTTCAAGATTTCAGTTTTAGGTTAAAAAATCTTTCAAATATTAATGAGAGAGCTTTCAAAATTTGGAAGGCTTGATCAGATAATAGTAAAATTTTAACGTTGTTCCAAATGCAATGTTATTTAGAGGATGTTAAGTTAAAAACAGATTTCAAAATAGTAAATATTCAATCAAAAGATGATATGCTACAACAATATCCCTTTTATATAAAATTCTTTAAGTCTATGGGTAATGATTCATAAATTATGACTTCCCTATTAATGTACCTCTCAATGCAAATAAGGTCAAATTACTCGAGAGTACAACAATGTCTTTGGCATATGACTCGGTTTTCCCTTTTCTCTAAAATGTTTCATTCTCCTCATTATATCTGAAGACAGAGAAGCGTATTAAAGGCGTCTTCATTGCTAGATCAGCATATGAATGTCTCGATATTTTATATGCACTTTTCTTAATATTTGATGATAAAGATTGAATCACGCATTTAGTAATGTAAATATTTGCATTTTGCTTTGTGCAACAAAACTTCCTTTTGCTTTTTTTGCTCCGATTACACCTTTTCTCTATAACAGAAGGAGTAAGAAAGATATTCGTGAGCCCCTCTTTTCAGTCTTTTCTGGATATAAACATTCTTGACAAATGATGTCGGACATTTATTGGAAAGCACATTCCGAAGGCCTTATTTCAATATTCTTCTCCTCAGTAGAAAGTTAATATAATTATTAATATTCATTTTCTTCAAATCTGGTATTCCATGTTTTTTCTTATTCTAAATACATATCCATTTTCAGGTGAAAAGCCATTTTTATTCATTTAATTTCATGAAATTCGAGTTTCCCAGCAACCCGAAGGTCTGGTAGCGAGCGCAGCAAAGGCATGGCTTATATATATATATATATATATATATATATATATATATATATATATATATATATATATATATATATATATATATATATATATATATATATATATATATATATTTAATGTGGTAGGAGGCCATGTTGTATACAAGATTTGTTAAAATCGACAGCCATGGCAGCTTAGTTAAGCTTACGCTGCAGCTTATTAACCTTTTCAAAGAATTTCTTTTCAGATAGCGAAAGGTGGGAAAAAATGCTGGCGAGTGGCATATCTTTATTTGCGGAGACGTCTTTGAACCTTTTCAGAGGTGATCTTCTGGGCAAACGATGAAAAAATATACCAAAATAAGTTTGTAATTGCATTATTCTCTTAACATAAGATATGTTTAGGAACAATCAAAGGTGACAAAAATTATAAAGCTAGAATAATGTTTAGATCAAAAAAGAAAAATTATTTGATCTTGAGAAGAGAATATTTGTTTTGATCAATCAAATTTGAGAAATTTAATCAAGTTCATTTGCCAGAAAATCAACTACACTGAACATACCTCCCACCTTCCCGATCCCTGAAGAGTTTCTGCGAAAACGTCTTAAGGATTGGACCAAAGAGGTGCCTTTCTACGGCCCTGAGGGCCGGAGTGGTGATGGAAACTCCACCGGGTGTTCTTCGCCAACTTCTAGATGAGAACAGTTTAGGCAGCCATTTTCAACAAGAATTCTTCCTTGAAACCACCGATCTTCGCCAATATATATTGATGACATATTCATCAATGCACATAACCCTAGCCTGTTTCTAACCCTTATTCAAACCTTCACGGAAAAATTCATCCCTCAACTTCACTCATGAAACAGAAAACAACTCTACGTTACCATACTTGACGTCCTCGAACATTCTCAACAAACACATTATACGACTGAAGTTTACGTCAAATCAATAATTCTGGGTTTCTGCTTGAGTGGATCGTCTGAATGTCCTGACTGATACAAAAACTTAAGGAAGGCGTTCATTAAAAGACCCTTCTCTCAATTTTCAAAACTGGACATCATTTTGTTGATACAGAAATAAAGAGAGTAACTAAGCTGCACGTCTATAATGGCTGCCCACAAACGTCAATCGATATTGTTATAAATCTGAAGATGGACTCATGTCACAACCCAATGCAGAAAAAATTAAAAACCAAGCAAAATATTATCAAGCATTATCGAGCATTCATGAACACAGGATATAAGGAGGACGAAAAGTAATCAAAGCTTTTATGCACCGTAATATTATCCCTACCGATTACATAAGCCAAACTAAATTAGTAATTTATTACATAACAAAGAAAACTCGCGCACACTTCATAAAGAATACCTGCCTTCCCGCGATGGGCCACTTGCAGGAGGGTAATCTCTTATACGAATCTATGCAACGTCAGTGACTGTGAGCATCGCACTTCCTCGTACATTCGGATGACTTCTACAACCCTGTCTTGGCGACTAACAGCACATCTCCAAGACGAAGACATCAAACGTCAGACTGCAAAGCATCTGACGACCCTCACCCGAGAAATATTAAATAGAAATACAACCATCATTCCCAGGGAGAGTGATCAACGAAGACTGCGCATGTCAGAAACCGGCACTACATACAAGCGAAAACCACAAATAAACATACAACTCCAGACAGAAACCAGTTTGCCCACCACGCGAGGTCTTAATTATTTATTTGTTTGTTTTTCCATTTGTTCGTTACTTTGCGCTTTTTGGTTAGTATGTCTTCACTTGTTGGTATTTATTATGATCCGGTGAGTTTTGTCATTATTCGTGAATTTTTGTACAAACCGGGTGTCCGTAATTGGTTTACATGTAAATCCTCCTCCTCTTTCCTTTGGTCAGCTTTGTTTTTTGCACTAGGAAAAGTATATGCTGTCTCCATCCTTCTCCTTATGCGATTTGATTATTTTATTCCTCTTCTATTTCTTGGTGTGTTTTTTCAATGATTTTCTTGGCTCTTTTTTCAATTATTTTATTTAAATATTTTATTTTCCCTTCGCTGTGTATGTCTCTCTTTTTTTTCATCTCGCATCGTCGTGAGTTCGTAATTATGTTTAGAGCCTTATTCTGTATACGTTGCATTCTTATTAGATTGCTTCCTGAAACCGAATGCATGGCAATTGTTGGATAAATCAAAGTTAGCTGAATCATTGGTTGGTATATTTTTTTCTTATTTTTTATATTTAGATTTTTCAATTTGTGAAGTAGAGTTAGCATGCCTCGTGCATTTTTATTCTTTCGGTTACATGTTACTTGTAACCGTTTTTTGAAATTGTTAGGCCTAAAATCTTGCCTTCTCTATTATACCTATATGGCTCTTCGGCTGCGTAAACATCGGATAGTTTTTGCGATACATGGGTACAATTTTAAATTTATTTTTATTGGTCTTAATTTTTCATTTGCCTTCGTATTCGTTTAGATTTTCAATTTCTTTAGCTGTTATTCTGGCCTGCCTCTGTAGGTGCTATTAAACACTGGGGATCTATAGCAGAATAAGGTCGAAAGGCAACCACGGGCTCTTCTGTACCCACGTGGTCCTAACCTCACCACATGGAGCTTTGAAAGCACGGCTGAACTAGGGTGAGGGTGCAGGCTTCGCCGTTATGAAGCCACAGCTGTAATTGCTCAGGGAACGATTTCATCGTCTCCCATGTCCGAACTTTCTACACCAACGTTTTTAAAATCTCCTCCCCCCCCCTCCCGAAGGAGTCACCGACGTTTCCCCGAAATCGCACGTGTGTGTGTGGAGGCGGCAGCCGAGCCACCAAAAGCCACATCACCGGGCGTCTATATAATCCATCGATTCAGTTTAGTAAGCAGCACTAATAGACTTCCCACCTTCCACCAGGAACGAGCTGAAGGACGCTGGCCTTTTCCCTGCGATCGGAGACATCGGCGATTTCGATTCGAGAACAAAGGCTAAAACGACATCCATAAACTCTGCCATAGTCAAACGGCGAGTATACGAAAAGGATTCCCATCTCCGAAGGCCATCAACGAGTGCTCCCTTATCTGAAGCAAGAGGTAACCCAACTTTCCCCTTTGCAGTCATTGTTTCTCAACTGGCCCCTTTCTTGCAACGAGCACGTAAGCAATTGTAACCGCTGCCGCCTGCAGATCAGATTGATCTAGAATCTGGCTTACCCAATCGATCCATTCTTTGTGTGTGCGCCCTGGTTCAAAACCCCTCTTTAAATCACCGACCTGAATCTGACCTCCTTAATCCCTTAATTAACCCACCTGTATCTTGCGCAGACATTTAACTCCGTCTGTGCAACCATTCCTTTTAAACCCAATATTTGTGTATATTTAAATATTATTTTGTTGCTAGTAAAGATATATTTTCGTCATTGTCTTTCTATGGCAATCTCAACGCGTACTAGCTACCAGTTAATCTTTGGCCAACTTGCCCTCCGAAATATCTGTTTTAAAAAGGACCCAGCAAAGTTAATAATAAACCATCGCCACTAGACTCATAAAAATTTCTCCATTCACTAACGATCTTTAACCAACTTCGGCCCAAAGCCCCAAAAGTACCTACTTATATATATATATATATATATATATATATATATATATAGAGAGAGAGAGAGAGAGAGAGAGAGAGAGAGAGAGAGAGAGAGAGAGAGACAAAGAGAGAGAGTGTCTGGCCATTTCACGACATAGTCACACAGCTCCGACGTATACACAAAGTATGACGAAAGACTTAGACACCCTCCTTAAGCTAGACCCGCTTTAAGCTTGAATCTTTCGCCTGGTAGTTTCCCGTGTCTATATATCCATATCTTTCCATGACGTAGTCGCATAAGATTCTCTCTGGGTAGTTATTGATTCCTAGATTTAAAATCTTTTGCTGCATGCCTCCTTACCAGACTTTATCGAATGCCTTCGATATGTCCTAGCGTACAATATCCATACGGCATTTTTCTAATTTCACTTTGTTTATTTTTTTCTATGATCACGCTGATGGCCATCTCCGTGTTCTTTTTTTTTCTAAAGCCGAATTGTTGGTTGTTGCAAAGGTTGTTTTTGGTGAGATATTCATTTAATCTTATGTACAGAATTTTTTCAAACACCTGTCTGATGAAGTCGACAAGGGATATAGGTCTAAACTTTTACACCCCCCGAAGGCGGTTTTCCTAGCTTCGGGCTGAATATTATCTTGGCTATATTTAACTCATCGGGTAAGTATCCCGTGTTAATACAGGCGTTAAACACGTTCCTTATCTCCTCGAGTATATTATTTATTATTTTTATATATTTTTTCTCGTGATACCCGATTTTTCAGAGGGCCTTTTATTTAAAATATGAGATGATATTTCTTTATTCCCTTGATTTTGATTTCGGCGTATAATCTATCGTTCGCATACTGTTCCCCTTTTACGTATTTATGTGGAACCTATAAAATTGCCTCAAATCTCGCTTGCAATTCGCGATTGATCGCTCAATATGATTCGTGTAACCCCCGCTGGTAATTTTGAGCACTAGAACCGTCCCTTCCGTGCACTAAGGGATTCGCTCATCGTCAATACGTATATCATTAAAGGTCTTACAAAACGTAATTATTTTGAATTTTGGGGTGTTGTTTGATATCTTCCATCTTTTCTCGAAAGGTTTCATGTTAGCTATCTCCCTAGCCGTATTTTTCGCCATAAATTCACTGTGAACATAAGCGGCAGTACTACAAATTTGCCATATATCGTCCGTAAAATGAACTAATATCGAAAACTCGGAGGGTGGTTGTCGTAGATCACATGTGTAAATGTTGTATAGTAGGGGACTGAGAGAGATCCTTGAAGGGCTTACTACCTCCAGTTCGAATTCGGGGCCAGTATGTTCTATGATTTGTATGTAAGCTCACCTCTCAATTATGTAATCGCATAAAATCCTCTCAAGAATGGAGTTGTAGCATATTTGCAGGATCTTATATTGCAGGCCTCTTTTCCAAACCTTGTCAAAAGTTTTTTTGACATGGCGGAACACCAGGTCACCATGCCTTTTATTTGGCTTGAACTTAGCTAGCTTTTCCGTGCCTTGGCTAGTGCCGTGTTAGTCCCTCCTTTCCTTCTGACGCTGTGTTGTTGCTCGTTATGCAAGTTGGCATCATCAAGAAAAGAGTTGACTCTGTTAGCCAATATCTTCTCGAAGACTTTTCCACCAAATTCTAAGAGAGATATCGGTCGAAAGCTGGCATGGCTGAGAGGGGGTTTTCCCGCTTTAGGAATAAATATCATTTGGCCAATTTCCACTGGTCAGAAAAATAGCTGTTTTCAGAGCGGCGTTCATGATATTAAGTATACCACTACAAATGTTATGCAGGACCTGTATATATTTCTCGCGTGTATCCCGCTGTTCCCCTATGAAAGGATTTTAGAGTAATGGAGAGTTTTAGAGTAGTTATTTAGCTGCAATATTTCTTCAATAATTTATCCTGCGACACACAATGATGGTGAGAGGTCTTATGTATTTCTTTGTTTAACCGTTGTATTTAGTCTGCTTCAAATTCGAGAAAGTAATTGTCATTTTCTTCTGGTGTAATTTTAAAGATTGAAGACCAGAAAATCTAAAGTTTTCTTCCATCTCGTCCGTCTCCAAAATTGTTGTGTTTAATTGTGTTAGTAGTGTCTGTTGGTCCGTGATTAGCATCTGTAGTTCGTCTTTAGTTTCTCTTAGTCTTCTGTAGACATTATGGTTGTGACCTATCAACGCTACTCCATTGAACAAGGTCCTATATTGTTTAGCTAAGGCTCTTATGGGAGGGGTCCAGGGGGGAGCTTGGAGATTTTTATATTTAATACGGGAAGTGCTATTTAGATCAGCTTCATTTAGGTGATTGGTAAGTTTATTCAGCTCCTCATCTATTTCTTCTAAATTTGCTTCATGCGGCGAAGCGGGGATGGAATTTGAGAAGTGGGACAGGTAATTTTTCCAGTTTGCTCGTTTTTAACTTTTGCATTCTGAGGTTTGAATTTGAATAGGCTTCACTGATACTGTAATTTTAATAGCCTTGTGATCGCTTGGAATAAGGGGCCCCGTTCAATGTAAAAGTTGGAAGGAAACCTGATACTAGTAAAAACTATATCAGGTTTTGTGGCTTTCGTACCAGTTATGTATGTCAAGAAATCGGGTCCCATTCTTGCCATATACTGTCTGTCGAGCAGTGTTTCTATTTTTCTACCTTCAGTGTTGTAGGATGTATATTCCACCGCTGCACATCTTTCATTTCGGTCACAGGCGAAGAGAACGCTTCTCCGGTGGCTATATATTTGCAAGATATGGGGCACGGGCACGCAGCTGTGTCTTAGGAGGTTGATATCCCGTGGCTATGACCAGTCCCTCTAGGGCTGTACCCACTTGAATGGCAAGGTAAGATTCCGCTAGGTCTTCCAAAGTTTGGTATTTTAGTCCTTTTTGACGGCTATTGCGCAGCTGTCATTCCGTTCCTAACTATGATTTTACTATTGACGTCATATTTAAAAATTTTAAATGTTTTTGTGCTGTCAGTCCATGTTCAGAGATGAGTATTACGCCTGAGCACTCTGTCGTATAATATTGTCAAAGGTGGAACTTTTCCCGCCCAACCCATTAACGTTCAATTTTATTATCGTAAGTCTGTCTGTCATTTTGTGTAGCGTTAGTTCTTTAGTTTATGGGATTAAAGTAGACGCTTTTTCACGCTTTCTTTAGCCCCGTATGGTGTACTGGGCGGGGGGGGGACTCCATGAGTTTTCGGTTTTTTGTATTTCGTTTTGGTTATCGTGATGAAACAGTCCGAGGTCTGTTTTACCATTTGTTGAGCGAGGGCCTCTTCGAACTACCGCTTGGGAACCTCATGCTAGCATTTCCAATTATACCTTTTGGTCCTGAGACCTTCAGCTACTTTGTGTAAATCCAGCTCCCTTGGGAAGGGAGCCGACTCAGCTGCAAAGATTTTAAGGTTAAACCCTTTTACCTGGTATTTGAGGTGATGCTCTCTCCCGTGTGAAGAACAGGAGATTGACCTTGGGTGGCGGGTTTTGCAGGTTTGCCTTACTCGTGTAGAGGAGTAACTTTTGGGCACGTATCCTTGCATTGTGGGGCTACTCTAATTCACATAACTTCTTCCGAGGGCGGGTTCTATGGAAACCAGATCTCCTGCATGTGGTTGACTTCCGTGGCGAAGGTACTGAGACGTGTAATGCCGATCAAAGATTCAAATATTCAAAGATTTATTGAGTAGGAAATAGAAAAAGTTTTTTATAAATATTTAAAATTAAACATATATGTAAAAAGTAAATGGTATTAGTGATGAAAGATTTTGTTAAATTAGCGGAAAAGAGTAAGATATTGTCAACTGATCATATTTTTTAATCTATATATTAGTTATTTTTGATAGTATACATGTTAAGTAATATAAGCATATTACAAATTTTTAAGATTTTACTTGTAATAGTATTTACATATTAAACTATTTCAATTATTTTTATACTGCCATTGTTTGTTTTACTATTATACATTCGTTATTCGTTAAATATTATAGTACTTTGGTTATTTTAATACGTTCATAGTTTATTTCAATGTTTATACACTCTTAATTCTTTACTATCACATCCGATGTTTATTAATTACTTGCATTTATTTTTATCATATATGTTTATTATTTATTACTCTACTATCGTTTAGGACTATTTTTAATTAATTTAGTATCGTTTAACAATTCCATTATTTTAATACTTTGATAGTTTATTATACTGTTTATTCACTCGATTTATTATTGCCATTATAACTACTTTTTACGTACTTTTCTTTGATTTCATACTTTGCTAATTTATTCACTAATACTAATATTATTTGTCAGCCGACGAAATTTATTTTGAACATTTCACTTTTATTTATTATTTTATTTTAGAACATTTCACTTTTCGTTAATTTATTTTTACACATTTTTATTATTTGACTTAATTGTTTTTTCACTATTGTTGTTTGAATCACTAATATTTCTGTTATTCACTTATTCTTATTCACTTGCGTACACTTTTTCACTAATCGATTTCCCGACGTTTTCTGTCTACCTATAATTTTCTTATATGTGGACATGTTGACGATGTGTGCGCACGAGTCCGGAATATACATAGCACGTTCCATCAACAGTTCTCCTATTTCTTTTAGCGACCACGGTCCCTCGAAGGTCCACTTGTAGTTATCGCGAAGAAGTCCGTTCGAGTAGTCGTTCTTAGTTTCCCTTCACAGGCTTGCCCAAGACCTTGAGATCCACTTTTTTGCCGTCAAAGATGAATCCTCTTACTAAAATATCCCTTTTCTCGTTCAGTTTGCTGACGATATATTGCAAAATTGTACTGCTGCTTAGGTTCAGAGGGAATTTATGGCGAAAAATACGGCTAGAGAGATAGCTAACATCAAATCTTTCGAGAGAAAATGGACGATATCAAACAACGCCCCAAAAGTCCAAGTAATTCCCATGTTTTGTAAGACCTTCAATGGTATACCTGGTGACGAGGAGCATATCTCTTACTGCACGAAAGAGACGGTTCTAAGGCTCAATATCACCATCAAGGGTTACACGAGTCATATCGAGCATACAGTCGCAAATAGCAAGAGAGATTTGAGGGAATATTATAGGTTACGTGTCTTAAATCCCTCAAATAAACTTAAGATATTCAATGCGTGCATTCGCTCGAGGCTTCTGTAACCCCCCGTGCCGCTGAACGCGATATCTGAGACCCACATTGGAAAGCTACATAGACACAGAACAAAGCGGTGCTTATCATCACAAATACCCGAAGGAGAGGATACAAAAGACAGAGAGAGATCTAAGACTAGGTTGAATTATCTCCGATTAATGTGTCGCGCCAGGAGAGAGCAAAGAAGATTTGCGGTGACTGGATTAGGTAATAGGTAAGATACTAGCACCAATTTGCAGGATTCGAAAGGGGTAGCGAAACCCTCCACAGAATGGACGAGTGGTGGTCTTATTAAATCCAAGTATACTCCACATATATAAAATAATATGTTTAAAATTGGAATAGAGAAATAAGAATGTATAGGTGAATTAGCATCTATGAATTTGAATACAAAAGTAAGGAATATAAATATATATGTTAATGTATATATATATATATATATATATATATATATGAGGCAAGCGGGCGTTGGAAATGCTCGTGGGACACACGAATGTACGAAAATCTGAATGGTCAGAGACATCTGTGTCAATAAGTCAACACATAAACAAACATTTTGCGTCTCAGAATAGATTTATCAAAAGCCGAGAGTCTACGAAGCACCTGGGTATATACACACATAGACCAAGAGGAATTGTACACGAAGCTGCGACAGGCGTAACATATCATATAGATTAATCTTGGGATATGTAATTAATTCGACATACACGGCTTTGGGTAGCTCTGCCTTTGGGGTGGAGAACAATGAACTCGACAACTGAAGCTCATCCAACAGACGATTATAGGCCACACCCTCTATAAAATAAGCATATAATTAATCGGAGCAGTCTTGTTAGAATTAGTATTGTATTATTAAGATTATTAGACTACTGTAGTTAAGAAGATTATCCCGTTCACGTTCCTGCTTATAAATTCACCAAGTCTTGTCATTCCAGAATTTAAAACTTCGCGTTGAAAATATATAGACTACTATTCGCCCGCAAAGTAATTTCGTGACGTGCTGCTTGCCCCGCTAATAGGCCAATTTTAGAAGCAAGTATATTTTTGCAAAGTCCTTCTTTACCTTGATTTTCCCTGAAACCATCGATAAGCGCAGCCAAAATAAGAACACATTGAAAGAATCATATTTGGAATCAGATACTTAATTCACCTTTATATAAGTTGGATACCCCTATAAATTGGTAACAAACACCAACCCCTATAGATTTGGCAAGCCATTGGCACCCGTCTTACCCCCAAGTTCTCTCATACAAACTTAGACATCGAGGTTGCTCAACAAATAAGACTGTTCAAATGCAGCAAGGCAATGACAGACAGCGACGTGACTCCAAATTACACATGATAAAGTCGACAAAGTACAACAAAAGGCTAACGTAGTGTTCAATCATTCTTTATTATTTAACCATACCTATTGTAGGGGAATGGTCACTCCCCCCCATCCTGTCCACTCTTGGTGCAGTCACAAGGCGGTTACCGCAAAGACATCCGTCGAAGGCATCGACGGGGTCAGTGCTTAACCGCAGTGTGGCACAACTTGGTGCCATGAAAGACCCTAAAGGTCAAAAGGAAAGATCTCCCCCAGGAGAGTGGGATCCAGTTTCACGTCAAATAAGAAATTGGAGACGTGTTTCTCCCAATCTCGAAGCTAACGAGGAGCCGATGTTTGACTTCGTGTGAAAAACCGTTGGCCAAAAGAACTCTCCTTGGGGCGTCCTGGAGCCCCTCTTCCCCTTACTACTCCCCCAGTGGGGTGACGAGGTATAAATGAGAAACTCTGAGGAAAATCGGGGTAGTATTTGTCAGTTTCTAGGTGGCGAAGTCCTCAGATCCAAAACCGAGCTACCGAGACTGGAGAGGTAGTGTACTTGGCTCGCCAGACCAAGAAGTACCCTGCAAGAGAGGCAGGGCTACTTACCTTAAGGGGCTAAGAAGCAGCTCATCCTCGAGCTAAATCCCTAGTTATCAAACCAAACGATAAGTTAACTTTGGTAAGTTCAACTTACTCTCGCCAGAGAGACTCCTCATATCCTGGTGCACCTTAAACACCAGGGGTATTCCTCGTCCGTGAGGAAGTAAGAAAAGAAGAAGGAAAAGTCTTCCTCCTCGAGCCCGTTATTCGGTGGCCACACCAAACTCTTAAGTTAACTTGGTGAGGAACCAAGTTCAACTTGTTCTCGTCAGAGAAATCCCCCTCCGTTTGCTTGCCCTTGAGGAAGACTGGAATTAAGAAAAAGCTCATCCTCGAGCTAGTTCCGGGTTACCAAACCGAACGTTAAGCAATTTATTCTCACCAGAGAAACCCCCCTCCGTTATCCTCGCCCTTAAGGAAGACCCTCCCCGAGTTCAGTCCTCGTCCCTAAGGAAATAAGTAACGAAGGAGAAAAGCTCCTCCTCGAGCTTGTTATTTGGTGATCACACCACACTCCAAGTTAACTTGATTTAAGAACCAAGTTCGACTCACTCTCGCCAGAGAGCCTAAGACTGCCTAGGTGTTGAATAAAGCACCGTATTGGTGGTTCTCGTCCTTGAAGAACCCCCCCCCCCCGGAAAAACGTGTGGACCCCCCAGCTGCTACCCTCGCCAAAACGACCGTGGAATATCGCCCATCTACGAAATAATCCATTATGAAAATAACTTCTGTTGAGGGAAAAATACTTCTTGAGTCTTTAATTGGAGACCAATTCGTGGATCACTTAAAGTCTAAAAACTTGAAAAATACTACACAGCTTTGCATTAGTCGCCAACGTTCGTGTTTGAGTAATTTGCTAGATTTTCTTCACGATAGTTTACAACCTTCAACGAATCGTTTCATACTGTACCACATAAAAGCCTTTGGATGACGTTAACACACATTTACAGGGGCTACTGTAATTAAGTTTATTTAAAAATGGTCAACAAACCGCATATAGAGAGAACCAGGTTTTTTAAAAGTTATGTTACACTTGTTGTTTTATATCTTTTAAGAGGTTAACGTGTGTGATAGAAAATGTTTCTTCAAATAACCTTAAAGTTCTAATTTTCCAGGACGTATAATTAAAACGTCTTTACCATTGTGTGCAGGTGTGTTGGGATGGAAGTGATGAGAATCGAGATATTTGCTCTCTTCTGCGTGGGCCACAAGTCTGACATCGCCAAGCGACCTAATATAATCGCGATTACCGTCTACAGAGTCTCGGAGAGGCTCAAGAACGACAAAGACATCTATGACTGACCAAGTTGAGGCAAACCTCAAATTTCTAACCGTTTGGCTGTGAGAAAGGCCTTCAAAACTACTCCAAAGCTGAAAATGACTGTACTCAGTGCTTGAGGTGCATGGAAAGGCCTCTGTTTGCTACACTTATACTAGAACAATTTAGGAAGCGCATTGGTCTCTTTCTCAACGACTTGAAGTATCATGGTAATCGAGTTCTCATTTTTCTGAGGAAAAACTTCCAAAGATCGCTCCGGACATCAACATGCAGAACAAGCACGTGGCAAGCTTCGATCTGGTCTCCTTCTAGTTCTGCTCGGTATCCACGACAAAGCACCTTGCCTCCGTAATGATCCTCGGAGTTGTGGCTTAAATGAAAATTTTAGCCACAAGAGTACTGCGCTGGGTATGTCTTTCAGGTGGAGTGTATTAGAGTGGTAGAATAAAATGGTATTTTCGAAATATCTAGGACAAAAATCTGGAGTAAGTGTTAGAATGATCACAGATAGGGACTTGTACCCCTTGGTCTATCCCTGTTCAAAAATCAACTCCCTTTTATTTTGAAATTTTTTTGTACATTTTCCCATGCTTTTAAGCTGGAAAGCCGAAGAAGCCAATTATTTTGACCAAGGATGTTGGAAAGCATTGCGGGGTAAACTTTATGCCTTGGAATCGGTGGCTCTATGCGGCAATGCTTCTCAACAACCTGGGCAAAATATTTGTGATTTTCGGCTTTTTCATGTTAAAAGTAATAAGAAAATGTTCAGAAAGCTTTTGTAAATAAGAAAAGGCTGATTTTTAAAAACAACTCCGTCCTCGATGGTACCTAATGTTCAGTGAATCTATAAATTAACAAAGGTGAATAAAGAAAAATATGGGAAATATAAAGCAGTTCGATAAAAATACAAGTGATAATGAAAATACACCAATTGCTTCTTCCCATGTTTAATCCTCTATTCCACTTAATATTCGTAATGGATATCGTTCCCGCCACTCTCGTAATTCACATTTTACTTTTTCAAGCGTCATTGATTTCAAAGACCCAATTCATCCTTTTGGCAATTTGGCAACATCATTTATTTCCGGGCAGAGAATCATTCCTCCGAGTCACCCTTTGATGTGAAATAAAATTAATTACCTCTTCACTCTCGTAATTTACCCTCAAGAATTCTTTCCCGGGTGGTAAAGAAAATCAGTTAAATAAGAAAAAATAACTTTGATTGTTTGTTTATTTGCTCAGAAGCATTACATACCAAAGTCGTTAATTTTTTCCTATTATGCCCTATAAATTTCATTTCACGGAGGAGAAGAACATAGAAATGAGTGATTTTGTGTTATTCTTGGCACAAACCCACAATATCCTTGATTCGTGAATTCCATCTTTTTTAATCACGATTCTACTTTTAAAGTCATTTATCAGAACGTAAACACAGCTGGAAGCGTCGCTTAATTCCAGAGAAAAAGGCGGGGTTTTTTATTGGTGAAATAGCAGGAAAATGGTTCGTAACACGTCTTTAAGAGGTGCACTGTCATCATGTGATGGCGTTCCAACTTTAGCCGATTCATTCTCTGCCCAAGAGCTTCTCTATGAAAAACCTATGTAAATACACCCTCAACGTGGCTTTCCATCAACAATACTTAATTTATAGCTTCTCTGAGAGAAGGTTTATGCAGGGAATAATTTGGGAAGAAAGTGGTGAGGTTGAAAAGTAAATATATAGTGTGTAAAGCCAAAAGAGGAGACTTCTTATGGGTACAAAACGCAATGTCGCGCGAATCTCCTGTATACAACTTTCTAGAAATATTTGGCAAAAAAGATCAATCATATTTGCGGGCGATTTAAACGCCCGTAGTCGAGCTTCGAGATACACAAGATGCTTAAACAAGGTGGGGTAAAATATTGATATCATGCTGGAGAGAGGGATAGTTGAGAGAATAGGACCCGAATTTCTGACCTACTTCGGGGCGAAGAGTGCCGCAAAACCACACATAGTGTTGGCCACACCAGGACTCGTACTACACAATCTAATCGAAAGAGGCACTCCTTCAGTTGGCGGTCATGAGATTATGGGAATGTTCTTATCATTAGACCCTATTCAAATTAAATAGCCACGTAGAAAGTAGTTTGGATTAGCTAACTGGACAGGATACTATGAAGACCTAACGATACACCAACAGATCAACCTAGTCGAATCAACATTAGAGGATATTGACCATGAGCATAAAAGACTAATGGAGACATTAATAGAAGCTGACAGAAGACACGTCCCTTGAGAACTCAGCAAATCGAGACCCAAGAAAATCAATACACAACACTAATGGAAGAAATAGAGTTCAACGGCCCCCAGAGATGAGATAGAAATCGCCTAAGGCAAGTTAGAGAAGAATTAAGAAATGCAATACCAGCCGAAAAACCATAAGGTGGGATAGATTTATATAAGCCATTGATAGCGAAACTAACCCAACGAAATTTTAGAATAAAATAAATCTAGCTAGGGGAAAAAAAGAGTCAAGGCCCAAGACCGTATTAACCCATAACGGAGGGGAAGATAAGAATCTCTTGAAATAGAGTCTGACTTTCGCAGTTATTGGAGAAGCGTATTTGACATCTCGCCAGGAGAAAATAAAGATTTTGACCGATACCATGAAATTTTAGAATAAAATAAATCTAGCTAGTGGAAGACTTGGAAGCAAATCGACAAGAGATATTCCCGAATAATGCCACAATAAACGCCTGGAAAATAATATTCCTACCTAAACTCGGCAAAACTCCCAATAGCCCAGATAATTTTAGACCCATAACCTTATTGGAAACACTGGCTAAAATATTAGAAATATTGATAAACGACAGACTGACGAGACATCTGGATTAAACATCTTTGATCTCAGCCCACCAACATGGGTTCAGAAAAACTAGAAGCACTGAGACATCGTTAGCAATGTTAGTGGAAACCGTGGCCAGAGCAAAGTGTGACAAACATTAGGCGGCCCTAGTCCTTAGAGAATTGTCAAAAGATTTTGAAAAAGTATGGAGAGTCGGCTTAAAATTTAAGATAAAAAGACTAGGACTCCCCTCACCACTAACAAAGTGCTTATGCAACTACATCACAAATAGATCAGCCTACATATCCTTTGAAGGCTTTGATGGACCGTACTTCTAAGTCCTACAGGGGATCCCTCAAGGATGATGTATAAGCCCGACACTCTACAGTGTATGCACAATGGATCTTCCCAGCCCAGTTAAAGAATACACCAGATATATACAGTTCGCTGATGGTATCACGATTATAGCGAGTAGCACATACAGGCACCCCCAGATGATGACAAAGATAACAGCGGCTCAAATAGCGAATATTAATGAATTTTGGCAGAAGTAGAAGATTAGAACAAATTTAAACAAGTTTACTATTATCCCATTAGAGAGAAGAAAAACAGACAGAATTAGAGTAGATGATAACATATATCAATTTAGAGATTTGAAGGTGCAAAACAAAATAAAAATTTACAATGCAGTTTGCCAGTATACGTTGCTCTACCTAGCTGTTCCACTGAACAGACTCCGAAAGACGAACACACTTAAACTTCAAGGAGTTCAAAATGCAGCAATATATATTATCTCAAACAATAGAAGAAGAAAATACAAAAGACAAACTGACCTGCACCAAGACATCGGTATGACACCAATAAATGTGTCTTAGCACAGGACAGGATGAAAATTATGGGAAAAGTTAAATGATATATTAACTGACGGAGAAAAAAGAACCATGGACATCCCTCACTTCTACAGGAAAAACAATAGAGGTAAATTTAGAAGCGAAAAATCTATCTCAAGAGAGGATCCGCCCCCAATATATAATAGGTGAGATTGCAAAATGATTTCACACATCGAGATCAAGGAATCTGCGTTAGACATTGAAAGAAGAAAATTAAAAAAAGTGAAGCGCGAGAGCCTCTTTTATACGAAGAATATAACGTGAGGAATATTAACTAGGAAAACTACAATGAAGATGGATGGTCACCCAGCAAACTACATTAACTCAGACTCATTATTTTTCACCACTATACCCTAAAACCTACTGTCCACTCTACTCTTACTGTACACTTTCATCTTTTAACTTATTCCAGACGTAAGACATAAGACGCTCCCGTCAGATAAAGAAGTTGACATCGAGCTCTCCAAATTTTCTTTTACCTTTAGATGAAGCGACGATCACACTGATTACCCAGGCTACGACACTACGAGATTAGGGAAGGCTTCTAGTCCCACAAGCTACTTCTATTTAACTGATTTCTATTTTCACCCGTGTTTCTTCTTCTCCTTACTCTCCAAGGCATCACGCTGTACCTTCTCACTTAGGGCCACCAAACACTGTAGGACCTGGGAAGAAGGGTGTTGAGGAGCCGAACATTTGAAGAATTCACCTAATTTGAGGGAGTGTTCTCTCATCTAACGAAATCCAAATTGAATTTTTCGGAAAGAAAAGCAAGAGTCATGTTTAGAGAAAGAAAAAACCGGCCTATGCTTCAAATAACACTATACATGTAAGTGCAGCAAAGTGGGTGGTGGAATTCTAATGTTGTGGGGCTGTTTCATTTTATCGGAAATGTGGATACAGCGATGTATAGGTAAATATTAGAGAAAAACATGAATACTCCAGCCAGATCTCAGAATATAAAGCGAGGTTGATTATTCTAACAGGAAAATGATCCAAGCACACGGCTAATGAAACAAAGATTTGTTGGAATTTAACATAATTAATGTTATTTAGTGGCCTAGTCAGTCTCCTGACTTGAAACTAATACAGACTGTGGAGGAACATCAAACTGAGGATCTAGAGCAGGGACTCGAGAAACTTGGAGGACTTCGAGTCAATTTGCATTTTAGAATTAAGAAAGATCTCAGTAGAAAGAGGTTGATTACACTGTACATCAATATAAAAAAACGAAAATGAGAATAACCTTTTCTAGGAGTATTTTTTGGGTAAATTACGAATATAACATCCTTCTCTTTCTGTGACCCTCCAGTTTATCGCAAATTAGCATCTTACTTACGTTAAATACACAGGTGGTTCCGTAGGGATTGAATGCAACCAGGATTGGGCCAAAACCGACATCTCTAAGTTATAAACATATGTTGATATGATTATAATAGTATTCCTAACGTATTTGTCAACCTAACCTACCAAATTTATCATAGTATACTCAATAGTTTTTAGTTATATGGGTCCAAATACATGGTACATTTTAAGTAACGCTTGCTAATTTTGTAATTTAGAATAAATGCTTCCTAATTTTATTTTTTTTATTTAATATTTGTTGCTGTTACTATTTATATTATTTTTCACATACAAAAGTCTTTTTTCTTTACAGGAGACAGAGCTAAAATGCTTAGAGAATGCAAAAATTCCCCAGATAGTTTTTGTTATATATCTGGCTCAGTTACTTTAAAGATGATAGAATAGACAATTGACTAAACATGTGAATCAACTTTATGAGCTCTACTTTGGATGTAAAGTGGGTGACCAGGACAAACCTGGGCATCTCATATAAGTTGAGTCAGTTGTACAAGTATCCTTTCTGCTTGGGTGAAAGGCAAAGACCCTGACCTCATGTTTGGTGCACCAATGATCTGGAGGAAGCCAAAGGACCATTCAACGGATTGCTAATTCTGCTTGAGAGATATCAAAGGTGGGTATTTAATATGTTTTCCTTCCTTGTATTTAATATATTTTCAAGAGATGTACAAAGGGCGGTCAATAAGTTTTGCAATTCGGATATAAGGAAACGAGATATGAGGAAAAGTGTTTTATTATTTTTCAATATAACTACCCTCGACTTCAATGCACTTGCGCCACTTGTCTCTGAGGCTTTGAATTCCCGACAACCAGAAATCTCCCGACTGCTGTTCAATCCCCTCCTGGACGTCGAGCTGGACATCTTTAACGTCTCCAAACCGTCCTCCACGCAGTGCAGCATTGAGCTGGCGAAATACAAAGTGGTCGCTAGGGACCAGATCTGGACTGTAGGGGGGATGGTTGAGCTCCTCGAATTTGCACTCGCGCAGGGCAGCTTGTACAACTCTGGCCTTGTGGACTTTGACGACGTTGAAGTCGATGATGGGGCGTGAGGTTTCTAGGGACCCAACTAGCAGAGACCTTGCTCATGGCCAAATTGTCGTGGATTATGTTGATAACACTTCCATGTGATATTCCAAGTTCTCGCTTGATTTCTTCGACCTTCACCCGTCGATTTTCGAGGAAGATCCTCTCCACACGTGCCACATTGTCCTCGTTGGTCACGTCTGACGGGCGTCCTGGACGGAGGTCATCTTCAAGGGACTTATGACCATGGCGGAGCTTCCTATTCCAGCGAGCAATGGTTGCATAGGAAATAGCGGGTTCGGTATACACTGCAACCATGCGTTCATGGATCTCTTTTGCATTCTTGCCTTCCTTGTTTGAAAATTTGATCACTGCGCGGTGCTCAATCTTCTTCATTGTAGAAAAATTTGTGACTGACGATCTGTAATCAGCTACTGCTTCTTAAATAGACTAGGCAGGAGCGTGCGGCTGCAGGTCCTGACTTTCTAATAACTTCTCCTAACAACCCCACAAACAGCCATCCCCCTTCCTCTGTTTTGCCCTACCGTTTCGCAAAACTTATTGACCTCCCCTCGTATCATTTGAAAAGATCAAATTACATACTATGTTGTACTGCCACTATTTCTGCAAGTGATCCCTACCAGTAATACCTATTTTTAGTCTGATTTTATTTTATTTCCCTGCAGGTCGCAACAGAAGGAAGGGGAAATAAATTTATCATGTATCTCGAGATATTTAGTCTGCTATTCGCTCAGTTCGACATTCAAGTGCTATTCCTGTACCATAGCCGCCTTTTAAACTACCAAGCGATGACACGTGCAACTCAGACGATTTAGAATGTCCAAATACAATATATGTGCACAACATGAATCTGACAAGAAACTACACCTCATAACTTAACCGTAACTCACTGATCTAGGCCTTGATCTAACACTTACTAAGCAGCAGAGTGAACTCCTGGCCTCACCTCTGCAACAGTGTAACCTGTTGGATGAGCAGGCATATAAAGTATTCTGCAGATCTACAGCAATTCTTCACTTTTGAAAACATCTTGACTTTTTGTAATGATATCAGAGGCCTATTCAATGCCCTTGAACTGATCTATGAACCAAATGAGTGGAGGATATTTACAACTTAAAAGCGGTTCTGTCGCACATTGGAAACACCATGCCTTCAGTTCCAGCTACTCACTTAGTCATTTTAAGCGAGACATAAGTTACAAGGAGCATGAGTGGCTAATTTGGACGGACTTGAGAGTAGTAGCCCTAATTAATGAGCTACAAACTCGATACACCAAGTTTATGTGCTTCCCTTGCAGATGGCACAGTTAGGCCAGGTCAGAACATTATGCAAGCTCAGAATGGTCAACTCGGGAAACTATGATGCCTGGATGCCATAATGTAATTCATGAGCCACTAGTTAAGAAGAATAAAATCATTTTGCGACCACTGCATATAAAACTAAGCCTACTGAAGAAATTTACCAAAGCGCTACAACATAACAGGCCATGTTTTCAGTACCTCAAAGCGTTTTTTTTTTTAAAATAAGTTATGCCAAGATTAAAAAAGGCATATTCGTAACCTCTCAGATTCGTCAACTTATAGCTGATGAAGACTTTGAGGAGACAATGGATGAAACTGAGCTAGCCTCCTGGCATGCATTCAAATATCTATTTAAAAGACTTCTGTGAAAGAAGCAAGGGGCCCAGCGAGAGCGTATAGTGGAGTGTCTAATCATGTAATACCAATATTTAAGATGCCATGTGTCATTAAAGATATACTTTATTCATTATCATCTTTCCTTCTTCCCATACAATGCAGGAGATGTGAGTGAAGAACCTGGAGAGAGCTGCCATCAAAATATAGCTTGAATGGAAAACAGGGATAATGGAAAATGGAGCCCTGCTATGCTGGTTGACTTCTGCTGTAACCTGAAGCCGGACACACCTGAGACGTCTTACAAACGAAAAAGTAAATCCTAAATATAGGTTAATAAATCATATAATACTAAGAAAGATGCCTATTCAAGAATTGATTACAATGGGCACATTTAATGAATTTGTGAGTGAAATACATTTCACTCAATTTCATAATTATTTAATCAGCAATTTTCAATAAAATGTTTTGGGATGGGATTTTTTTGCCTATTGAGACGTCTTACAAACGAAAAAGTAAATCCTAAATATAGGTTAATAAATCATATAATACTAAGAAAGATGCCTATTCAAGAATTGATTACAATGGGCACATTTAATGAATTTGTGAGTGAAATACATTTCACTCAATTTCATAATTATTTAATCAGCAATTTTCAATAAAATGTTTTGGGATGGGATTTTTTTGCCTATCAAATTCAAATTCACCACACTCAACTTCATAATAAAATGCACATGAGATATATGTTTTTTTTTTCTTGACACTGAAATTTGTTGTACAGTTTTATCAACCATGAACTGAGTTTAGATGAGGTCATTACTAATAAAGCTTATGCTATGAAATATTAATAAGGGATAGAATCTGAGTGTTTTTACTCTTCCTCGTTGGTTATTCGATTATGCTGTAGTTGGTGATACATCATGATTTTTTTCTCCAATTTTAGTATATATCCTTTCGTTAAGTGTTCAAATAGGTATGTCCGTATAAGTGTTCAATTTAATATGTTCAAATATAAAATTTATACATTTATGGAAAATTTAATAATTAAAACTATTTACTTTTTGCTGTATACGTTTGCACTACACTACGTATATGTATGTGATTGAGGTAATTTTATTGACCGATTTTTCGAGAAAATAGAACATAGCCAATTTACGGGGGCAGATCTCTTATTATGAGGAGGAATGGGAAGACCAAAAAACTTAGGTACCTTAGCAAGTCGGTTTGGCTTACTACTGAATAAAATGCATATTCAATGTAAAAGGCTTTTGCTTGCCTACCAGATTTAAAATAAATTGAGCCCCTCTCCTTTCCCTTTCCCTATCTCCACAACTATATTTAGAAGATCTCTAAGAATCGGATTTATCCCGTTGATTTTTTTATTTCCATAAGCAAATATATAAAGGACATTCAGGATTTTTTTAAATAAATAAGGATAAAAATCGTGCTGTTTAAGTTTCCTAAACACGTTTATTCTTTAACTTGGCTCCTAAAGGATTGATACCTGCTTAAAAACGTCCTTTATTTGCATTAATAACAAAGGAAAATAAAAGGCCTTGAATACTTACATGGAAATATGTGAATTGCAAGAGGAGGCGACTTAGATGTTACATATCTGAAAGTAAGTCTGCTACTCAATAGAGCTGACAGGCTCGGGGAAGCTAGAATCAATTATCAATTGTCATACACACAAAGCTCACTGCCACCCTCACTCCACGCCAACTGCAAGCTTTCACTTAACCTCCGGAAGCTCTCCATCCACGCAAGGTGCGAAGCCATATGACTTGAGGCAACCAGGAAGAATTCCAAACTAAATATTAATTGTGAGCGTATTTCTATAACCAGCCGCTTCATTAGTGACCACGTAATCATTCTATTGGTGACCCCGGAAACGTTCTAGATAGTTAAGTTTCACTCTTATTTATAGCGATATTTTGTCTCAATCTAACTATAAAGAAGAGTGAGGTTATCACAATTACTGCACATGCAGAGTAAAAGAAATCCTCCAGTAATTAAAAATTGGGGCCGGAAGGACATGCTGTTCCTCCTGGTTTCAGGTGGAGACGTAGGTTTATGAGTAGAAAAGGGGGAGGGTGGCTGTTAGAGTCTGTGCTCTAAGTATGTTTGGTGCCTCATTGCTTAATATCTCCCGTTAGTCCATTGGGGTCAAGGCCTTCAGGTGGGAGGCGTCTGTCGTCAGCAGCTGTAAGGAATACAGACAACGAGACCTATGGAATATCTAAAATAATAAAACTTAGAAATAATTTCTAATTAAAATATTTATATTATTATTCTAGATGAGATATTTCCTCTCGTAAATGCATATGTAAACAAATATTGACTTGTTACACTACGAAAGTTCTTAAAAAAATGCTTGGCTACCGGGTTTGAGGGTATTTAAATTAATGACTGCGGCCGGATGATTTCCTTTTACTGGCCACATACGGCACATGCTGTAAACTACTGCTTAGTTTGTTTTACAGTTAAACTAAAATATGCGTGAAATAAGACATTAACGAAGTAAAATGTTTTTAAACCTGGTTCTTTGCCGAAATATTTTCACACAGTCTGTTCTTCTTCAGTGCACTATGTCCTTGTTTGCCACACGTCCTTTAGTCATTGTTCATTTTCATTCATAATCTGGCTAGGCTCGAGTAGTACTCGGAGTTTTCACTGCTCTATAACTCTGCGGGTTTTTTCTATCTTAGTTTGAGTTTGAGTCCAAGTTCTATTGGATCCGGATGACCTTTCGCAGTTTTATACACGGCTCTCCAGTTCGAAATGAACACTCACAGTTATAGACAGAATCTTTCGGTTTTGAATGGCCATTCGAAGTTCTCCCAAAAGAAATTTATTCTGATTTTTCCCTTGTTTCCCCAAATTCCTTCAGAAAGTACTGACCATGAACTAGGGCTATTCGCGACGTTGATCAACGGGGTTGATGTGACCAGGAAAAAAAACTAAAAAAAAAACGTCACATTCAACGCCATCTTTGCTACAATGTATTGTAAAGTATAAATGCAATTACAGGTACAGCTAGCATCAATACCCTGCCACCCTCCTTTGTATCCCATCCTTCTCACCTCTCACTCCGTCTCTTGTTCCTATTTCCCTTCTCTACACTCATGTCAGTGACTCCGTGAAGTAGTTCTAGGGTGATGATACTTTTTATAAGGATTCCACTCGAAGCTTAAACAGCCTTAGCAAAATACAATTTCATTTACTTATGTCAAAAATTGACCAGCAACTAGGGTATCTTTGTAACAAGGAGTGAGGTAATGAAAAGTTGCAATATCCTTAAATTGCATTGCAAAACTAATTATCTTTAAGAAACGATATCGTGGGTTACACCCCTTAACCTGTCTAGGTACTTTAGTTGAGGAAGGAAAAAATCTAGCAGGGCTCTCGACTTCAAGATGAATAAACCAACCTGTGAGTTGAAAGGCACCTAATTCGGACACGTCCACCCTCGTAACGCAGTGATCCTTTGGCATTGTAGATGCAGCAGCAAATGCAACAGAATTCGATCCCGAGATACTTAAACCTGGTGGCCCAATTTATGGAAAACTTGGCGAGCCGAAGTTCAAAACCCTGGCTAGGAGGAGGTCACAACTTCAATAAAACTTCACAAATTCCATCAATACCTAGGCCATATTTTTTTAAAACTATTACTTGAGGCTTAGGTTTTATTATAATGTCTACCTATTTATTTGTTAATGTGAATATATTCTTCTATAGTTTGGTCTACATAATGATTTGTTGATCATAATATAATCTTCTCTAGTTTGATTTACTTATTCATTTGTTATTTTTAATATAATCTTCTCTAGTATGGTCTACCTATTCATTTATAAACTCTAATATATTCTCCTCTAGTTTTGCTCACTTATTCTTTTTTTAATCATAATATAACCTTTTCTAGTTTTGTAGACTAATTCATTTATTAACCTTCATAAAGTCTTTTCCCGTTTGCTCCACTAATTCATTTATTAATCTTAATACATTTTTCTATAGTTTGGTCGACCTATCCTTTTGTTAATTTTAATATAATCTCTTCCATTTTGTTCAATATATTCATTTATTGATCTTAATATATCTTCACTCGTCGATACACTAGGTTAACTATTAATCATAATATATTCTTCTCTAGTTTAGATACAGCTGTGGATACGGCGTTGGTCCGTTAACGTCGTGGTACTGGGTTCGATCCCGGCATGAGCGGACACAAACTGAAATGCACGTAGAGATCTGCCTACCAATTTGGGTAGGTGCTATGCTCCGCCCTCTACTGGTGTGGGTAGATTTTACAATTATCATTAAACACATAGCCAACTACAACCCTGATTTCTTTCCTCTCCCATATTTTCAGCAAAATACACACGCTTTCTCTGTTCCAAGGAATCTTGTCGATGGGTATCTATGTCCACATACCTCTGACACAAAACAAGTCCCTCTGCCCCGGCGCGACCAAGATTCAATCTGAACGCTGTTTGGTATAAAAATATAATAATTTCTGCCAGCTCTTTCCCAAAGGAGGACCTAGCTCTGTTGCCCTCGGGCTCACCAGTGATTGTCCTACTAACCGACATGTCTATTTCAATTTCTGGTCGGAATCTGCCTGCATTAGGGCATGTTTGCGAACCCCAACTTCTTCTACTTATTTCTAGTTTGGTGCAGTTATTTATTTATTGGTCATTTTATAATGTTCTCTAATTTGTTTTAGTTATTTATTTATTAATCTTGTCTTCATTTATTAAATTTAATATATTCTTCTCTAGTTTGCTCAACTTATTTATTTGTTAATCTTAATATATTTAACATAGAATTCACTGTGGTTTTAATATATTTGTTAGTATTTCCCAGAACAATGATTTATACCACAATAAAGATGCCCTTTGAACAAGTAGAAGCAAAGAATTAACAACATGATCATGAATGATTAAAACTATTGAGACCATTTATAAAATTCCTTTCATTTTCATAAATTGACCACGTAATTTGATATATATTCAATCAGTTTAAAATCCGGCTTTCTTGGTCCCCGCTCCCTTAGGCAAATTTAATTTAGCCATTCTATAAGACCGTTATAACCAGGTAAGTTACACCTTGACTAGTACTATATAAGGCCCTGCCTGCTGGCGCCGCTCAATAAAAGAACTGCTTGTTATTTGGATCGAATCGTTCGGTTTATCCCTATGCTATAAAGTGCTTTCCTTATTTTTCGGAATTTTTCTCATATTTCGTGAAGTGGATTGTTGTACTACGGTTTAATTGCATGTGCTCGGGACACCACTGGCATAGCTTTACGTTCAAAAGTGGCTTTATTGCTTTGCTGTACTTGATGTAGGCTGTTGAAGGGAGAGAAAGAGAGAATTCCTTTCTTCGCGGCCCAAAGGAAACCTGGTAATAAATCTATTTGTTTTTTGGGGGGGACATCTTTTTACTAGCTGTCATCCATCCACTCTTTATTTTTCTATAACAGCCCCCTAACACCTACACAGACACTTAAACACACCCATACCTCAGGTCTTCCAATCTTCCTCCCAAATTTCACCTTTGGGTGAAATGAGGAGCGATGAAAGATACCCGGCGTATTGACTTGAAGAGCTTGCCTAACTAGAAAAACAGAAAAATGCACTGGGGTATGGTCTTTTAAAAAAATTATGGTAACTTAACATTGCCCTTGTGAGTCTTATTGATATCCCCAATGGACACTCAGCTATATGTGCGAGAGAAGAGGACACTGAAGCACTCACCTCTTCACCCCCGGTAGATACCCCTTAAACAGATAAACCTAAACCTATGCCCCCAGACACAGCCACAAATACGATCTCAGAGAAGTATCATCTGCTGCCACCTCAACCCCTAGGCTAAAGGCCACGTGCTCGAGGAAATTACGGAGGAAATTCTTCGGAATCAAGCGTGGGCAAAAGTAGACGAAGTTATAAATTTCAAAGGCTAAACCCACGTTTTTAAAGTAGTATTCGCGTAAACATCCATTGCAATAAAAGCCAAGCAAAATGTCCTCCTCCTATTCAATGTTCGAATCTTCTCCGATAAAATTGAATCGGAAGAGTTCGTTGACCTTTAAATGCGCTTCAAGGGCTACAGGTACAAAGAACACACCACTGTGACATGCCCGAATGCAAGTAATCTGGTTTGTTTTGTGTGCGCCCAACATGGTTACGTTTGGCCTGACTGTAAAAGTTACGTCCAGGAGTATATTAACTATGGTGGCCCACACAACACAATGTCCATGAGTTGTCCCGTGAAATAGAACAAATTAAAATCACGCAAGAAAAGGACAAGAAAGAGCATGAAAAAAAGGGCTAACACTATCTATGCGAAAGTTGGCAAGGTTGCTGTCACTGAGAATAGTGTGGCTGCAAAGCTCACTTTTCTCTCGATTGAAAATAAAAAATCTACCAAATTAATGTGTTGCATATACTATGTACACATTGCAAACCTAAAACGACCTGCCACCTTCGCAAAGGAGATAAACAACATGCACATGGAGGAAATATGGTTTCCTGAAAACCCTCCGTCGGATGAAATTCTTTAGGTAGACCTCCAACCTCAGAGCGAGAAGAGCTGTCAAAACGCCCCGTAACTAATAAATGCCCTTTCACGGGATCCTCTAGTTCAGGCTATGCAATTGAGGCGGACCGAAAATACAAGCAATCACAGCCACAATAACACAAACACAAACACCCCTAAATTTGCGAGACGAGCGGATGGCGGCTTCGGCTGTGAGGCTTAAAAAGGTGGAGCATTTGCCCCGCCCCAAAAAGCACTCGCATTCATGTCTATCGAGTAGGTCCTCGTCGTCAAGGAGTCGGGAGTCCAGTTACATGTACTACTCAGAGTATATGCTGCCGAAGGAAAGCAGTTTCCGAACGATGCAGGACCAGAAGAAACTTTCGATGGTCTTAATACCGGACGATTCAAATATTACTACGGATTCTAAGTTCCGTAAGTATAGATCCATCAAGGGCAGGATCCGCCCCCCATCAAAGGATCAAAGGTAGAGCGATGCTAAACGTACACTAACCCAAAGACTTACGCTACAATGCGAGCGTAATGTCAAAAGTTAGCCGCAGATTAAAAAGGACTTTACCAGAAAGATGTAAACTCACCACATATGACACAAGAACCCAAATTTTACAATCACTAACACGACTTTAACAACCTAATTTTGCCTTACCGTATTAACGGAATTACCCCGTTGCTACAAAGGCTCGAATGACACTTGCTACACTTACCACTGCGATTACGACTCCAGCGAACCTATCAATAAACAATCCCAGAGATACCCTTTCACCGGGACATTTCTATCTACTTAACAAATATAACTGACCTTTTCTCATCTCTATCCCCAGAGCTACTTATTTACCAGAGATCTATTGCTATTTCTGTCTAAATTATTCTCAAAGTATGTTTGACATCCCAAGATACCCTTTCACCAGGGATCCCCCAAAATTTCGAACTCGATCTAAACTCTTTCTTTTCGACCTTTTTCAAATTTTCATCACTATTCCTTCTTTCACTATATGACCTACTACTCTAACCTTTTTTTACCTTATTTATGTACAATGTCCGCTAAATAAATTCGCTCATGACAACCCTGGCAAAATTTATAACAATTTTCAAACTTTTAAGTTGGTCATCTTTTTACATTAATCTGACTTGTAAATCCCGACTTTAAAATTACGCTTACACTTTATAGCACAGACTATGGTTTTAAATAGCTATTCCCATTTAAACACGATATTATATAATTTATGTAAATATATTGAAAATAAATAAAAAGAGGATGGTCTGTTCCGATTCATCGACCACGAAACAAAGGTTTAATCTAAGTCTCAAATCTTACCATACGAACGGTTTTCAAAATGTTTGTATAAAAATGGAATAAAATGAAAAAGATATGAGATATAAATCATATTTTTCAAAATTAACTCCATTAAGGTTAAAACACTTTTGAAAGCGATGATACCAGTCATCAACCCATTTTTATAAAATAGCTCTTCTAAAATCATCCACAGAAGGAAAACGAAAGCCTTTTAAGTCTTTGCAACAAAATAAGGTCGGATGATCTATCGTAATTGAACATTTTTCCAAACCTTAAAAAGGCATAAAGGCGCTCGATTTCTTCTGTCCATTATTTTAAAATAGCTCTTTTAACTTCATTTTATTCTCAGCGTCATTAGTTATATAGAAATGGTTTAAATGGATGGTATCATCGCTTGCGAAAGTGTTTTCAATGAAGCTTTTAAAGACCCTCTTATGTTAAGATTTAAGACTTAGATTAAGTATTTGTTTGCACCTCAATGGAGCTAAGTTAAAAAATAAATTTATCTTCTTTTTATTTTACTTTAGTCCATTTTATACGAACTTTTGAAGACCCCTTGAATTAGATGCAATGGATTTTTACTAACCTTCATGAGTATTATGGAAGGGTCTCAAACCATTACAGTTTTATCCTTTAATAGCAATAGGTAAAAAAGAAGTAACAAATGAATGTTTAAGCAAATTGCTTCTATAAGCCTATTTCATTGCAGTTAATATGGTAAATTTTTATCAATATATCCTCTTAGTCGCCGAGTTTTGATAAGACTAGCAGTTAACTTGTTGGAAATATCGGTGGTATCTTTATCTCAACGAAACCCTCAACCACACTATTAGCTCAGTAGGGCAAGTTGGGATTGTTGAGTTCTTTTTAAATCAATTTTGATGAAAGATTTTCCAGTTGCTCCGAACAATATGGCAACACTAATGTAATGTTTTTGTCGATGAATAGGTCACCTCCCCAGACAATACCTCTATTGGTTGGGAGGAAAGAGATAAAAGCCACGAGAATATGCATACATACAGTTATATACGCATATATCCTCTAATGTACGTACGCGTTCTTCGCTACGTACAAGTACGTTCACTACGTAAAAGTAATCCGTTGATTACGAGATATAATAGTGCGATTTTACTACAGGAGCCGATAGCGTCTAATAAGTTAACATATATATACATATGGGAAATATAGGAAATGTAAATAAGGATAATACTGACAGAATATAGATAATTGGCAATCGGGTAACGTTAATTACTTGTTAATTAGCTTTTAAATGGGATACTCTAAATCGGTTATACAGAAGGAATATTTAAGCGTCGGAAACTGAGTCGCTGAACGGGAGATACAAACAAGAGTCGTTTTACGTTGAAGAGCTCGCCTTCAGGAAGGGGAATCCTTTAGCGAGTCGGCGCGGGAGAATGGAGACGGAAAATGGTCGTGAATTTACTTCAGCTACAGAGAGGTGCAACCACCAAAAATCGAGACACTGACGCGGCTTCGCGCAAAATCTCACAAGGGAAACTAGAGATCCTTGAGGAGGGGTTCCAGAAGAGAGGAGAGAAATTCCAAGTAATCCTTCGGGGACTAAACGATTCCAGGCTTGCTCTTAGCAGAGTAAGCATTCACTAAAGATATGCATCTACCTGGTGAGATACAACCGCGATGATATAAGCGAATTGCAGGGACTTGGGAAAAACAGACTCACGATCTGATCCGAAGGCAACGAGTTCTCAAACTCAATCTCCCGATATTAAAAAAACCCAGGATATTAATATGACCACCATTTTTGTGGGCTCAATCACTTGAGGGCACAGACGTCTGGCAGAATGCTTTCTAGTGCCTAGAGGGATTAGCTTTTGCTGACTGACATAGGTCTTAATGATTCCTATCTTCAAGAAAGGAGACCATAGCCAGCCCATGAACAACCGACCTATTAGCTTAACCTACATAGTCGGTAAACTCATGGAAAGCATCATGGTTGACAAAATGACGTCATATTTAGAGTTGAACCTGCTATGAAAGAGTTTCCAGCACGGTTTCCGAAGGCAACTGTCATGCCTAACGAACCTTGTGGAATTCTTCCACTTCGTTTTCAAGAAGCATGATCGGGATAAGGCAGTGGATGTTATCTACTTAGACTTTCAAAAAGCCTTCGATAGGGTACCACATTGCCACCTCCTCCGGAAAGTGCGTGCGCTGGGCATAGATGGAAAGGTGGCAGGTTGGATAGAGAACTGACTAAGCGTCAGATGGCAACAGGTGGTGCGGAATGGACAGGGTTCTAAGTGGATGCCCGTCACCTGCAGGGTACTCCAAGGTCCTGTCCTGGGACTACTACTTTTCATCATCTATGTTAAAAACATAGATCATGACATAGTTGCGAAGATTTCTAAATTTGCCGACGATACCGAGCTTGGTATGAACGTTGCAAAAGAAGGAAACACTGCCTGCCTGCAAGAAGATCTCCGGAAGATTGGAGAGTGGTCGGACACGTGGCAAATGCTATTTAACGTGAAAAAACGCAAAGTAATGCATATCGACCACCGAAATCCCCAATCACGGTATATCCTAAAGGGCACTGCTCTCGAACGCACTAATATCGAGAAGGACTTAGGTGTAACAATCACTAGTGACCTCAAGTTCTCGAGACAGTGCACAGAGGCGGAAAAAAGGCCCAAAGGATGTTAAAATATATAAAGCGACAGTTTGGATATCAAAACAAGGAAAGAGTAGTGTTTGTACAATTCACTTGTCTGACCGCACCTAGAGTATGCCATACAATTTTAGAGTCCTTCGTTTCGAAAGGATATAGCGAGATTGGAACGTGTGCAAGCCATGGCTACCAAACTGATTCACTCTATCAGAAACAAAAGTTACGATGATAGATTAAGAAAACTAGATGTGTTCTCGTTCGAGACCCGGAGACTGCGTGGTCAGCTTATCGAAGTGTTTAAAATACTTCGAGGCTTTGACAATGTAGACTACACTGATGTGTTTCAACTTAGTGAGGGAAGAACTAGAAATTAGGGCTACAAACTTGAGCTTAAGCGTTACCACCGTGATTTGTGTGGAAAACTTTTCACATACAACATCTGTGGTAGCTGAAATGCCCTTCCAGTGAAGTTGTCAAGAGCAATTCTGTTGATCATTTTATGTAAGACTGGACAAATTCTTGAAAAGTGGCCTTTTAGGCACGTAACTCGGTGGGCAGAACTGTGCCTGCTCGATTTCTAATCTAAAGGTACCCTCTCTGAATGGACCGTAAGGTCTTTTAGGGTACTTTTTATCTTTGCCGCTCTTTGTAGCTCTCCACCGATATGGAAAGGAAACTTTCGGCTAGCATTTTCTCGACAACGGAGAGTAGCGTTTCGACTTCGAGGTGAAAGCTTTTAGCGCACAACTTAATTAACTACAACTGTGAGGCGCTGACGGATATTCATATTCTTTCTTCTTTATTTTTCTCTTTGGAGTCAGAACTTACCCCATGTGGAGTTATACTTAGAAGACATAGGGATGGGAGGAGTTCAAGAAAAAAATGAAGGAGTTATTCTTCTTTGCGTCTCTTTCCCTTAAAGTTTTATTATGTTGTGTTAAGGCATTCAATTTTTATATCAGATCGGTCATTTTCGTGGATTAACTACGCTAATAACCTCTATTTTCTTTAAGAAAAATGGGAAGTGGCGAGGACTAAACGATGAAGCGTCTTTCATCATCAAAGAAAGTGCTCATGGCACTTCTGTTCGTGTTATTTCAGAGAAGTCATTTCGCAATATGAACAAGGTTAGATCATTTTCGAAGGAAACTTCGCTAACAAAGATGCGATTCGATTGTAGAATTTCCAAGAGTGTGACAGGTAGGAATTTGAGAAAAATTGGCCGCCAGTTACGTGGATTTTTCGGAAAAACAAACAAAGTCATTTTCACCGCTGCTGGTCTTCCCCTTATACAGAAGACTAAAATGGAACCATATTATAGGGACGATGGCTTCCGTGCGAGCTTTCCTGGAACTGTCTCCTATAATGTCCAGTCACAAAAAATTGAGGCTTCTATGGGCCCGGAAGTACATGACTTTGTTAATAAGTTGCGTTCTCTTCACTAATGAGACCAGAGCGAACCTTGATTAACATGACGTTTTGGCAAATGTTTGAGTTTCTTGTGGAGATAAGCGTCATCAACCTATGCAACGTCAAAAACATGGAGGAGGAGTTATGTTGTTGGTAGGTATATTTGGACACAGACTTGTTGGTCAAATCAGGCTGCCTAATGGTGTTTAAATGATTGCAACCGTAAACTGCAATATCTTGAAGGAAGCATTGAATCCCTGGCGTGATGACATACAGTTGTCACTTCTAATCACTCTAGTTCCATGCATAACAACGCTCTATCTCACTTTGCCAGCATCCCCCTTCCCTTACGTTCAATGGCTCTTACAGCATACAAAGTGACAGGCTATTAGTGTGGCCACAAGCCTCTCCCGACTTCAACGCAACCGAAAATTTGTTTTACATCATTAAACAAGATGTTTATGCCGATGGACGCTAACCTTATTCCAAAGAAGTCATGGCCGAACATCAAAGCTGCAAAGGAATATTGTGCCGAACAGTTGGTTAAATTTCATCAAAAGCAATTCACAGAAAACCGAGAAATTCTATTTTTTCCTAGCAAAATATTAGTGTAGTTCAGATGGTACGGGTATATATATTCTGCCATAATAAACTTGTTTATATTTCAACTTTATTCTTTTAAATAATTCTGTCTGTATTATAATATTTTTAATATTTTTGGCCTATGGAAACTATTATACTTTAACCTGGAGAATTTAATCATTCAGGGGTTTTTTTTAAGTAAAGATTCTTAAATTTTAAATTTGCTAGAACCTGCCTCAGGAATAACGTATAATAACAATGAATAACTTAAAGAATCACATGAGATATTTTTCCACCATTCAGTTAAATATTTCTATTGACAAATATTAAATACATTTCCTAAAATGCCAAGGTGTCTAAGGGAGTCTATGCAGCAAAAACTTAAATGGTCATCACTTGACTCGTTTTTGATCTAATATATATTTCCGAAAGTCTGTTAGTATGGATATATATATATATATATATATATATATATATATATATATATATATATATATATATATATATATATATAAATATATATATATATATATATATATATATATATATATATGTATATATATATATATATATATATATATATATATATATATATATATATATATATATATATATATCGATGAGGATTGCTTCTAGAGAGCTTAAATTTAATGTTTAACAGAAAACCCAAGGCGAGGAAAATAGCTGGTATCATCCTTTTTATTTACAGGCGACGTTTCGACCACAATACGGTCATCTTCTTAGGCCTAAAATACAAATAAACAAAACAAAATGTTTGGCACTGTTAAGAGAGCACACTGCTGAGAGTATATTTAGAACTTTAATAGCTAGTATTAGCTTTGAATTGCAAATTTAGAGTTAAAGGGAATATTTCGAAATGGGGCTTAAATTTATAATAGAGAAACTAGGGAAGGATTTTAAATATTTAAATTAGTTAGCGAGTGTATAATTGCTAAAATCTATTAAGGTAGGGGAGATTTGATTTATGAATCTAATGATTATATAAAACTGTTTTAAAATGAATTTTAAACGAATAATTGAATGAAAAATTGGCAAAGCCCAATATACAAAATCACAAACCTTGCCAACGAGCGTGTTACTTGCTCCAGCCGACCCAAAAGTACCAAAACTGCGCCCCGCTACCCACTTCCAAACGAATTCAGGTAACAAGGAGTGGAACCCACGAGAGATCATTATTCAAATTCGGGGAGAGCTGTTTTATATAAAGTGTTTCTAAGATTCGAAGGGTAATTGGGCATTTGTGCGAATTCAGAATATCAAAGTTTTCTAAGGAGATATCACTTGTACACTTTATTATGCGATCTCTTATCGCTGAAGTTTCTTGGGTTTCAAGTATCTTACCGGTTCTATTACTTATACCCATATGGGAAGAGAATCTTGCCTTCAGAGTTCTCACGGAGCTTCCGATATATTTGCTTTGGGAACACCCAGGACATTTGAATAAGTATATAATCGAACTCCGAAGAATCTTTGGAACCGGATCCTTTATTGTTTTATTGTAGAAGAGTTAATCCGCACATTTTTAGTTAGATTGTATCAACGAAGCCACCGTGAGATAACAGTGGCAAAAGACAAACATTACTTAATAATGCCAGAGCTGGGTATTCACAATAAAGTCCTTAGCCGAAAATTACACATATTGCTAAGGAAATAGTTCTGTCAAATAAAATTTCAAATTGCCTTTGTCAACAAAATAAATATAAAATCTTTCTTTAAAATAAAGGATCCGGTTCCAAAGATTCTTCGGAGTTCGATTATATACTTATTTAAATGTCCTGGGTGTTCCAAACGCAAATATATTGGAAGCTCCGTGAGAACTCTGAAGGCAAGATTCTCTTCCCATATGGTATAAGTAAAGGAACCGGTAAGATACTTGAAACCCAAGAAACTTCAGCGATAAGAGATCACGTAATAAAGTGTACAAGTGATATCTCCTTAGAAAACTTTGATATTCTGAATTCGCACAAATGCCCAATTACCCTTCGAATCTTAGAAACACTTTATATAAAACAGCTCTCCCCGAATTTGAATAATGATCTCTCGTGGGTTCCACTCCTTGTTACCTGAATTCGTTTGGAAGTGGGTAGCGGGGCGCAGTTTTGGTACTTTTGGGTCGGCTGGAGCAAGTAACACGCTCGTTGGCAAGGTTTGTGATTTTGTATATTAGGCTTTGCCAATTTTTCATTTAATTATTCGTTTGAAATTCATTTTAAGACAGTTTTATATAATCATTAGATTCATAAATCAAATCTCCCCCACCTTAATAGATTTTAGCAATTATACACTCGCTAACTAATTTAAATATTTAAAATCTTTCCCTAGTTTCTCTATTATAAATTTGAGCCCCATTTCGAAATATTCCCTTTAACTTTAGATTTGCAATTCAAAGCTGATACTAGCCATTCAAAGTTCTAGATGTAAATTTAGTAGTGTGCTCTCTTAACAGTGCAAAAAATTTTGTTTCGTTTAATTTGTATTTTAGGCTTAAGAAGATGACCGTGTTGTGGTCGAAACGTCGCCTGTAAATAAAAAGGATGATACCAGCTATTTTCCTCGCCTTGGGAATTCTGTTAAACATTATATATATATATATATATATATATATATATATATATATATATATATATATATACGTGTGACTGTGTGTGTGTGACCGCTATAGAAAGCCACTTAGAGAGACTTAGGTTTTTGGGACAAGTAATCGCGGCAATTAAAACATCAACATTGCCCGTGGAAAAATTAATGTGTGCCATACCAATCATGCTACTGCAATGATTAAAAAACGCAATAATACCTATTATCAGCATGCCTGAGACTCAAATGGTTTAGATATTTTTTTAAAACACGCGCCCATCTGCTGAAACACGCTTTAAAGTCGGTGGCTGTCACCCAGGTACTCACGTTTGCCTGCCTGCCCGCCCAATTAGGGTGATAAAGAGGTTGTGCATCCTCAGTACCACACACTTGGACGGCTCCAGCTGGTGTAAATGGATGGACCATTCAAAACGACTGGCTGCTGAAAGTTGTCTGCAGGGGGTGGCAGGGAAAACCTGCTTCTAGTCAGGAAAACCACCTTGTGGAGACGCCTTTCCCGCGGTGCTACTGGATAACCCATGGTGCAGGGCCATGACAATCCCAGGCTGCTATTTAACCCATAGAGCTTGTCGAGGGCGTGTTCATACTTCGGTAGGACATCGCCCCCCTTCCCTTCCCGCTGGGCACCTTGCTGCTCCATTTGAAGGTTCACTCACCTACACTTGGCCGTTGGATCAGTCGAGGATCTTCTCAGCCTGGCTATCCAATTCAAACTTTCCCACCTATCCCTTGCCTTTTTAATTTGCGCAATACTTTTATGTGGAACCTTATCAAAAGCATGGTTAATATCTAAGTAAATTGCATTTCCATTCTCTCCCTTATTTGAAATTCCAAATAAGTGAACAGAAAAAAATAAAAGCCCTTTAATTAACGAATCAGGAAAAATGTAAACAAGAGGGGGACGTTGACCAAATTAGGCAGCACGTAAACTTAAAAAGAATATAGCAACACTGATTCCACCTAACCATATTTAAAATAACTATTTGCGCTGAGTTTTTAATGATACGCTCAAATAACTATAAAGCAAGGCCCTAAATTTTATTTTATTGACAACCACTAGGAGAAGCATATAAAAATACAATGAATATGTAGACTATCAACATAGCTAACAGAAATACGTCCACCACCGACACGTAATTCACGTCACTTGCAATAGGCTAATTAAAGAACAAATTTGACAGGGTTTAGCTCCCTAAGCCCCTCCTTGGATTCCCGTCTACGTTCCAATTGTAAGGACTCTAGTTTTCATGCATAACAACACTACATTCTACTCTGCCAGCGCGACCAAAAGCGTTCCTAGTCTCTTACGGCATACCAGGTGATAAGTTGAAGGTGTAGCCGCAGCCTCTCCCATTCTTTCCTCAATAAAATTGTTTAACCCATCATTAAACAATATGTTTAAGCCGATAGATGTCAATTTTCGCGTAAAGAAGTATCATAGGCGAACATCTAAGCTGCAAAAGAGCCAGTCAAGCAGGCTACTAATATGAAATTGACAGATTCCATGCATGATAGGGTTTTTAAAGTCAGAGTCTCTCTCCAGTCTCAGGCTGTTAGTGCATGAGGACATCTGTTACTACTTATACAAGATAAGTAAACGCCAGTTTCTGTCACAGAAGACGAAGAAAGGGTGGGAGGAACATGCTACGAAGCTTGAGAACAAAGTTAAACATTCCCTCAAATGTGACATTCTTTGGCCCATTTCAGACGAGAAAAAATCCGCCAGGACTAGCTAGAAGCTGGTAAAACAACTGCTGCCCTTTTTGGCCCCCAAAGATGTACCGAGAGTCACGAAGAGCAAGTTTTCTGTTAACATCACAGTGTTCTTAGTTGTCAATCTCAAGAGTGACGATATGCCCCCGTTTACCTTCTCGGATGTCGTCAGACTCAATATGGACTAAAGTGAGGATTTCCAGTATTTCATTTGATAAAAAGAATAGTACAATTCAACAGGTCTTTAACATGTAATTTTGGTAAATATATCTGTAAAAATGGACTCTCTTTTATGTTATTTTATATTGAAGTTAGGCGGCAAATTATTTATCACACAATGTAGATGTTTGCGGGAGATTCTCTAAGTTTCTGTGGTGGGAAGTAGTTTATATATTTTGAAGGGCACAGGAAGTTTGTTTTACTAGTGAATGTTTAATATGATGTCAGGACGTGTGGGTTTTGAGTTTTGAGAGATCTGATGCCTAAATAAACGATTAATGATTTAAATGCAGAGGGGGGAGGGAATCTTCCTTTATATGTTCGATTTTATGTTTCCTTTGATTTTTCTCTTTTGTTTATGCTTGGGTCAGTCGTTACTATTTCATAAGTATGTTGCAATTTTATTTTGGTGAGGTTATTTTGGAGTTTCAATAAAGAGGAACTCGTGCGAGGGAGCGAAAGTTAATTGTAATGTATTTTTTTTAGAGTTTACAGGTTTGCGTTGAGTTCGTTTCGTCGTTTAATCTGTTTATCTATTATTTCCAGTTTCCCGTTGTTTCGATATTGGATTGGTGATGCGTTTGTTTAGATGAAGGATTTTATGTCATTTTTATTGCCTAGGAGTTCGGTTTGTTTACCTTATTTTATGCAGTCTGAGACTCCGTTGGCGAAGTTTGGTAGTATATTTATTTTATTTAATTCTAAAGTAATGATCGATTTAACTGCATGGTTCATGTGAAGAAAATTCACACAAGAATGTGTATTTTAAAGGCATATATTTATACGGGTCTTCTTCAAGAGGATCGGATGTCCTTCTAGACACAACCTTCTGAGGTGCATTGATCTGCTTATATATAACCACGCATTTGTAGTACCTGTATTTTTACCAGTTTTCATTACAGATCTTTCAACAAACTTTCTGACCAAGAAGGTGTCAGTGAACATTCATTCAACCTTCCGTGAGCCCTTGTTTAGCAGTTCCTGTTCAGCTTTTGATCATTCCCTAAGCACCCATATTTCCCTCTCTATCACCCATTGAGCCTACCTTGAACACATCTTGGGTCGTTTTGAAACTTTACGACTGTAAAACATTTAGAAAATGCTGAACCTGCTGTGAAACGACATTTGAGCCTCCTCATATCCAAATATAATGTAAGTTTACACGAATTTCCTGGCACCTAAACAGCCAATAGTGTATATTATGTTTCAATAGTTTTTTACTCTAAAACTTAAAATAACACTAGAGAAAATTACAGTAACATCGATGTTACTGAGTTTTAATATTTGTTTCTGTAATATTTAGAGTAACATACTGTATCGAAAAAGACTACCATGGATGTTACTGTATTTTAATACAGTGCATCAGTGTGACTTCCGATTGTAGGAAGTCTTTACTTTCGTGTAAAATTAATAGAAATACTTTGTTGGCGACACGACGCCTTTTTAAAACATCGTTAAGTACGATTCCAACTGATGTTTACAACTACCTAAGTGTTTTTGTTTGGCCATTTCTTGCTTCCCAAAACATTGGATGGTTTAGGTATGTAAACCGCTTTCCAAGTCAAAATAGTGTTATTTCATGTTAGGTTAGGTAAAGTAAAGGTAATTCTTATCTAACCCTTTCTAGGTATATCTAAATCTAATCTAATCTTTGTTAGGCCTGATCAGGCTAATTAACCTAAGCACAAATATGTATATATGCGCAAACGTAACCACAAATTTCTCCTAAATCTTTCGCAACCAAAAATCCAATATTAACAAAAATAACAAAGTTTCTACTCGAAATATTCTGTCAATTTTTACTATTAATACATTCTTCACTTGACATCCTTTTGTTGCACCTACTGGAAGCTCCAAAACGTTTAGACGACAACCCAAATTCTCAGATCAATACCATTCACAGTCCATAAATGTTGCAAGATTTAAGTGTATTATAAAATAACTAAATCACAGGATTAATTTTAATTAACGAAGATAATTTTACTTTCTTTGTTTCATTTCTCTTTACGTGCGGGGACATACTTTTTAACTTACATTGGAATTTCAGGTGAACTCAGTAAGATTTTAGCTTTAATGCGGATAACAGCATACTTGGTTTCTTCTAAATATGTCAACTGAAATATAAAAACGGTACGCAATACTCTCGGCCCTCCGAGCCTGGAGAAGACTCGATGAGACTTATTTACAAAGTGAAATAGCATTATGACGATGCTGATAATAAGGGCGTAGTTAGAAGTAAGAACCACTTTATGCTTCTTCACATCTTCCTCCATCTCTAGGTCCCTGCTCTGTTAAGAAGGATGACGACAAGGCTACTCATAATACTTTAGAATCTCTGGGGGCCGCCATTGTGAAGGTAATGCCATCCATTGACAAGCACTTCCTAGCCAGTCATGCAACCAGTTAAGGTCACACCTGGAGAAGGTCGTGAAGTCAGATTGGCCATTTCGAATGATTTCGCAAATATATATATTATATCAAAGAGGATATATTGCTTCGTTTGGTACACAATTGTTTCTGTTCTCCTCTATTTAAAAATCCTTAAATTTTCGAGTTATGAAGATCTGATTCGTGAGGGAACTGGTAAGAGCGGGGCAAACTAAGACGCTCTATCAAAGTCCATTTAATAAAATTGGATCATGTCAAGAAAAGGAAATCGGATTTTATCTTGTCCAGAGCAGCGACCCCAATATAAATATCATTTAAAAGAAAATTTAACCATTCCTGATTATTACTTTAAGGAAAACGAACGGTATACTAATTTATTAAAGACAAAGTTAAACAGCAACTGCGTTACAGAAATTATTCACTGTATTTACTTTATTTCATTCAATCCACATAACTCGTGTAAACATCCTGTAAGAAATTCTCGTTTGCCTCTTCGCAAGCAATTAATCTTTGCCTCATGTCTTTATCCAAAACTATTTAATATGTTGTACCTGGGGTTTAACAAAGTGCAAAGAGTGGTTAACGATTATCCACTGGTAATTTAAATTACTGTCAGTTTTTTGTGGTCTCACCTTCATCACTATGGATAATTATTGATCCATTTCTTACAAATTTTCCGATAATCGCCAAAGTGCTTATTGGTCTCAGTGTTCAATTATTTCCGCATAAAGAACTGCTGGTAAATAACTACTATCTACTAGGCCAAACAACTAACCTTTCTTTCTAGGACTCGACCTCTATGGTGTTGTGGTGAGATTAAGTTAACATCGGCTATTTTGAGCTAAGCCAACCATTTGAGGTCATGAAACTTCCTTGACTTCCCATATCGAGCATAGTGACCCCAATTTTAATATGCATAGAAAAGCGACCCTGACATTATCCTAAAAAACTTTGATAATTCTTTACGATTACTAACAATAAACGTTGAACATCTGTCTCTGCCTAGTTCTTAACTTTACGTTATGTTTCCCTTTGTCTGCGAATGAGAGTCCTTAAAGCTTTAAAATACCCTGCATCGAAATCCTATAATTTTTCGTCTATCGCTTGAGTTCATGCAAGTTATCATACACTTTGGAATTTCTCAAAAATATATGAAAGAACCAGTCGTACTAAGTTAATATAATATTTTAAGGTATTCTCCCTATCAAAGCAATACTTGCAAACCAATTATACAACAAAAGATAATGGAGGCGGTGATATAAAATCGAGGAAATTACATGAATTGAACGTCATACACAGACTAATAAACATCCAGCATTGGCTTTCTCCATCTAAGAAAATATTGCCTCTCTCCAGATTGCCAAAGAGAGTGTCAGAACTACTCTTAGGTCTTACAGGAGAACCACTCAAAAGATTCCACGTAGAAGGTAATCTCTTATTTCGGCTACGCTGACTATTAGTACCACACATGTTGATTTCTCTTTCCATCACGACTTTATTTCTACCGAAGTTCGTTTCCAGATCTAGCCGAGATACTTTCATCGGTTTTGATCTATGAACTCAAGAAATATTGATCTTGGCTACTAAAAACAATCTAGAGTGCACAAATTCAAAAAGAGAAAAGGACAACTCCTCTAAGACAATGCTTAAACGCGAAACTAGGAAGAAAGAATGAGCTTTTTTTAAATCAGCTACTCCCAAATAATTAAGTGTATTTTTTTTCCATTTATGGATAGTAAGTTGCACACACAACTCTCTACCCTCCTCTTCCTAGTGGGAGAATGGGAGAGGAGGGTAAAGACGGCCGCCAGTCGACTCTTCATCTAACTCACTCTCCTTCCCCAAAGGTTCCAAGCCGACCTTGATGTGGGAGGGATAAGCGGGAGACAATATAAGTAAAGAGAAATAGGAGGAGGAGTAGACAAATAGAAGTGAGAAAGGGAGCAAGAGAATCGAAGTTTATCTATTTGGAGCATTTAATAGGGGATAGATTTAATAGAATGGAACTCCATTTTGTGAAACTACTGATTTTATCGTTTATTCCGAACCATGCATCCAACTACTGCTCAGTTTCTCCCATCGCATTTAGCTCTTTTATTACACTTTTATCTTTACAAGTTCAAACATATAGCGAAAGATTCGCCTAATCTGTCATAACCTTTACGGTTTTCCTTTCATTCGTATTTATTGTGACATTCATGCCGTTATGTGTTTTTAAGATGTGTGAGTTTATATTTGTTTTTGTTTACGTTGTATAGATTGCGGTCTTTTATTTGTTTTGATTTATTTATGATTCAATTTTCATATTCGTTTAAGTTCTTTTATTATTAAGTTTAGTGTTCCACATTTTTTTTCATCTGCACTTAAATTCACTTCACTTTGATCATATCACTTTACATTTTTTTCACTTTCTACTTCACTTTGATTCTTTTTATTTTTGAGTAATTTGGTTTTTATTCATGTAACCTTTATTTCACATTAGAACTATCACTTCATTCGGGTTTATTTACTTTTCACTTAACTAAACAAAGGTGGTTTCTTTACTCTCAACTGAAATCTTTCGCTGGAAAATCGAGTGTTAAAGAGGTTTTCTGCTTTGGTGGTAGCGAGATTAGTAAACATTGGTGTTATTTTTTTATTTTCCTCCACATTTACTGCGCACATTTTATGTTGTTGATATTGAGTGCTTCTATTCCCGCCTCTTGATGTAAACTCTGCTCGCTTCTCTGCGTGTTAGTAAATAAGTTGTTTTGTTCTGAATCCTCAAGAGTTCCATTTTTTTCTTCGAGTCCTTTAGTGGGATGGGAGGGTAAAAGAGAACCTCCCTCTAAAATTCATACATATTTTCCTTTTTCTATTTATGCCCAATCCTCCTAAATTGTTTTCCTACTTTCGGAATAAAAATAATTTTACCAAAATTATAGCCAACTTGGAAGTAGCTGGTGCTTAGGCGCGCGTTATAAATGCTCATTAATTTTTCTATGATGATGTCCGTTACCATGGTTATAATTATTATTCTTATTAATTTCGGGCCTAGCGCTTTTTTCTTGAATGATTTGTTTACGGCTTTTATTTCACTTGTTATTAAAAGGGCCTCTGTGCACAGAATTTATACCCTCCCGTGCGGGTTTGTTGCTGGGGTCATATTGGGGTTTTGTCTCGAGTAGGCGTAGACCATTTCGTCTCCTCCTTTATTGAAGTCTTTATTCTCTTCAAGTGTTATGGAGAATACAGACTTACATTGAGCGCGAAATAGTTCCGTGGGTTAGCCCACTTAGCGGCCGGGCTAACCCACATGAGGGGATGGGTTTACACTACATCATCAAGCTAGGCGAAGGAGCTGCCTCAAGTAGCTAACAGCTAGCCAGGCGGAGGAGATCCTCGACTACTCCAAAGGCCAAGTGTAAGGGAAATTGTAGGAAAAGTGACAAAGCCACTCCTCTTATGTCTCTAAATAATTTGTTTTTTGAGATGCTCTGATGGAGTCTCTCACCATGCTACTCTAAGGGGGAGTTGCAAAGCCGCTTCTCTTGTGAATCTATAGAGACAAGAACCAGGAGATTCCTGCAAAATATTCAGCCCAACTACCGTGTGTGGCCACGAGGAGGAACAGCAAGATTCTTGGTAATGGAAAGGTTATGTACTGACAGGGAAAGGCTAACACACTCGGCTGCAATGCGAAAAGGCAATCAAAGCAGGAATTCAATACTAAAATGCAGGCGCACTGATGTGTAAACACGCCCTGACTACTACCATCCTCTATACCCCCTCTCATATTGCCTTGTGGGCTCTGCCGTTTTAGGCAAAGGCTAGAGGAAGGATACTTTGATCACAAACCAGGATCAGGAGTGCTTATAGGCGAGCATCAAAAGAGCCTGGTCGTTTCGAACCTTTCCTACCACCAGTGTCCTTCTCCTCTCGGTCTAGATACGGGTCAGAAGACTGCATACATTCCTATCCGTTTAAACCTAGTACATCCGTCATCATCGATATCGATGGACTTTCCGAAGCCAAGCCAAAGTTCCGTGGTACAATTTTCTTGATTTTTTTTACCGGTTAGTTTTTAATTGTTACTATCTTACTCTGGGTTAAACCTTTGACATTGTTTATTAGAGCCCTGTTTTAATTAGGTCTTCTATCTAAATTGATTTTTCTATTAGGTTATCCCATATTTAACCTTTTTGCTCTTCTATGAGATGCTTTAGTTTTTCTTTCCGCCTCCTGAGGGAATTAATTTTTTCTCTTCTTGGTCCAGAAATCTTTATTTGATCATATATTACGATTTGCTGTCTATTTTCCTCTTTATTCCTTCGGTTCACTAAGGGTGGGTAAGAGTATGGAATTTCGCCTTCGGGATGTTTTTATTGGCCGCTGCATTGATCGATCATTTTAGTAGTTGAGTTTTCGTCATCGATTTCTTTCTGGTTTGCGTCTGAGAGATCTTTTAGTATGAAGTTATGGAGTTCTTCTTTTTAACATTTGCATCTCTTATGAAGTCTTTCTTCTCTGGCACTGGCACATTTATTGGATAATAATTTATGTAGGGGAAGGTTTCAACATATTCACTACATGCAATGGTGATTGGCTGCATATGGATGTTGAAATACATTTGTAGCTATTTAAATTGACATCAGGCTTCGTTGCATCATTACCGGTGACATATTTTGAAAAGTCCATCCTATTCTCTTGAAAATATTCCTTTTGAACATCATTTATAAATTAGTCCCACTGATGTTCCTTGTATGGTAGCCTTTTGTTCTGTACCTAGCATTGAATTCCAGCATACTCACTACATGCAATGGTGATTGTCTGCATATGGATGTGGAAATACATTTGTAGCTATTTAAAGTGACATCAGGATTCGTTGCATCATTACCGGTGACATATTTTGGAAAGTCCATTCTATTCTCTTGAAAATATTTCTTTTGAACATCATTTTTAAATTAGTTCCACTGATGTACCTTGTGTGGTAGCCTTTTGTTCTGTATCTAGCATTGAATTCCAACATACTCACTACATGCAATGGTGATTGGCTGCATATGGATGTTGAAATACATTTGTAGCTATTTAAAGTGACATTAGGCTTCGTTGCATCTTTACGGGTGACATATTTTGAAAAGTCCATCCTATTCTCTTGAAAATATTCCTTTTGAACATCATTTTTAAATTAGTTCCACTGATGTACCTTGTGTGGTAGCCTTTTGTTCTGTACCTAGCATTGAATTCCAACATACTCACTACATGCAATGGTAATTGGCTGCATATGGATGTTGAAATACATTTGTAGCTATTTAAAGTGACATTAGGCTTCGTTGCATCTTTACGGGTGACATATTTTGGAAAGTCCATCCTATTCTTGTGAAAATATTCCTTTTGAACATCATTTTTAAATTAGTCCCACTGATGTTCCTTGTATGGTCGCCTTTTGTTCTGTACCTAGCATTGAATTGCCTCATAAATATTTTAGGGTGACCTATGCCAAAGATTCTCATTAGGTTGTGCAGGGGAGGTATATTTGCCCATGCGCTTGGTAGCATGTAGTAACTATTATTGGCACCATTTTGTTTCCATTTATCGTCCAAGTTGGCCCTATCCAAATTATTGAGTTCTGTATTCTTTAGTCTCTTATGATTTTGATGGCCGCCACATCATGATGCTCACCCGAATGGCTAACATTAATGAAAGTGTAATTGAGCATTTTCATTGGTTTTCTTTCTAGGTTCACTACGTGTACGGATATTAATATCAGGGCTCTCAAACCTGGGAAATCTTCCGAGATCTTGAGAATGGTGGATTTTGTTAATAATTGTTAATAATCGGAGGAAATTATGGAATAAGATGAATATAACGCGTAAATTGCATTTTTTTAAGAAATACAATTTTAAAATGGATTTAAACTTATTTGAATATAAAATTTCTAGTGCAAAATAATCGATCACTACGTTCTTGAAGAGCAACACGTGCAGGAAGTGCACGCAGTCGGAACGAGTATCGAACGCGTTCAATCTGAATATAAAATAATTCCAAGTCGTTTTGTGGATAAAAGAGTAATCCGACGTGTAAAACTTTGCGATATTGATTCAAGTAATGTATGAAATCACAAAAATATGATAACATTAACTTGGTAGGAATAGCAATGACAAAATTGATTAATGAACCATATCCCAGTGATATTTTGAAGATATTCAAGAATCAGTCATTAAAATTTCTTGTCGAACTCTGCGTTCAAATATGGAAGAGATTTTTACTGAATGAAGATAATGTGATTGTCAAGATAAATACTCTTGATACAACCATTATATAAAACATAAGTCTTTCGTCATCATCGATAACTAGTATTTCAAGCAATGTCCTTAATTTACTACCGCCTGCTTAAGTAAATAAACTTTACTTCCATGGAGAAGCATTCAGCTTATTGCAAAGAAAATACCTATTTAAAGCCACAACATACCACAGTACTGGTATAATTTAAGTTCATTTAAAGATGTTATTGGAAATTCCAAATTTGCGCTAATTTCTGATTTAATGACAAATCTATCGTGTTTGCCACATTCTTCAGCATCTGTTAAACGCACATTTTCGCAAGTGAATAACATAAAAAATAGGAAAACTAACTCACTAAAAGCATAAAAAGTAGCTAGTAGAGTTCTGACGAAACAATCAATTACATAAAACATTTCAGCCTGTACTAATTGCGAGAGAGTAATATAATAATGACTTTAGAAGCAGATGAAGAGGAGAAATTGCATTTGGATTGACCATTGGTAAGTACATTCGGTTATAATTTAATTTATTTCACTAAATGTTATTTTTATTATAATCTGGGGATTTTAGTTGAATCTGGGCCCTCTTAATCTACTTCACCATAATATTGGCCTTGCTCTCTCTAGAAGAACTTCATCACCGCAATCTTCTTCGACATAGAAAAGGCATATGATACCGTATGTCGGCACTTAATTCTACAACAGCTATACGACATGAGAGTTTGTGAACCCTTGCCATTGTTTATACGTAAATTATTAAAAAAACGCAATTTCTGTGTCGATCTTCGAAGCGCTCGCTCCTTGAAAAGGTCGTACAATATGAGGGTGTCCCCCAAAGAAGTGAGCTTAGCACTACTCTTTTGATAATTGTGATTAATTCTTTCTCAAAACACATATTACCACTTGTATACTGCTTGCTCCCTTTATGTAGACGATATTGTCACCTTTGTGACTAGCTCGTCCGCGGCGATGGCCACCAGCCTGCTCCAGCGAGCCGTCGACTCAATAGAGGCTTATGCCTCATCGCCTGGATTCACTATCTCCATCTCTAAAACAACAGCCGTTATTTTTACTCGACCTTATGAGAAAATTTGCAACCGTATTTGGCCTCATGGCCTCTTTATCGAAGCTACACTAGGGAGCGGAGGGCCACCTTTCCCTCGAGATCCACAGATCACTTCTCCTGTCAAAGCTTGATTTCAGCTGCCACCTTTATTTCTCAGCTTCTAAAAGCATGCTGAAAAAACTGAACTCGCTACATCACAGAGGCCTCCGCCCTGCTACAGGAGCATTTAATCTTCCCCTGTGATCGCTCTCTACTTAATCAGGATTTCTCTTTTTCATCTCGCCGAATCTACATCAGATCTTTCTGTATGCGCTCGAATTCTCTGCTATATGACCCCTCCACCAGAGATTTACCCTCGTACCTTTTATTCATGCACCCTACGTATAGCACAACCTTTAGAAAAACTAGAGCTAAGACACTTCTCTGTTGCTCTGGAAAGAACATCTACGCCACCCAGTGGAGTCAAAGGAGTGCTCAGTTTTGCCAACCTTTCCCGAGAGGCCCCAAGGATCAGATACCAACCGCAGATCAATGCGCTATGTTCCAAGAGCATGCAGACACTCACCTCGGTGAAACACCTATTTATACCAACGGGTCAAAAACTGATGCAGGGACTGGAATTGCCGCGGTCCTTCCCCCCCATACCTTGCCCCCATATACTCCGTTCCCCTGGGTTTTATACCATATTTTCCGACTCCATGAGCGCGCTGACTTCCCTTTAGCGAATGTTCCTGCGACACTCTGTGGCCATGGAGATACTAGAAACCATACACCTCTTGACCGGACGCTCTTACTCCATATCGTTCTGCTGGCTGCCTCGAGACTCAAACATCCAGGGAAATGAAACGGCCAACCTAGTAGGAAAGAAGGTCACCCTACAAACTGCACAATTCATACCTGAATTTCCTATCTTTCACCGAGACTGCATCCCTCTCTTCCGTAAATTGGTCAGAGAAGAATGGGAGCAATATTGGAACTCGTATGGACACTCTCACCTACTCCAACTTAAGAAAAATGCTTCTACGTGGCCATCATCCTACTCCCTCACCAGACGGCATGGAGTTATGCTGTGTCGGCTGCGAATCGGCCACTGTCGCCTCACCCACGGACACTTAATACCTAGCGAGGAACCACCATCTTGCCAGACGTACCATTCTCGCATCTAAGTGCAACACATTTAACTCACCTGCCCGAAATACTCTGCCTATCCAAAGAAGTACCTTGGTCTTCACCCTACCTTTGCTTATACTCTTGGAGATTCCCCCATGTTATGGCCAACTTAGTAAGATTCCTGAAAGATGCTGGCCTTTTCTACAAAATTTAATACCTCAGTTACTTTCTTACTACTCTATAATTTAATCATATTTTACTCTCCTTAGTTTTTTTGTATTTTTAAATGAAGGACTTTACTTAATCGTATGATATGGCCGTGTTATTTTGTTTTTAACCAGTAAATTGAACTGATAATATTTATGTCCACATATATAATACCTTAGTTACTTCCTTACTGCCTTATATTAAAATAATTTCTTACCCCGATTCGTTTTATCTGAGTCTTGTAGATCTTTATTTTTAAATAAATGACTTTACCTAATCGCATGTTCTTGCCCTTTTATTTTGGTTTTATTCTGAACTGATATGTGCACATTATTTCACGGCCTCTTTGCCGGCAGTTCGTATTTTTATCTCTTGTTTTTATTAGCAAATTAAGCCAGATAAGCCTATAGTGCAGAAAGGGCAATAAATCCTTAAAATAAAATAAATAAATTAGAGAATTAGATGAGCCATTAATTCCGCGAAAAAACAAACGAAACGCATTCAGTAATCCAAAATGGTGGAATCACGATATCAAAGTCAAATTGAAGGATAGGAACTTTGCAAACAAGCATCACAAAGGTAACCCATCTGGAAAAATAATTAAATTCACGTAGCCCGACGAAAGAAATGGAGGAAGGAAGTAAGAATTGTTAAAGGAAAATATGAAATTCAACTTGCCAAAGAAAGGAAACAACCCCAAGAAGATTTTCGATTATGTATACAATAGGAACCGGATGAATCAAACAATAATACCTATCAAATATGACAATAACGAATTATTTCCAGATAGAGAAGAGGTAACAACAGGGTCCCTCACCCCTAAAAAACGGGCCTGCACACACTTCTTGTGATATATTCTTCAATCATTCACCTATCACCCTTACTTTGCAGGACATAACATAACAACGCCTATGAACACAACTAGATCTCAATGGGAGTTCCAGCAAATAATATACTAAGTCAAACATTACTACAAGACAGGCTCGTTTAAGAAAGTACAAGAAACTTTCGTGCATCAGTTCGAATGGGAAAAAGCCCCATCCGAGAGTAGAGTTCAGGAATGGGTGGACCACTTCGAGAACTATGGGACATTGGAGAACCTCAATGCAGCCAGGGACAACCGTCCAAGGCATTCAGGATGCCCCAGGAAGCGTACAGCTGAGTTGGTCGAGAGCGTGAGGCAGACAGTTCAGCAGAGTCCAAAACGCTCTGTGCGCAAGTGCAAGCAAAGTCAGTCCCTCGGTATATCCCGTAAGACTTGCAGTAGAGTGCTAGTAATGGATGTAAAGATCTACGCATACAGAATACAGACCCTTATAGCATCAGACAAGGAGCAGAGAAAGGCTATAGCAGTCAAGATATGGAGAAGATTCAGGAGGCTCCAACTTTCCTTAACCTCCTTTGGACCTTAGATGAAGTTCACTTCCATCTTAAGGTAAAGGTAAACTCGAAACCAAATTCTATTGAGGGACCTTCATACCAAATTTAGTATCCCCCAAGCCCCTACACTCCCCTAATTGCATGATATGGACTGCAATCTCAGCCAGAGGCATCATCATACCATTCTCCTTTAAGAAATCTGGCGCGACAGTGACAGTCACCAAGTAGCGGTATGTTAAGGGCGTCTAAACCTTCAGGAGGAAGCTGCAAACTCTGTTTCCGTCGCTTTGGGTGAAAGTTCTGGTTCCAGCAAGATGGAGCAAGCTCACACACCTCAAACCTGTCCCGAGATTGGCTGAAAGAGAACTTTGATGGCCATGTGATCAGTATCAAGATTGATTGTAAGTGGGCACCTCACAGCCCAGACCTTCTCTGCGGCTACCTTGAAGAAGGAGTGTGCGCAGGGAGAAACAGGACCATCAAGGAACTCGAGGAAGCCATCAGGGAGGAGATCAGAGGCATTAGGCGGTCTGTTTGTAAGCACGTCATGGACAACTTTGTGCTGTGCCTCAAGAAATGCATAGAGCTAAATGGAGGTCATCTCGAACACGTGCTCTAGAATAAAGAAGAAAAGTCCAAAGACTTTCATAATTTTATATCATGTTTTTAAACACAATAAACTAGTTATTACCAAATTTAATTCAATACTTACAAAAAATTAAGAAATGAGACATATCAAAAGTTAAGGCTTGTTTTGGGTGGTGATCTTGTATAGTAAATAACTTTTTTGCATCGGTATTTATTAACGAAGACGAGAATAATATACCACATACGAAAGACGAGATAAATTTAGTGAGCGTACCCTTTTAACTGATATCAAATTCTTCGAAGCAGAAATATGTAGATCTATATATCAGTAATTTGAAAGCCAGTAAATCTACTGTTCCTGATTTAACATATCCGGCGCATTTAAAAGAAATTTATACGCGTTAGTGGGACCACTAACGAATTTTTTGACAAAACTTTAGAAGAAGGTTTGGTGCCATTATATTTAAAGCTAGCGAATATAACTCCTATTTTTCAGAAGTGAAAAAGAGAACTTTCTTTCAATTATCGAACCATAAGTTTAACATCCATCGTAGGTAAATTAATGGAATCCGTCATTAGCGATAGTCAACACGGCTTTAGACAGAAACATTTATGTTTACTAATGTTTTAGAATTTTACGAAAGCATAATTAAAAGCTATGACGAAAGTAGATCTTTAGACATGTTTACTGAGACTTCACTAAAGCATTCGACACAGCTCCTCATAGGCATTTACTATTAAACATTTTGCTCAAGGAATCAGTGGAAACCTCCTACAATGGATAGTTTCGTGGCTAAGTAATCGTAAGTAGAGAGTAGTTTTAAACGGTAAATTTTCGGAGTTGAAAAATGTAACTAGTGGCGTTCTCCAGGGGTCTGTGTTGGGACCATTGTTGTTCCTTATTCATGTAAACGATATTGACACTGGTCTACTTTGTAGATTATATAAATTTGCCGACGCCACAAAAATAAAGGGTAAAATTTTAAATGAGATCGATAGCAAATTAATTCAGCGGGATCTAGATAAAATCTCCCAATGGTCTAATAAATGAAACATGAAATTCAATTTAAACAAGTGTAGAGTTTGCACGTAAGTCGAAATAACACAAGTTTTAAATTTAAAATAGGTGGTAAAACTTTTATCTCTTTGGACAAAGAAAAAGATTCAGGGGTGCTGGTTTCAAAGGATCTTAAGTTTAACAAACAGTGTGACGAAGCGCGAAAGAAGGCGACCCGAATGCTTGGATTTATTGAGAGAAGTTTTCAATACAAACACCAAGATATAATCATACCTCTATATAAATGATTAGTAAGGCCACATCTCGAATACGCGATACAATTGGGGTCACCTTATACACATTTAAACATTAATAAAATGGAAAGAATTTAATTACAGGCAGCTAAACTAATTCCCTCGATTAGAAATAAGTCTTATATCGAAAGATTAAATATATTAAAACTACCGTCTCTCGAAACCAGGCGATTGCGAGGTGAGCTTATCGAAGTATTCCAAATTTTAAATAAATTTGGAAACGTAAATTATGAATTTTTTTTAAGTAGGACCATGGTTCTACGTAAGGCGGTTTTAAACTGAAAGGACGTAGGCTTCAAGCAAACGTAGCTAAAAAAAATCAGTTTTAAAATCATCGATAAATGGAACGCAGTCCCCGCGGAGGTAGTAAATGCTAGTAGTGTGAATAGTTTTAAAAACAAAATTGACAGTTATTTTACGAATAATGATATTGTTTAAATACGGAGCCCTGTTGTGGATTGAATGTTGCGTGAGTGAGCATCGTGGCAATAATCTCTAAATTAGGACTACTAGTATATCAGTATAGAATGGGGCTGACCTTCGAGTGGACTAAGTAGTCCTTGCTCGCTCTCTGTAACTATCTATATTTACTAAGTTGAGAGGGAGACAGTATACAAGATAGATTCGTATTTTGTTCTGTAGCAGAAGGGTATCGATCTAATTTCCATTTTCTTTCACCTGTTTTCCTTTTAAATTCACCATGCCTTTGTCTGCCTCCGGGGCCTTAAACGACGCCTTCTTGTTTCTTCCTTCTCGGGAGGGGAATTGTTTCCTTTGTTGTATTATGGTTTTGTTACCTCTCTTTCCCTCTTCTCTTGTTTCTTCATTGATTCGTGTTTCTATCCAGCATAGCATTGAGTGTTGTTGCAATGGTTCCTTACTTTCCTATGTTCATTACGTACGAGTATAAGACACATATTATTAATTCCCTTGATGTTTCTTGGATCACTGTCAGATGAGTTGGTGCCTAATTCGTTTTAAAGAGCGTGGCCTTTCATACTCATGCATAAGTTATCTTAATTTTCCTCTCATCTTCGCGTTTTGTTTCTTTGTCATTCCTCTCGATTTTTTTCTCCGTTTGCAGCAGCATCTGGCCAGTATTCTTTGTGGCCCTTTCCGGTCGACACACCTTCTTGTTTATTTTCTGCACTCTTCCATTCGTGGTCTCTTTATCCGCATCCTCAACATATCTTGTCTTTCTCCAAATAATTCCGTGTTAGTTGCTCTTTCGTTTTGTAAGATCTGAAGCATATTTAAATCTTAATATGCTTTATGCGTGCCTTTTGATCCGAAGAATTCGTCATGTTGAACATGAGTAATCCTTTCTGCTTTATCTTTCATACCATTTTCGTGGTGGCACACATAACTTCTTGTCCAAATTTCATTACTATATTTTCTGTACTCCCCTCTTTGTTCTTCTCTATTTCTCTCTTGATATCATATTTATCTCGTGATCCTAATTAGAGGTCTAATTCCGGCAGACCACCCTTCTATTTGCTAAGATTTAGGGGGGGGGGGAGTTTTAGAACTAGGACCATATTTTTGAGTGTCTAGTTTCCTTCATTCGAACTAACTTTTCGACCTCTTCCTAATTGCCTAACAGCTTATGGCTCTCTTTGTCCCTACCTCTTTAAGCACTTCACAACCAATCTGCTTATATCAACCTAAGCTATTATGTGCTTCAACCAGACTTCTGCTTCGTGGTTCCATGGGCCCCCGCTTCTTTCCGCCTCCTATTCGGGGCTTCTTTCTAGAGTTCATAATACCCTACATTTTGTGAGTCTGGTTGCTGGGTTAGTCGTGATATATAATATTGTTGTCATATCGCTTTAAATCAGTAAAATAGTTATAGCATATAAATGAGAGGAAACTAAGGGTGGGGTTCTCCTTTATTGTATATAATATACCCCTTCCAGTGAAACAGGAGAAATCTTCAATCAATTCAGTGTGCGCATATATTTCTTCTTTCTTCGGTAAGTCTTCTTTATTATAACTAGTCAGTTTAATGTCTTTCACCATTATAAGCTCAACGCACGAAGTACGTTTTATTCCGACTGACCTATCCTTCAAGGGCAAAATATCTCACTAGTGCGTGTTTAGTAGTTCGTTTAAAGCATTGCTTTTGTTTTCAAACTAAGGTATGAGTGTAAGAAAATACAATTGAGATCGTCCAATGAAAATTATTTGATCTATGATACATATAAACTTAATAAATAGTTCTTCATAATCTTATGCAAAAACAAGTAAAAGGAGCGAGCCAAGATATACGCGTTGTCTTATTGACACATGATTCTGACCTTTAGTGCTTTCGTAGTGTTTGTCCTGCTCTCAATTCCAACGGTTTCTTACCTTCTACATATATATATATATATATATATATATATATATATATATATATATATATATATATATATATATTTATATATATATATATATTACCAAATATATTTACATTCCTTCTTTTTGTATTCAAATTCATAGAGGCAAATTAATCTATACATTCTCATTTCTTTATAAGACATATTATTATATATGTGTGGAGTATGCTGGGATTCAATAAGACCACCGCGCGTCTATATTCTGGAGGTTTTCGCTGAGCCTATTTAATCCTGCAATTTGGTGCTAGTAGCCTGCCGATTACAAAATTCGATTACTACAACTCTATAATTGAGCGTTGATAGACTAATTATGTTCCAACATTTCCCAGTAAATCACTATCTTCACATCTAACCAGAAACAAACCATAAGCTTCTTTTCATGTACGATAGCGTTTACCTGAAGTTGTGCAGGTGAACCTTTGTCTGCCCAGGTTCTTTTTTGTGACATCTTTGAAAGTAGACACCAATTTTTCATTTGCTCGAACCATTATGTTCAATCCATCAAGACGACTTCTCTTGGACAGTAGTGTAATGCAGAGGTCAAGGCAGAGCTGACGTTTGAAGTCGATTATTTTACACGGAATTCATACGTCCAGTTTGCTGACTTTGCCAATTTCCTCTTAATGATGCAACATGGCTGTATGACGAAAGCTAAACTTTTCAGCCAGCTTGCATGAATTCAGATAAGAATAAGTTTTGACATAGGTGCACAAACGGTCATTGTCAATAAGTAAGAGTCGACCACTACTTGACTGATCTTGGAGATTGAAATGCAACGCTGAAATTTCTTAAACAATCGTAGGCTGTGTTATGACTTATTTTGGACAACCTTTAGGCTGGACTTTTAATCATACAATAAAAGAGTACGCTGCTTTGTACGAGAAAGAGTCATTTTATATGTGTGGAGTATGCTGGAATTTAATAAGACCACCGCGATTAAATAAATTTTGAAACTTTAGATATCCTATCGGATGTTCGAATAATTACTCTTTAGTTGACTGGGCTTTGCTAGGCATTGCTTGAAAGTGCAGAGTGACCTAGTCTATGTAAGCTCTAAGTCACTGAGCACTTTAAAGCAAGGCCTAGGAAAGACTAGACCACTACACATTAACAAATCGTACACGTGGTATAAATCTAGAATTAAATAAACTTATAAATAAATCAATAAATATTCCTCTATAAATAAACTTTTAAAAACGTTTTTTCCAACCTATTAGTTTTGAAACGTGGCGCAGATTTTCCTATAGAAATGGATATTCATTTTGACACTCGTGTCCTAAAACGGCTTGACTTGTCTACGTTATAAATTTGCTGCTGTATTAATACTCTTTCACCATTATTCTCTCAGTAAAGTTGTGTTAGCAGCAGCGCCTTATTTTGCTAGCACTTTAGACTTACCTGTGATCATGAACTTATGTGATTTCGAGCGATTTTTGAAACGTTCGCACCAACCACAGCTTGCCACGGTTTCATTTTATGTTTATTTGAGGAACCTGGAACATTAACTCTATGTTTTCTTTTCAGGTCACAAGCCCCTCAAGAGAATTGCAAGTGTAACTGGGGTAACCTTACTGTAGCTGACATCTTACGGATTGTGTCCCTTTCCTTCACAACATGCACACATTTTTGCATTCTCTATCTCCACCACTTTATTTACAGATCTTTCCTTACCAAACTTTTGCGTCCTCCGGCCTACATGATATTGAGATTAAAATTTGAGAAAAAATTCCGGTCACCGAATAAACCAATGCCTGGACAGTACCAAGCTACTTTCTGGCATCTCTGAATCGCAAAACCCTCGGGAGCAAAGCACCATCGGATGGAGCGCTCTCTTCAACATTTGGTCAAAGATTTCTTGCTACTTATGACTGAAGGTCACTTTTTGATGAACTGAGCTTTTTTGAGGTAGTATCGATGCTGTCATTAACGGGGTTGCTGACGTTTGTCCTTAGAGATGGAGGTTAAGATAGGCTTATACGAAAATAGGTGTTTGTTTCATTGAGTTTTTGGAGGAGGTGACACCCCTACGTTTTGTTTAATTAACATTTAGTTATTTACTGCATGCTTGGATCTCTGAGAGAGGCTGACATGTCCTAGGTCACATGAGCATGAGCTAGTTTTTCCATTTTAGAAATTTCTTTTTACGTCCTTGTGTAGTTTCATCTTTTCCTTCTTTTTCTTCTTCTCATTATTATTAGTATCATTATTATTATTATTTTTATTATTATTATGTAAGAATGAAATCTTTTTGCAGCGACCTCACCCTCGCTAGTTTTTACCAGAAGGAATCTTTAAAATTTAAAAAGATTTCCTAACACAAAAAGTGCCAAGATTTTATTGGGTGTGTGTGTGGGAGGGGGGGGGGGATTTCGCAACGGAAAGATCACAGTTCATCGTTGAGCAGAAGTTTGCTGGCTTCAGAGAGCATAAAATGTAAAGTTACGCTGATTCAAGTACTCACTCCAGACACTTAAACGTCTACTTATTTTTCATCTCGCCGTCTCTATTTCAATTATAATTTTTTAGCAGCTAAAGGTGCTACATTTTGAGCGCGACCTTTAATTTTCTGTGCATTGTTGTGAAATTTCAAAACAGGTCTTAGTTGAAAACTGAGAGATCTGCAGGTATCCGCATTTCGCTGCCTACCATGTAATTTTCTTCACAATTCTAATTTCGTTTCTCATACTATAGTTTATCTTTGTTATTTGGGGGGCTACAAACAAGACAAGTACGTATTTCAACTTTACCGCTCAGTATTAATTGAAAAAGAAGGAATAAACTTTCGAAATGCAGCATTTGTAAGGATTTTTTCCCAACGTCATTGCTCACAAAATGAAACAAAATAGGTAGAATTCTCACTGAGTGCTTTAGAATAGTATCGTTTATTGTCTTACAACACCTAGAGAAAACATTTAGCTTTCGGGTTTATCTACAGAATCGTAATAAAACATCTCCTAAACTTAGTAGGAGTACAATGAAACTTCAAGTTAAAAAATATCACCCATAACAGGTAGAAGGTGACTTTAAAGATCAACGGCTAAAATGATGCAAGCCAAAAAAGACTTGGACATCTGAGTTGGACAGAAAAAATGTCTTTATTGGGTAAAAGAACACAAAAATGGTTACATAAACAAAGCTCTAAAAGTTATTTAGTTAAATGAAAGCAATTATCTGTATTGTTTTTTTAAATGTAATTCTATTTAGATATGTGTAGCGAAAGAAGAAGTTGCTTGTAGAGAGAGGAGAGGTTGTTTCATTTTCCTAGGGTCACCAGTTCTTTATTAAAAGAGCTATTTCTTCTCTGGATGAATGAGTGAAGTCGGTGAGTTAAATCCTTTTTTTCAGGGGAAGGAGTAATGTGAATGTGGATGAAAAGAATTGTGAATCGTATCCCCCGAGGATTGCTTGAGGAAGTGAAAAGGTCCTTCCTCGGTGGATGGAGCACAAGGTTAAGAAGAATGGAAGAGAAGTGTGCTTTCTGAAGTGATTTGATTGCTTTTGTAGTAATGTGGTATAATGTCTGCTTGTTTTATATGTGTAGAGAAATTGGGCGTGACCAATGAGGATTCTGGGGAGGAGCTGTGTCTGAAGTAAATGTGGGTTGAGGTTCTTGAGAGAGAGAGAGCAGAGTATAAATTCTTAATGAAAGTAAATTACGGGAGGATAAATAAATAGGGAGAAAAGGATTGATAATAAAGTCGGAAGAAAGTTTGGGGAAATCTTTTATAGGAGTTCGGTCCAGCAGATTAACGTTAATGAACAAATAGAAGGAAATAGTTAATTGACAGTTTGTGTGAACTGAGCTTGTTCTTATTTAGAATTAAGATATATGACTAAATGCAAATTCAATGGTCTGTAGGAATAATTGAGACTAGAAAAGACAGTGTAGGAGATGTGTGTATGACTGTGTAAATGGATTGCCACATATATTTTGAAAGAAAATTATTTAATAAATGCACGCTTTTTTAACAATTTTACCGATTTTCAGCACTTCTGGCTCTACCGCTGTATGACGAAGAGTTATAGAGGCATTCTAACTTGTTTGTGTGGTACACCTGAGAAGAATGGATGTCGTTCTGTCATGGTATGGTGCTGCATAGTTCTATTACTTCCGGGGAATTTAGGAAAATTTGGTAAATTCCATGCCTCAACAAATTATGGCTGTAATAAATAAGAGGTCCAATTACATTATATGAATGCTTCCATCGGTCGCTTTCTTCCTGTGAAAAATGGTTTATCTTCTCAGAGACAAAGGAAAGGATTCAGTGTGGATGGCTGGGGGGTAGGGACTGGGGGAGAAAAAGAGAGACTAGCAAGAACCTTAAACAGTGTGTTGATTTTTTATCGGATCATATGTTATTATTATTATTATTATTATTAATATATAATTTTAAATTTAACTTTGGTAAGTTGAGGCTTCAAAAAATCTTGTTTTTTTAAATTATCTTTAATTTTTATACTATTGCCTAGGTTTTGTCATGGATTTCTAACATCTTAAGAGGGTTTAATATCACTATTATCAGTTTTTAGTAAGAACATACACTAATAATCATTTACATCCTTGTTTGCTTTTATGACTGAGATATCTGCACCCATTTGTGAATATATAACCAATTGGATGAACTGGTTTAGTTGGGTAGCGTGCTAATGACAAGGAACGTAGGGGATTGTGGAGACCACATATTCTTTGAGAATGAGCTAAAAAATAATCCCGTACAAGTGGTCGCCTATTAATAAAATTCGATAATTCAGCAAACTTATCTTTTTGTGCCATGCTTCGTCCTTTGCTTTTTCGATGGTGTTCCTCTCATTCTCTTATCAAGTCCTTCTTGAATTTTTATGAGTCTTATTTCAATTCAGATGAACATCGATGTTCGTTTCTGTTTTTTTATCTTATCTAAACCACTCTCTCTAATAATTGATTATATATATATATATATATATATATATATATATATATATATATATATATATATATATATATATATATATATATATACACATACATATGTATAACGTGGTAGTAGGTCATGTTAGATGCAAGACTTGTTAAAATCAAAAGTGATGGCTGCTTGATTAAGCTTGTTTTAGCTAATCAAATTGTCTAATCCATAAAATGTTCTCAAATTTGTTTGGCTAAAACAAAATTTTCTTCTATCAAGATCAAATACTTTTTCTTTTCTGAACTAAACATTATTCTACTTTTATAATTTTTGTCCCTTTTGATTGGTCCAAAAACATATTCTTATTCTAGATAAAAAGGTATATATAAAACCCAGTTTTATAAAATTTTTATTGTTTGCCCAGAAGATGACCTTTGAAAAGATGGAACGACGTCTTTGCTAATAAATATATGCCACTTTGCAACATTTTTTTCCACCTTTCGCTTTCTGAAAAGAAAGTCTGAAAAGGTTAAAAAGCTGCATCGCAAGCTTAATCAAGCAGCCATCGCTGCCGATTTTAACAAATATATATATATATATATATATATATATATATATATATATATATATATATATATATATATATGCTCACTCTTTCTCCTCATTCTTTTCCCATCTCACTCACTCTCCCCCTCCCTCCCCACCTCTTTTTCATTCTTTTTCCATCTCATTACTCTTACTCTCCTCTCTCTCTTTCACTCTCTTTCTCGCTCTCTCTCTCTCTTTCTCTCTTCTCTTTCTCTTCACAAGATGCAGTGACGTCATCTATTCTCCTTTCCTTACCTATGGCGATATTGGAACTGCATTAATATTTCTGTTAATCAGTCAAAAATAATGACGATGAACAAAGTTGGGAGTCAAAAATCTCCAAATTATTTCCACTTAATTCTGACGACTAAGTATTTATAATTTTACCAAAAACAAGTCACGGGAATGAAGTAAATATATAATTTAGAGAAAGAAATCTCCATTAAATTAATAATTAAAAGAGCCAACCTGTTAGAGCTAAAACTCTCATTAAGATTAGAGATTTTTTGTCAAAGTCAAGCATAATTCAGGAGCTCAGAAAGAGAGAAGATAATATGGGCGGAATTAAGGTACTCGAGTTCTCTGATCAGGTGAACCTCATTTGGGTTGTTCTTTTCAACTATTGACGAATAAATATTTTCTTGGTTTTCCTTTTCGTTATTGACGAATGAATATTTATTTCACAATTATATAGTGGTGATTATGAAATAGTCGTATTGTATTTTTAAAGAGTAGGCCCTCGGATTCCCATGCTTTCCCGTTCTCATCATAGTTTATGGTGTTTATCGCAGGTGTACCCGTTTCGACGCTACCATTTTTGGCCTTAAATTTTGCAACCTACCAGTCTAATTTGCGTAAGAGAAGCGACTCATCCCCCAGCCCCCGCCTTTTTGCCCCATTTTCCTTTTCCCCTTCAGACTGTAGGATATAAATGGGGCCGTGAGCCCTTTTGACTTATTCTGTTGTGAGGATTCTGCCTGATTGCTCCGCTGAATCGTTGTCCGTCACTTACTTTGACCTTCATTTGGAGACCCGTACTGGGTTCCTTCGTGCAGCGGGGATTTTACGCCAATGATTCCGGCCATCGTTGCTGATGCCACTCTTTCGGCTGCATCGATTTATGCTCTTCCAGTTATGTTTGCAAGTGTTCTCCTTGGGAAGCCGTTCACACTGGGCACGTGAAAGTTCTCCCCTAGTAACCTCGCTATCTCCTCCTTGGGAAATTGTGTCATCTCGAATTCCTTTTCTCAGATCGTTGGGCCTTCAAATCTTCGTTGCCCATGGTCCCGACACCGTTCGCAACGATAGCGCCGTCTGTGGGTTTCTCCTCGCCGAAGACCTCCAGCGCATTCATCCCTGTAAATTGGGTCGAATTCCCTCATCGTCGCCGAGCCTCTTTCGCCTGGGTTCCCGGCGTCGGTTATTGCTTCACTGCTCTGGTATCAGATATTTTGGAGTATCTCTCTTCTTACGTCCCTTTTAAATTAATTAGGTGTTATAAGTGTTATTCATGTAACTTTGGGCCTTCGGGTAAGGGACCTAAGACAGGGAGGTTATTCCGGGAACACCTGTCACTAGAGTAGCAAAGCCTATTTTCATATTCAACGGCGCGTGTCGTTTCAGCTTTAAACAATTTATCCATACGACCCATTTTTGTATGTGCGAATATCTATTTGGTTGAAAGGACTTGTGCTCGTTCGATGGTGATGAGCATTTGTGACTTTTTTATTGTTTGATGACCCCTGTATAATTTTTTAACAGTTAATTTATTTCATTTTAATAATAATACTTTTAATACTTTTTGTGTGTGTATTTATTTAACCCCTTGCGGATACTTCATAATTTAGCACCGTTATGATTAATTCTGGTGAATTTCTGGTAGGCCTTTAGATCCCTGGTCCTCTATAAATTTTATGTGTGTATTCTCTTTGGGCCGTGTGAACCGGGTTCCGCGATAGCCTTTACAGTATTTAATTACAGTCAAGAATGTAAGATTCATTACGGTAAGTATAGCACATATATTCCCGCCTATACTAAAGAGATTATATTTATTATGATAAACAACTATAAACAATAATTAATTTCTTTACCTAACAATCAAGTATAATTTCCTTCCACTCACTTTTCACTAGCTACTCACAATCACGTCAAAATTTAATCTAAATTATATACCACAATCTACTCCACCTTGGCAGGAGTAAATGCAGATTGAGGGTCAATTTTTCTTGCAAATTAAACTTTAATTGACATACGAGAGAGAAAAGGAGATTATATTAATTAGTCGTTTTAATGATGATAAACAAGGACAGTCACCGTCTTAAAGTGATAAGAGTATGAAAAATGACCAGTTAATGAAAATTAAGAAATTATTAACAATTTTATATAATAATTTGGCCATTTTACCGAGTGTATTTTTTAAAAATATGTAACCAATGCAAATCTGAGATCGAATCTTTTGGACGATTAAATATTTTGTCTCTTCACAAAAGCTCTTGTCAAAGTCTTTTCAACTTCGGATACACTCATATTTATTTTCACTGGCCGAATTTTCTTCGCTCTTTGGAGAGCTCTAATGATGGCCACTTTGGTTCCATATCAAAGAAGAAACTCAAACTTTCGCATCTAGTTACCATGTTATTGAATAGGTTGTCAGTTTCTGATTTTTTATATAGTTCTTGCCAGAGATCAGAGAGAGAGAGAGTGAAAGAGAGGGAGAGAGAGAGAGAGAAAGATGCGCGCTGCCGTGCCTTCAATGGATAGAGAGAAAACAGAAACCTGGTCAACCCTTCTTGTCTGCGATAATGGATATGCGAAAACATACGATGCCGTGGTGGCCCGAAAGCCCGCCATCGCAGAAAGCCGCGACAAGTTTGAGGGCCCAAAAGGTCCTATCTAGAGTCTGACAAAGTTTCGCCTCACCAAACCTTGCGATCGTATTAATAGAACGAGACTACTCTCAACTGCCGATGAGTCGGACACTAGAACCCTTTCCTCCGGACGGAGGGAGAAACCCCCATTCGACCCCAATATAAACCTCCGGCGCCAGAGTTGAAAGGCAGTATCCGCCGCCGTCAGTATCATCTGCCCACCCCCTGTCAAGACCCGTTATTCACGTCCCATTGGACTCTGCACAATTCTCGCAGAACCCCTTCAAGATCCAGGTATTCTTGATTAATTCGCCTGAGTCTACCCCCTACTCGTTCAATCCACTCCTCGGACGCAACACGCCCAGTCTTGATTCGTGTTATAACTCTAAAGCAAGATCTAATTTCCTCCCGTAATTGTCATTGTCAAGATACTATAAGTTGAACTTTGCGCTAAGGCAAGTATTACTCACTTGAACCTAATCTACGAGGTAACAGTAACGCGCAACTCTCCCGTGCTCTCTCTAATTCCCCCCCCCCCACCAGTGTAAGCCTACATCGTCTAGTTCGTATACGCTCAAAGTCATTCGAACGACCCTCGGTTAATATTGTTCGTCTGTTTGTAGGGCGAACTTCCCCGCCAAGTCTCCCCCCCTTTAAACCGCTAAGACTCGCGTACGTCTAACGTGTATATAGCTTGTTTTAAAACCCCTTTTAATCTTATAAAGAATATTAATTTTCATATTAGTAAAGTTATTTTTGTACCCGTTTTTCTATTGTCCCGTAACCTCAAAGATATTCGACTATGGCCAACCTACAATCAGTTAATTTGCACTCTGCTTATATTATAAATCTCCCACACACAGACGTCATTGACCTCGGCTGAGAAACGCAGAAAGAGTTAACTTGACCCTATCCTACGACAGTTCTGTACTAAAATAAGAGGGCTTAATAAAATAAACATTCCTAATTTATACAATTAATATATTTGAATGAAATCAGCAATATATTCAAAAATTCTTTTTGGCAAAGATGAGAGAAATGAAGATCAGAGATAAAGAGAGAGACGGGTAGGCGGAAAGAACCCGCGATCGGCTTCTTTTTCAGGTAACTTCCGTTTGATAAAACGCCCTATAGCGAGCCTAATTGTAACAACGAAAGGTTCTGCGAGATTACTGTATAGATAAAGTAAAATACATTTCCGGCACCCCGGTAAAATTCACTTCCGGCGGGCCCGTATAAATAGTTAAGCGTTGGCCTGAGTAAGATTAGTATTTTGCCAAAGAGGACGCGACACAGAAGGATTCTTTCCTTTGGTCTCCCTTACCAAAATAGCCCGAAGACAAGAAAATTAAATAGAACTAGGAACAACGAGTCTCCCACACGCTGTATTCGAATCAGCTTCCCTGCAGCAAAATACTCTCTCGATCTCTCCTTTCGAGGCTAGCAGTAGTTTTTAGAAGGCAGGTTATATTATCCTTCATAACTTTAAGCAGGCCGAGTACTAATCAGCAAGTGCAAAACCAACCGTGCCGTTGAAAAGCAATCGAGTTTGACGTTTCATACCCCCCTCGCCCCTGCCTTTCTCTTTGTTGCGAAAATCCTTGGGTGGCACATCCATCCGGAATGGTAGTTTCCCTTTTGTCGGTCGTATACGTTGTCTGTATGTGCTCACGGCTCCCGCCTAAGGCTCAGGTGTGTAAACCGTTAGACCATTTAGTTCTGTATTTTTATGTTCTATCCATTATTTTATTTTTGTTTGTACAGTAGTAAAGATTTTTTTGTTTCATTCAGTTTGATATCCAGAAACTCCTAATTAGTTGATTTAATTCATCCAAGGAAAATAGTCACTCTTACTCGATTTAGTGCAACCTACGTTTAAAGTGCATCCTTCAATGTAAGGCCATGAATCGCAGAGTTGTCTGCGGGATTGCCACGTTGCATTCCGAGTCAAAGGAAGCAAGCGGAGATCAGGAAATCTAACCTGACCTACAACATATACAATATGTTTATTTCAGCTTGACTAGAGTTAAACATTACATACAGTCTCGTGATTTTTTTTATAAAAAGTCGTATGAAAATATTATACTCTATTTAACTGAAATAACATGAAAGCAAGAATCGCTTTTAGTAAGGGAATTTTTGCGTAGATCACAAAATAACGTCATTTTCTTGAGACGACTAATTTATTGCAAATTATCATTCTAATTGCTTTCATTGTACCGCCCAGCATGGTCTGTAACGTCATCTCGAATGTAAAATTATTTTTTACAAAATTTTAATTTCACTTAGATCATCTAATAAGATTTATATTTCTTTTTACAGTAGACATTGTTATTACTTAAGTAGTAATGCATAGATAATGCAAGAATTCTCCACACAGATTCTGCTATTTTTGCGGAGTGCTTACACTGAAGCAATATAAAAGACGCTTGACTCTACGCGTGAAAAACTATATGAGCTGTATTTCTGATAGAAATTTGGTGGTCATGCCAAACGACGGGCAACTCATATTTGCTAGGTCAAGTTCACAATTACACTTTCATCATAGGGTAAATGCATCAGGCCTGGTTTCACATTTGTTGTGCCTATGATCTTGGAGGAGGAGCCAAAGACCATTAAATGGACAGCTACTTTTATTTCACAGATATGACTTATAACTATTCCTTCCTGTCCCTAGAATTATATCAAAAGATATCTAATTTTCTTTCTAAATACAAAATAAGGGAGATATATTTTACTTTTCTAAGTCAGGTCTCAACAGGATGGGCAGAAAGGCAATTATTCTCCACCTAAAACTTAAGACTCCTATTGGCCCTGACTGACATTCAAGTGATAAATCTATTCCTCAGCCACCATCTGAAATACGAAGCGATGACATGAACAACTCGAATGAACTAGGATCACACGTTTCTACATATAGCCACAACATGATTATGACAAGAAACCGGATCTCATCACCGAGCCTCGACTCAATGATTTGATCCGTGATTCAGCCATTACTAAACAACAGAGGAAACTCTTTGCCTCCCGTCTGTGAGAATAAAATCTGTTGCATAAATAATCGTGAATAACAACATTCAGAAAGCGCTTGTCAGATATTCAGCAATTAAACTCAATTGAAAATTTTTGGGGGTTTGCAATGATATCAGAACTCTCTTTGTAGCTCTTGAATTAAGCTATGGACCAAGCCACAGGGGGTTGTTTATTGATATATTACTTTACTGCATTAAAGCTGTTTTATTGCACATTGGAAACACCATGTAAACGGTTCCAATTGTTCTCCTAGTCACTTCAAGAGAGATATGAAATTCTGTCTTTCATTCGAAATCGCAAACTGTTTCATTAAGCTCAGTTTTATATGTAAAGGGAGCAAAATGATTTTATCATTTTATTAGCGGTTCATGAATAACAATGTGGAATCCAGTTCTTAGTGACTTTTCAGGTGTTCTTGCTGAACGTACCTAATGTTCTTATCCTGCTCGGGTTTCCGCACCTGTACAGGAAGCGAAGAATCCGAAAACACTTCAAGAGTTCTGAGAAATTCTTAAAGATCGTAAACAGTTTGTTCGTTCGCCTGGCACGAGATGTCAAATCATCATAATGAATAAAGAATTTCACTCTAAATACTAATTATATTACTTATAACTTATACAAGTGTTTTCCACGGATAACTAAATCGTTATTTTCGAGTAGATTGTTGTTTCCGCATTCGTTTTGATAATTTTGGATACTTCAATATTTTTAGTAAATTACTTAACTTTTCATACGAGTAACTTTCGTTTTATTCATCTAAATTTGCATAGCCTTTAACCATACGTAGTTTATACGTGTAGTTTATCGTACGCCAGTTTTCAAATTCTTGGATTTTTTTCTGTCAAAGGTTGAAGGAGATCTGGGTGTTGTTTTTGATGAGCATCTCTCCTTTAAGCATCATATCCGCAATGTCAGCAAATCCTCTCTATGTTTCATTCGTAACTTCTCTCGCATTCTCTCTTACTCTAATTGCCAAAGTCTTGAGACTGCTGTTCATGCCTTCATCATTTCACGCCTTGACTACTGTAACTCTCTGCTTGTGAATCTGCCATCCTCCTCTCTCCACCCCCTCCAACTTGTACAGAACTATGCCGCCCGGCTTCTCCTCCGTCGCCCTCGCTTCTCTCCCTCAAAACCCTTGCTGCATGAACTGCACTGGATCTCTGTCAGATCCCGTACTCACTTTAAGATACTTATCTTCACATTTAAGGCCCTAAACAACAAGGCCCCGTCTTACCTTTCTTCTGCCCTCTCGCCACGCCATGTCCTTCGGGCCCTTCAGTCATCTCATGCACCTGTTTGAATATTCCTTGTTCATCCCTCTGCTCAATGGGGGACTGCTCCTTCTCAATCTGCACCCCTAAGTTGTGGAATGCGTAACATGCTGAAATCAGGTCTTCTCCCTCTCTTACTACATTTAAGCCGCTCGTAAAAATGCATCTTTTCAGAAATTCTTTCTCCCTCTCTTCAATTTCCATTGAATTTCCATTCTTATCTCAGCACAATGTGCGCTCTGGGAAAGCCTCAGGCCTTGAAAAGCGCATTACAAAAGACATTATTATTGTTATTATTATCAACCACTTTACCACAAAATATGTCGGTGCTCATCAAGTACCAGAAGTATCATTGCGTATCACATTCGCAGGGACAAAGCTTTCTCGTGCATTGCTTCCTGGGCCACCAGCCCCTATTTAAAAAAAGTTGACCTTAATCCAGCAAAAGATAAAAAAGTCCGAAGAAAATTAGTGGTTGATTAATCCAAAAGATGGGGTCTTTCCTTGTAATAGATTCAAAGAAATTTCAAAATTTCACTTTTTCTAAAAGCAGGATCGTATTACAATTGAAAGAAAATGCCAAATCAGCATAACGCCGACCTTGACATGTAAACATAAACCGTCGGTTATTGGGTTTAATTTCTTGGAATTGTAGGGTAGATAAACGTTATGTCATTATGGCTAATACTAATAATAAAATAAATTACTGGGTTAATAAGATGTGTTGCTAAGTCAAGTTCTGTACGTCAAAAACTTACTCTTAATGTAATAGTATCAGCATTTAGGTGATACTTTAGATATTTCAGAGAAATAATATTGTAACACTCTCAAGAAACGCCACAATTACATTCATATATTATAATGTTATCTTCATATTTATTCCAACTTAGTTTCCTTTTAACGGTTAGAAAATATATATTTTTACATATTAAAACTGTATTTTTTTACAATTTAAAATAATTTAAACCATTTTTTAGCATATTTTATTGATATTTAGGAAGGTCCCTACCCACTGATTTATAAAATAACAACGACCGAACAATGTTGGTTACCTGATTGCTTTTGGCATGATTCATCTCATAGAGCTGAAATCAAATGTTTCAATACATCTTTATGTGTTTTGGAGAACGGCTAAGAAATGCATTTGCGCTTTTAAGAAAATGAAATTTGAGAAATTGCAATAATTTTTTTTCGTATATAAAACGATGTGTCCCTTAGAGCTGTTGATGCCTTCGATACATTTATTTTTATGTGGGTTTAATACGCAAGATACATGTGAGTCTAAGATAAATTTGAAAAGGAAAGAGTAACAATATTATTTGTGATTCTGGTCTGTTAGAGATTAGCATCAATACGGATTCATCGTGGTCTGAGTGAGGTCAAGGTGAGCAGATAGAACCATGTTTCCGCGGAGAGAGGAGTGTGAATTAAGCCATCCTCTATTCATATCTGTTCTATTCTTAAAATCGAACAATGGATCCAGGGAGTAAATCACGTATCAAAAGCATTATAAATAAACGTATATAAATATCGCTTCTCATTCAAAGCAATCCAACCTGTTGATTCCTTCTCTGAAATTCAGAGAAAAAATGGGTCTTAGAAAGGAGTTTGGAAACGCCAAATTAATTAATCGGAGATCTAATAGACGATGCTGTTAGCCCCAAGATATGGTAATTATTCGTTAGAGGTCTTAATTCTTGTTTGACATTGTATTCATCCTCAGATCAATACATGTATAGAGCACAAAACAAAACCAATCATGGAACTTGATTAAAGTAGATAAGAAACTTGATCTCGAATTGAGTCTCATGAATATTAGATAAGAAAATAGTTGAGAAACATCTTCTATAATCGAGTCTCACAAACAAAATTCCTAAATATGCATGGAGATCAAGACGAGGACAATGGTAGTGTAATTAATGATAATACAATACTAGTGATGATAAAAATAAGTATTATAATCGTTACCACCTTTTCACGAATCAGGTATAGCACGCTTCAACGACATTGCCTGCATGACAAGACGGAGTTCACGATGCCCATGCACATTAAAGCCATTGTGTATTGAGCTGACGGGGACAAAACTTTGGACGTGCGTGGATTAGCACCCAGTTACAGGATTGCCAACGCTGGGTTTTTCTAACCAGATCTGGGATTTTCATTGTCCTGCTCTGTTTCTGGGTTTAATTTTTGGAAATATAATGAAATCTGGTTAGGTTTTTTCCTTAAGAGACAAAATGACCTTAATTATAGGACAAATCAACTTCAGGCATTAATTTAACATGTGAGATGAATAAGTTAACATATGGGAGAAATATGGTTTAGCATCGAAACAACTTCCCGAAATAAAAGATTTTATCTCCTGCGCGCAGTCGTCAAGATAAGTATTAAACATGTTACGAGGGGCGGTTTTGCTGACGGTTTTTAAGTTCATGCTTACCTCTTTAGAGACATTAGCAACCAATGGGAGCCTTTTGCAGCTTATTTAGGATTTCTTCGTTTGCCTCTTGTATCTTTTTTGCTTAATTTTAGTTATTGCTTTAAGAACATTTCTTTATCGTCTCGCTTTGTAATTTGGTGATAGATATTCAGATGTTTTCCTTTCGTTTGAGAGTACGTTTAACGTAAACAATCTCTTTAAACTATACCTTACTCTTCACTAGTATAAGGCATCCAACTATGTTTAAAAATCTTTCTCGGCGTTAAACAAAGAGATAAAAGAGTTTAAAGGCAGAAACCGTGGAGGATAACCTGGTTGTCGAACAAGGAATAGCCAGAGGGAGAGTGTCTGACATGTAGTAAATGGAAACCCCAAACTGAATTAATCATAGATCTAATAGACGATGAAGTTAGCCACAAGATATGGTAATTATTTTTTAGAGTTCTTAACTCTAGTTTGAAAGTAAAAAAATAAATTTCAATTGTTTGATGTTTTATTTAAATCTGACCTTATTTTTATGCATATACATAGAAGTGTAAAAATTGAAAGTATTAATTTTACGAGACTTCTGTTTATTTGGAAAAAAATAAGGTTAGATTTAAGAAAAATAAAATTTACCATTGAAATGTATTCTTTTACTTTTACGTACCTAACCTATCCCCCCTCAACCTAACATACCTACCTAAACAAAATCGATTTTTTATAATTAATTAACTAAGCAATTTACATTTAATTTACTGGAGGATATAAATGTCCTATATATATAGCTTTTAAAATACCTGCCAGAAGATTTATGATAATGTTCTTTATTGTCTATGTCGTGGTATGACATTACATTATATCAATACCATATTATATCTATAGGAGAGGACCAATAACTTGAAAGCGAACCGACAAAAGGGACGAAATTTACGCGTTCAGACGGGCTGAGTAACGAGAGAGTGCAACGAGGTCAGGTAAATTATGGGCAATGGCAAAGTTCAAGGTTATTTAAAGAGACTTGTACAAAAATAGAATTTTATTTACACAAAAAAATTAATAAGAGAATTGAAGGGTAAAATTAGCTCAGAGAATTAAGGGGCAAAAATCACATCAATAAACGAAGGGGGGGGGGATATTAACTCAATTGGGTTACTGAAGGGGGAGGGGGTTGGCTTACGGATGTCTTCTGCTCTTGAGGTGAGGCCGCTCGAACTTCAAAGCGGGAGGTTGGAGTGAGGACGGTTCTCCAAAAGCAATGGGGGGGGTGTAACTTCGGGTCCAGGGGAGAGTATTTCGACTCGAGTTGATGTAAGAAGTTAGGGCAGAAGCAAGAATTCAAAGTGCACGGGCCCAAGAAGACGTTGCCTGCCTCTTCGGCGTTGTCGAGAAACCCCACTGGAGTTAATCTATATCCCGTGGTGGAGTATTTTGTTAAGAATATCTCCCTCCTTGGCCTAATGCATTTTTGCTTTCGGCCAGCCCATATATAATGCTAGGCACAGCCGGGAAATCAGTATAGTACCGACTTTCTGCACGAGATACGTCGTTTTCTTGATTCACCTCTGTTTCCCTTCTCGAGCTTGAAAGGAAAAATTCTCACCGAAGGAACTTAGCCTCAGTCAATTGGTTATCCTTGGATTCGGTTTTAACCTCTTCTGGCCCAAGTACTCCCTCGAATTTATTCATCGAGATTAAATTTATTCACCATTCCCTGTGTCTTCTCATAAAGCTTCCAACCCCAAGCTAGGTTTTAGCGACTAAATTGTAGTTTCCTGACCAGTCGACCCGTAAAGTGTATGCTCGTATATTGGCTTAACAGCAACCGCTTGTAAGCTCACGTTTGAATTTATTTAATCGACGCAGGTAATTTATAATTTGTTCCCTGTAAACACTAATTATTCGTTTGCAACCTTTTCCATTTGGATATGTACTCGTATATTTCCTATATCTCTTGTAATTATTAAAGATTATTTTAGATAACTTCCGTTTCATATTATACTAACGGCCAATTACACTCGATTCTGTAGATAAATCCTTCCACGCGCTCGAATTGGGAAACCCCAATCCCCTATCGTCCCCCTCGTCTGCTGCTGGTGGGAGACGCGCGAAGATTACTCAATTGACTCTGACCGCCCACTCCGTCTGAATATAATATAATATATATATATATATATATGTGCTGTCATTCTACGACACGCAATGCTTTCAAGAATTAGGTCATCTGTCGCCATAATTCAAACATTTGTCCTTGCGTGACACAACCTTATGGTTTAAAGCATGGCAACAGTTTGCAAATATCTGGAGTTAACACGATTTTTCACGCCAGCAAATTAATTTAGAAGGGGAAAGCGATTGCAGTAGTAATTATGCCTAAAAGGCAGGATAAATTCATGGGAATCCTGTGCAGGTTAAAAGTAACGAATACCTTCGAGGTGGATCAGGAGACCCTTGCGTCCTAGACACACGCTCAGAAATCACATCCAACTGGTCATCCAGTTCTTCTTCAATGTCTTCAAAGGTATAGTTTACCAATTCCATTACATAAACTACCAATTTTATATAAGCTCAAGGTAAAGCATAGTTCACCTACACAAGCGTGCCATTTAATGTCAGGAAAGTACTCAGTTTGTCGCTTTGCGAATGGTTAGTAGCCACATTAACAAAAATGGGCCCGTCCGAAAAAGCGGACATCATTTGTTTGTTACCAAGGAATGCCACTGATCTCATACACTCACGGAGGATGTTTTTCTTCGAAAAAATTTGCACTTTCAGTAGCAGATTTAAAGAACAAATGGTAGAACACGGCGGACCGAAGACCCGCGGCAGTATCTATTTCAATGAGTAGATCAGAGGTACCGCGACATTTTTTTATCCTGGTGTTTATTTTTGTTTTGTTATTTCGTTGTTTTTGTTTCTTGCTTGAAGAGGAATGGGTCATATTTCTTTCTCTCTCGATGACTTATTCAAATGGGCTCTGAGGTAGGAAGAGACAGCCAGAGCCTCTTCGTTAGCAGAGGTGACGAAAGTCGTGGCCTCCTTTGAAGCACACACCAAAGAGGAAGATCCCCGTCTCCTTTGAGGTTTAATTTTCTTTATTTCGGGGGAATCTTTTCCCCAGACAGTGCCCTTTCCAAAGGTGAGATCTGGATTTGGAATTTTAACTCCCACACATTAATCCATTCTTGAGATGGACTATTCTTTCTGGAAAGGGGACCCTTTAGTCCCCTGTTTTAATAAAATATTCCTTATATTCTATTAACATCGTAATATTTATTATTGTGGAAGTGTCTCTGGCCATGCGCCAACCCGTCCGGGGAAGATATGCGCTGGGTATCAAAAGACAAAAAATAATTATTGTATCTAATCAAGCACCCAATCCAATGTTTTCACTTGTAACCTTCCAATAGAAGGTATAAAAGGTGCCATCAGTGCCAGTATCCCCTATAAATTTTGTGTCCACTAGTGAGCAAATTCACACCATTCTCCTACTGGTCTTGATAGTCCTCACCAATAGTGAAAGAGGGTGTTATCCACCTTTAAATATATCTAAGTTTTATATTTTTCTTACAGAAAAGAACCAATTATTCTCCTTTCTATTCTCATAAATCATAAAAGTTCTCTCAATCGGCAACGTCCAGTCTGTGATCTGAACTAGTTTATGAACTTCCAATATAACTTTTAGCAGACCTTCCCTCCAGCTCCCACTCATCCCCGATCAAAATATTTTGCCTAGAATTGCACTCCACAGACAGTAACATCCTAAACTAAAGAACAATAAAATAAATCTACATTTTCATAAAAATATTGGTTTAATTTCCATAATTTTCTACATTTCTATACCATTCATTCGAGTATTAATGTAAACCAACTTATATTCATTCCCGTTGTATCGAATAATTTCTTCAACCACTCAAATAATTCATTCATTTGTACCAATTAATAATTACCATACCCCATTTATGTATTTCCAGTTTTCTTCTTACTCTTTATTATACTTATGTTCTGTTTAATTATTAAGTTTAAAAATAAACCTTGTAAAATTACAACCATTATTTGCCCAAAAACTTACCGGTTACCTCAGTTCGCCCTTTTACTTGGGACGATTCTCGTTTTCTCTCTTCAATCTATTCCTTCTTCATTTAAAGCAGGGTTAATGACTGTTATCTAGGCTAACTTTGTAATTAATCAGTCCAAACCACAAATTGTTTTAGGGCTAATATTGAACGATTAGTGCAAAAATAGCCATATCCAGTAAACACATTTCTCATTGACAATTAAACAAAGGACCAATAAGAATATTTTTAAGCCTTTGTCTTCACCAAGTTGTCGGAATGTCAGAATATTCATTTCCTAATCTTTGCTAGAGATCCTCAAATTCCACGGTTTTCCAGCGATAACCTTCTCACCGAGTATCTTTCAAATGTATTCTTGTCAGTTTCAATAAGGGCTCTGGCAGACCAGTTTATCGCGTAGATATTCTCAGCCTGTTCGAATTACTTCAACGTCTTAGCTGTGTGCGACGGAGAAATTGCTCAGAATGGAAACAAGATCACGTACTCTCGATGTACGAATTCAAGGGATCATATATTCGCGATGCAGATTCTTGTAATGCAGAGCGTTTATTTTTCCGCGTAAACAGACTAGCGGAAATAATCTACCGATTAAAACATGTCACAATCATAACGCTGCCATTTGCAAATTTAACCGTCTTTAACATAATTGTGAGATGCAATCTTCCATTTATTTCATACTTGGCCAACTGCTTACCATCTGATCCGAACAATTTAAATTTGATTTACATGCTCTAAAACACTCTTTCCCCATTTTTCAGAACTCTACCGGCCCTGATCAATAGTGAAGGCAAAAATAGAAGCATTATTTTTTTTTACTTATGATTGGTTTCTTAGCAAGCGAGTGGTCTATTATATCATCTGTCTTAAGTGACTTGAGGCATTCTGTCGTGACACATTCATGTTCAAATTCTCGGCAAATTTAAGTGAAATATCAATTGCTGTCTCAAACCGGTTCTTTATCGACATCTGTTGCATTATGTGATCTTCCGTGGGAGTGGTTTTCGAGCTTTATTGTGCGTGAAATCACATTTTTTGACCGAACACAATACTTTTACATGAATGACAGTCGCATTCCTTCAAACTTTCACTGGACAACTTTCTCCATGAATTATTTGTCCACTCTAACTCGTCTCGCCATCTTGAGAAATGACCATGTGTCAAGGCAGTTTTCATGGAGAGAAGAGCCTCGACTACGTTTGGTTTAATCATGAAATCTTACGAACGAAATCAATCGATGGGAATTCCTCGATTGCCTTTGATAAAAACGAAAACGAAATAAAGAGTTAATCTTTTTTAAAAATTTCTATGCTTAAACTAACGAGGATATTTTTATGGGTAGTTTTGGAAAGGAGGTTCACAAAGAAATGGCTAAATTTAGGAAAAGGGAAAATAAGACGAAGATGCATAACCCGCGGAGTAAAAAGGGAATAATACTTGGAGCGCTGGGAACAATGAGTACATGCTATTCTGCTAAAATTTCTGCGCTTTGGTGACGAGCGGAGGTCTCCTTGATGGATAGTGTAGAGGAAACCCTGGATGGCTCTATATTTACCCCTCTATACGAGGGAACTCTAAAGCAAATATGATATTAGGTATACTTTTAATTATGAGAATTAAGGCAACTGATGTAACCAACGTAGAAATCTTCAGTAGTAAGAGATAGAACGCAGAGAGGGAAAGACAGCTGAAGAGATACATTAGAAGAAAGAAGAGCAGTATAAGAGGGTAGAGAATACAAAGGCTTGAGGATTAAAAATAGAGCAAGAGCAAACATCGTCATTCGCAATCGTTGTGGTCCCGAGGGTCTCCTAAGGACTTCCGAGGGAAAGCCACGTATAAAATTCCCCCATTCACAGAAAAATGATCTTAACAACCCAATTAAAGTAAGAGGTATTAAGACTAAGACATGAACGAAAAAATCAAAAGACAAATCTTCTTCAAAGGACAAAAGTAGATCTTAAAATTTTTCCGTAAAATTTTCTTATAAACTTTCATAGCGACGGATAATTTCGGACTTAATGACCAAAATTACTCTACAATTTAGAGAATTCATGTTGTAGAAGAGAGAGAGACTGCACAAGAGTGAATGTAATGACCTCTCTTTCTCTTCGAACTAATTAACACAGAATGCATTAATGGGGAACCTTGACAGCTCATAAAGGATTTCCTGAAGAGAACGGGGCCTTTTGGGGAACAAAAAAAACAGATTTATGGGAAGTTTCCTCCCGTTCTCATTACAAGTTCTGGATTATTTCCCTAAAACGCTCACATGCGTCGCAAAAAGAAGACATCTTTCAGAAGGACAAAAAAGGCCGAGACGTGACTCCAGTGATGTTTTACAATTTTATTTAAATTGAACAATAATTATGTTGACGGAAAAAGGGGGTATTTCAGGATTGCTAACAATTTTGTCTTTGTGACAGTACCCTCTCAGATTTACTTAACAATCTACCTCTTTAAAAATTTAAAATTTCTATAAATATTTGCTTTCTATCCAGGTTTAATATTTCAAATATTAAATTCTAATAAGATGGATACAAACTAGTCATAATAATGGAAAAAAACGGAAGAAAATCTATCAAAATACTTTGGGTGTCTATGTATTTTTGTACTTCTTGAGTACCTTATCATTCAGAGACACGCTAATAGAAAACCTACAATTTGGATTTGGTATACTAGATAAAAATGTAGCATCATCAGCATGCGCACTAAGCATGTTCTCTAAACCTAACCACCTGTTACTTGTATAATCAATAGTCATAAGCAAAGGTTTAAGGCAATATCCTAAAGGACACCAGAAATGAGATTTCTAATATCACCAAGCTGTTCAAAGATCACAACTAGTTAAAAAATTTTTAAAATGTTAAATATGTTGAGCTCTATATCTTAAAGTTGCAACTTATGATTTACTTTATCAAACTCTGTAAAGTATAGACTTACATACGAATTTCACGACCAAAATCAACTGCTTCCTATGTGAAGAAATGGTCGAAAGTGCATCACAAATATCAAGACCATTGCGGGATGTAAATTCTAAATCTGAAAGCAGATCGTTTTCCTCAACAACTTTATTAATACGTTTGATCATCAGCCTTTTAAATAGTTTTGACAAAATTAGAGTAATCGAGATGCATTTATACGAGTAATGCCTTGTTGCTCAATTTCCCCAAAGATGGAAAATAACCATCTTTAGTTAATTTACTTAATAACGCAGAGATTTTGGGAGCTAATACGATACACTTTTCGTAAAATCCAAGGAAAACTACCAATTGAGTCCATCCAACCTTGTTATCTAGCCAAGGAAAGTTGGCTGACCTCACGTAACCTAAATGCTATAAAAGTAATTTCACCTCAAGAAAGCCATCGTTGATAGGAATACTTTCGTTATAATGTTTATTATCAAATATGCAAACAAAGTTTAGCATTTTCTTTGTAAAATGCGTGACGGAGCATAGACTTTAATAAAGGTGGCATAGTTGAATCGCGACCAAAAAGAGCAGAATTCAAACTAGCTAACAACTTATGAAGCTGATTAGTAGAATAAAGGGCTGCTTTTATAGCCTTATTATATCTATTTGTTCTAATAAATAGTCTGAATATTTGGTTCAACATGTATTAAAAGTACATCGGTGTGACCTCCACAACCCTGTCAAGGCGACTGACAGCTTACCTTCAAGATGGCGTGATTAAAAAACACGCCCAATCTTATGGAACAACCCTAACCCGTGAAAAACTGAATCAGAACACCAGCATCATCCTGAGACTCAAAAAACTCAGAAGATTGCCGATGACCGAAGCCGTCATCATTCAAGTGAAGAAACCGGCAATTAACGTGCAGCTTCAGCAGGAAACCATACTCCCGACATCTTGGTGTCCTCGAGTTGACCGGCTTTAAAGGAAGCACGTTTTCAAACGTACATTTTCCTTTGCCTCCTTTGCCAGAGAACTAGATCGGAGCGACAAATAGTCAGACTTTGACTTTGACTTTGAATTTGTTTAAGTGGGGGTGCATGTGAGGGGAGGACGATAGGGTGTGTGGAGAGATAGAGAAAATAGACAAGTGGAGAAGAGAGAAAGAAGTGTGGTAGAGGTGCAAAGAGATGCCTAGGGTCTGGTGATCAGACTTATCACTTTTATTTATTTTCTTGGATGCGTGAATTCATTGTTGTTTTATTCGATTTTTGTAATAATTAAAAAATTATAATTATTATGGCGTTCAAGCCCTTTGTCTTAGCAACTTTAGTTTTTTATGGTTTATGTTGTGTATTGCTTAATTTGTATATGTTTTATACATTTAAGTGCGTGCTTATTGTTTTGTTTTATTGTGTGTGTGTTTTAATAGTATTATTGTTTTTTCTTTCTTCTTTGGATGTCTTCTTCTATTGAAGTTCTCGTCGTAATCGGGGGTTTTTTCTTCTTCTTGATAGGGTAGTCTATTTCAGTAAGTTGTCGTAGTAATTTTTCGAGTTTTTTCTTTGTACTTATTTTTGATCTTGTTTTCACAGGTATTTCTTTATCTCATTTTACGCATAGAACTGCACTTCGTCTCCGCCAGCCACTCGGTTGGCGGAGCTGGGGAATCTGGGGCGACAATCAGCTCTTCTGTTCTGGTTAATCATCTGGGTGATTTCATCACTCAGTTCACGATTAACCAGATCCTGCATTTTCCGGGGCCGTTCTTCAATGACTTTGTTAATGGGAATTATCCCCGCCTCTCTGTGCCGGTCTTCTTGCCATCTTCTTTCATGCCTGCGTGTACCCGTTATTAGGTACATGCATTTATTTTGCACTACTTGAAGACGCCTCTTTTGTGTTTTTGAGACACATGAGAGGGTGGAGGCGGGGTAAAGCAACGTAGATCTTACAAGGGCATTGTAGATCTTCTTCTTGTTGCTTTCACGTAGATTTCTGAAACTATATAGAGTTCTGACAGCAGACGAGGCTCGAGAAATTCTTTCTTCGACGTGCTTTTTGTACCCGGTAGAGGTGATTTTCATACCGAGTACATTGCATTCGTTGGTGTAAGGGTATCACGTATCCCCCACACGCACGTCTGTCCTTGAGGTGCGTCCGATGGGGACCACCTTGAATTTCTCTTGGTTTGTTGTAATCTTCCACCGAGCCTCGTAGTTGTTAAGGTTCGCGATTTCCATCGCTGTCATGCGAGCTTGCCACGGGGCATTCCTCCATGGGGATACGATTATCTGGCTGAAATCATCGGCGTATTGAATATTGAGGGAATTGGGGTACACACGGTCTGGGACGTCCGCGGTGTATATCGAGTAAAGAGTGGGGGACAGACACCTCCCCTGCGGGAGGCCCGCAGTGAGCGGAAACTTTGGTCCGTCCGTGCCCCCTAGACTGACATACGCCGCTCTCTCCATGACATAGTCACAGAGAGTTCTTTCTAAGTTTTCACTCAGACCCAGCCGTAAGATCTTATACTGCATGCCCCGCTGCCACACCTTATCAAACGCCTTTGACACATCCCGACAAACGATATCCACATAACTCCTGTCCCGTTTGGCTTGGGAAAGCTTTTCCGTTATGACATTAATTGCCATTTCCGTACTTCGCTTCTTTCTAAACCCGAATTGGCAAGGATTGTAGAGGGAGTTTTCTTTCAGGTGAGACACCAGTCTTCCGTTGAGGATCTTCTCAAAGAGTTTCCCGTCAAATACCCGGAGTGAAATTGGGCGATAGCTCTCTCTCAACGTAGGGTCCTTTCCGTGCTTGGGCAGGAAGATCATTTTTGCCGTCTTGTAAGCATCTGGAAAGTACCCTGTATTCAGACATGCGTTAAAAATTCGTCTCATTCCTTTGATGATGTTGGCTGGTGCCTTTTCGAAGTTAAGCTTCGTAAGCCTCGATTGGCCTGGGGCCTTCTGTCGGAATAAGCAGAGTGCGCCAAGGATCTCTTCTTCGGTGATCTCGGCGTCTCCGTCACGCAGTCTATCCACCTGGTGAGAGGATGCGTTCGATGTATTTCCGTGTTAAGCTCGTCTACGATGTTGTTTTCGAACTCTATATCAAAATTTTCGTTTTCACCTTCCGATTTGCTGAAGATTTTTTCCCAATAACGCCGGAATATCACTTCAAAGATATTTTCTGCAGTTTCAATGGATCCATCTTATTTTGGAATTTCCATTTTCTTCTTTTTTCCAGATGATCCTCTGAGACTTTTGACTTTCTTCCAAAAGTCCTTGGGGGATGCATCTTGATCGAGGCTCTCGATCGCATCGTCCCATTGTCTCTGTTGTTGTTCGAGGATCAACTGGTTGAGCTCTTCCTTGATCTCTCTACTTCGTTGTAGTGAGTCAAATGTTGCATTTGTTATATTTAACTCGTACATAACTCTCAATTATCTGTAAAGTTCTTTCATATACCCAGTCCACCTGTATGAGAAGATAGTTTTATACTGGGTTTTGGGGATGCAAGCCCTATCTGCAATAATTAGATGTTCGTTGAGGTCGTCAAGTGCCTCGTCTATCTCCTCGAGAATTGCCTCGTCCAGATCTAATGGGCGATAGGCCTCGAGGAGATCAGCGTACCGTGCTTAGTCCGCTCTCCTATAGTCTTTTCTGACTGGAGCTGGGACTTGTATAGGGTTCGTATTGATGGTAAGTAGGATCCCTATATGATCACTACATGGTACCTGGACCGGTTCCATGTAGTAATTGAACGGCAGATGACGATTAGCCAGACAAATGTCTGGTTTTGTGGCACTTCTTCCTCGAGTATAGGTTGGGAAGTCCAGGTCTATTCTATGGACCATGTTTTGGTCCATCATAGTCTCCAGGCACCTTCCGATTCCGTTGAAGGTCCTGTACCCAGACTCCCGACATCTGGCATTAAGGTCTCCCATTAATATGGTGGGGGTCCTTTTGCCAAATAGGCCAGAGAGAGAATGAATAGGTAAATATTCTCGTCTCGGTGGCTGGTACCCGGTGGCGATGACCAGCTTTCCTATATCGAGTTCGACCTCTATTGCAAGAAGTTTCTTATGGGTTTGTACTTGATCCCTCTTTTGATGGCGATGGCATAACCGTCGTACCGCTCTTGAGAGTAATTAGTGACTAGCACGTTGTAGTTCCAGATCTTCATTTCGGAACTACGAGTGTCAATCCCATGTTCAGAAATCAAGATGACATCTGCATCTATTTCCCTAAACACGTTTCCGTAGAGAGTTCTTTTTGTTGTCCAGCCATTGGTGTTAATTTCCATGATTCTTAGTGAGTTCCGCTCCATGGTAAGATGAGTTACCTGTGTTTCTTCTTTGCTTTCTTACTCTTGGGGGCCTGTGGGGCGGGTCTGGGGTGCCCAGGCTTTTCCTTCTTCGGGGGAGGACTGGGAGTCTTTGACCGACTCTTCGTCGCTCTAGTGCGAGTGCATGGGTCCTCATCACTATCCGAAGATGTTGATTCTGCTTCTTCTTCTTTGTCGTTTGTCTCATCCTCTTCTTCGGATTCCTCCGATGAGTGAGACTCCATGACTTCGTTCAATCCGGTGGCTTTTTCTTATTTGTTGTTTCCAATTATGCTATCCTTGAATGCCCTAGAGCACTCAGGGTCATCAGGCACGATGATGGATGGCAAATTATTGGCTTTTAGAAGCGTGTTTAAAACCTGGTTATAGCATCCAGGTTTTACCGTGTTACCCACGTTTGCATGAGTGATGCAAATTAGAATTTTTGCACTTAAATCATTGGTGAAAATCATCGGTGAGGGGGTTGATGTCATCCCCTCTCTTCTTTTCACCGTGCTCGCGTATGTGGTAGTCTTCTTTTTCTTCTCTTCTTCTTAAATCTTCTTTATGATCTCTTTTCTCTTGGGCAGTTCAAGTCCATCGTTCGATGGAACCCCTTGCAATTCATGCACATTTTTGTTGTGCTTTTACAGGAGTCATATCTATGACCCTGTTTGGCGCTTTCGCTGCACCAGATATATTCTTTCTTCGGGCAGTTGGTAGTGGTGTGCTGTTCCAAAGAATAGCACACCAAGCAAGTCTGAATACTGTGGTATTTCTCGTGCTCAATATTGCTGCCTGGGATCCTCATGTTAAATATGAGGAGTCCCTCCGTCGCCGCCTTGTGGGCTATTTCGGTCGTTTGAAACGTTACCTTAAAGACGTGGGTGTGGTCTCTGAATTTGATGACCTCCCTTATCTTCGCCCAGTTGTGATTTTTTTTCAATTTCCATTTTCAAGTCTGCGGGGGAGTTTTCGCCCACCCAGCTCTCTACCTTACGGCAGATTACACTCCTATTTGCTGAGATCGCTGGTGGGGTTTTCGCTTTAAGGTTGAGTTGTTTTAGAACTTCGGCCCCTTCATCGGATAGGAGCCGGGCTATATCCTTGGTTTCACCGCACATGGCGATGAAATCATTGGGAATGTCAATTAGCTTAATCAGTGCGATCCTTAAATTTGCAAATAAGGATTCGTACACGGTCTTTTTTTCGGGGGTCTTCATTCCGGGTAAGGTCTGTAGGGGGACCCTCTTAGGGAGGGCCTCCATCGTCGCCGACGTCTTCTCTCTTCTTTCTTGAATTTTTGCTTACTTTGTGTAAAAATGTATGTTAAATGTTATATGTGAAAAAAGTGACAAGTGGTAAAGGAGGTAGAGTTGAGGGTTGGTTTGGACTCTGACGTGAGAAGAGTGCTCCCGTCCAGTTTCCTGTTGTTTCCCCGCTCGGATGGTGCCAAGATGATGGGTGATGATGGATGGGGGATGGTTCTCGAGTGGGGACCTCAGAGGGTTGAGCTTGGTGGACTTAATGCATAGCGGCCGAATCAACGACCGCAAAGTTTGTGCCACCCCCTCATGGGTACGTACGCCAAAACTGCATCCAACTACATAGAGACGGGTGTAACTCCCTCTATGATTCTGGCTGGGTCCCCCGGGCGATGAGGATTTCTCCTCCGTCCGGGACTCGCAGTTTTGCCCCAGATTCGAGAAAAATTTCTGACTTGTGCTTCTGCTGTGGGATAGGCTTCAAACTAGTTTCCACGCAAGCCCTTAATTATGCCAGTCCATGTGGCTGACATAGTTAAGACGAAATTAATGAAGGGCAGTCTTCGAGCAGGTTCCCACGCAAGGGCGATGGACGGGAGCAATGAGGGTTTTTAGCCCATCATTTTCTCTCTATTCGCAGCGAAAAGATTCAAGAAAATCTTTGCAGATCAAATGGTCTCCTAATGATACCCAGGACAGTCGCGTTCTTAGATGGCGAAGGCTCAAAAGTCTCTCTTTCTATTAAAGCACGCGTGAGTTTAAACGCTCTTCAAAAGGTAATAAGGCAATGCTACAGCGTACGAAAAATTCGCCCAGCGTCAGACAATCTGAGCATTGCATTTTTATATACTTCTTGTAGCGATTAGTTTCCGCTTTAAAATTCCCCGTGCCATGATTGGCTAATTTTTGTAATACTTATGTTCGCGTAGAAATACTATATACAATGTTGCAATTTTTTAATAATTCCAACTTATCTAACGCGATGTTCGGCAACAAAACCGGACATTGTGTTAGCAAGTCCAGAATTCCCCTTCAACATAGCCAACGCCCGAGACCCAGTGGTCCCGAGCGATCATATCCCAATTATCACCACCATTTCGCTTGCGCCAATGCTCAAGTTCGTCACACTTAGGAAAAGTTACGCGAAAGCTAACTGGAAACAGTACAGAGAAATGCTCTGCACTTACCAGCCATCTGACCTGGAAGACGGTAATCTTGAGGAAATTGATGAGGAGATTAACAAGATCACTAATCTCCTCATTCAAGCTGACGAAAGATGCATCCCTAGAATCTTGTACAAAATGCTCCCACAACCTAGGTGGACGGACGAAATGAGGGAAATCACCAGGGAACACAAGGAAATTTACGAGGAAGCCGGTAGGACAGGCCCAACGGGGATCGCCTCCCAAGCCAGGGATAAAAATAGAAGAAGGCGACATTATCATAGAGGATCCGAACTCTCTCGAAAGGAGATTCAAGAGACATTGGAAAGAGGTCTTTGCAATATCACCTGAGGAAAACGACGATTTCGACAAAGACTACGAAGGCCAACTGTTTGAGGACCTCGGAACGATGATACATAGGACCCACCCACAACCGCAAGTATCTAGAGAAAGAGAGTTGGTTGACCACGGTGCCCCCTTACTATTGAAGAGACCATTAACACCATAAGGTCCTTCAAACAAAGGGCTATCGGTTAGTCTGGGCTCATTAAGAACAACCTGGTGAATGCTCCATGGCAAATTATTCAGGGTATGGTGAATACCATGAACGCATCCCTGAATACAAGCTATTTCCCTGACGGGTATAAGGTGGCTAAAATCATCTTTATTTCGAAGGGGAACAAGCCCCCAGACCACTGGCTAACTATCGCCCAATTTCTCTCCTAGAAATACCCGGCAAGATCTTTGAGGAGATTATAGCCGACAGGCTACAAAATCAACCTGACGAGTTGGGAGCGCATAACCCACAACAACATGGGTTAAGGCCAAAAAGGGGAACAGAAACGGCCCTGGCGCTCCTAACTGAAAAGATCGCACACTGTTGAGCGAAGGGTCAATATGTTGACATCGTGATGACGGACATGCAGAAGATCTTCGACAAGGTTTGGTTGAGTGGACTACAATGCAAGATCCTAGGTCTCTAGCTAAATCCAGTCCTGAAAAGGATCCTTTGTGGCTTCATCATGGACAGAAGGGCGCGTATTATGATCAAAGAGCACAAGGGACCAGAATGTGAGCACAAATCGGGCGTTCTCCAGGGAAGGTGCCTAAGTCCTTTGCTTTACCTGGTCTTTGCCATCGACCTCCCTACTCCAATACACCGGAACACGATGTATCTGCAGTACGCAGATGACGCCACGCAGATCGTCCCGAGTAAGGTTAGGAAAGCAAGGGATCAGGCGATCAACACTATTGCAGAGATCTCGAACATCAATCAATACGACAGAAGATGGAAAATCCGGCAAAATATGGAGAAAGTCAAGATCCTCCTGCTAAGATGCACGTCGACGTGGCCCATTATAATAGATGGGAGGAGATATGGCTACTCCGCCAAAGGCACCATCCTGGGCCGAAAGATCTCCGACCACGGATACTCGAGTCACTACAAGGAGAGGCAGAATATGGCGAGAGAGAAATCTCCAATCTTTATAGGTTCCTAAATCTTAGCCCTGCGAATATCAGGAAAATATACCTGATGCTCATTCGGGGTAAGCTCATTTACCCTGCAGTAGCGACTCAAGCCGCCAGCAAGTCCACTAAGATGAGGCTCCAGCGAGTGCAGAACTCTGCATTCCTCTGCATAAATAAAACCATACGAAGAGAGCATCTTTGGCAGAGGGACCTACACCGCAGACAGCGTTTGGAGCCTATTAATATGGCAACTCAGAAACTGGCCAAAAAGGTCTGGTCTACAATGGCCAATGATATCATTCCAGAACTAAGAAGAACTAGTGAGAGAATCAACATCAGTGCCAGATAACGCGGAAAGGTCACTCGAAACCGGCGTGTATCAAGCACTAGACTCTGTTCCGAGGAAAACATAGCACCAATCTACACATAAACATAAACAACACTGAATGCAAAACATACAACTACGAGACAGATAGTAAAGTCACATTTAATTTCGAAAAAGCAAACACAACAGCCCAAAATGCGCGGTGATGTACCAAAATTTTGGCACTAATAAAGGCTCGAAAGCTCAACCTAGAGCGAAAACTAGAATATAAAACAAATTGACAAATACAGAGAAGAACTCAAAAGAAGGACGCAGGCAGATACAAACAATAGACAACATAAACAGAACAAAAAAGGAAAAATAAATGACTAAAGAATAAAAACGCCTGCGATGCCCCTCAAACAAGGGTACCTCTACCTTACTTTCAGCAAATATCTTCTACCCCTATCTAAGTCTTCCACTATTGAGTACACCAGAATAATTCCATTTCTGTTCATTTCCAAAAGATGACCTAACATGGTCGGAAGACGTATAGGAATAAAGAATGTCGTTTGCGGATGTTTTTTCTCGCCTCTAAGACCCCGTTAAAAAACTTGTAAGAAATATCAAGAATATACAGGTTAAAATTAATAACGCTGCCAGAGCTGTGGACTTTAAGAGAATCTGCATATATATATATATACAACATGATTTCTTCTACAATTAATGAGTTTGATGTTTATTAAGAAGGAAAAACGAAGAAGGCGGGTCGTATCCTATATTATGGCACAAGTTCAATAGTGCAATACAATAACTCTGAGAAAATGACATATAAACGATGGTAAATCCTAAAATGAACATTATCTTAATAAAAGAAAACAAAAATAAACTAGAGAGTTTAGCACAGCAGAAAATATTTTCAAAAAAGTTATATTAGTCAAAAGCGAACAAAATAGAAATAACAGTAGGAAACAACGATTAAAATGGGGGAAAAATGAAAAATTGACTAAATAAACAATATAGTAAAAACTACAAAGAGAAACTGAACATGACCTTACATGATCGCATCACAATGACAAGTGTAAACGAAAAGGAACTTTGAGATTCAAGAGAGCATGTTTGGTTGTTACGTTATAAACACTGAAAAGGATGACATGTCATTATTTAAATTAGGGTGATTGTATTTAATACAGAGATTCTTTAATGCGGAGAGGGGATATAGATTTATCAGATTTTAAGAAAGTAAAATCATTTAAGGGCAAGTATGATTTACAATCAATTGCATGTTTCCTGCTCGAAGAATACTATTTATTACCCAACGTTTTAACTTCTATAGCTAATACCCATGTGAAAACAGAGCCACGACTGGAGTGAATATTCCGTGCTTTCTATATAGATCCCATTTTTACAGTTGAGACAAGTAAATCTATCTTTAATGTGCAATCTTCACAGCGTGGTAATAATATTCTTCACTCTTAAAAAATCCAATATTTTTGTGATTGATGAATATAAGTTTAAAATTGATTTGAGAAAACCGTTTTTAAAAAGCAGTTAAACGTTTCCGGAGAAGGTCATTTAAAGGGTGATGTCTAGCAACGTGACGAACCTAATTTCCTTGGGAAAATTATCAAAATTGGAAGAGAAATTTACTAATACACCTTTCGGCCAAAGATATAAGGGGAGTCATTTTTTCCAAGGAGTTATTTCAAAAATAAAAATCGGGATGTACACTCAGGTAGTTGGAAGACAGGTTAAAAACTCTAAAGATAAGTGTTTCAAATGCGCCAATTTTGTATGTTATATCACTGTCGTAAAATTGTTCATAGTCTGGTCCAATAATTATTCTAGTCCTTGATCTGGACACACCGCTTTTGTTTAAGTCAATGGTATTGACCCTATGACTCAATCTACGATCATATATATATATATATATATATATATATATGCTTTAATTCCTACTGAACGTGCGAAAGCTGGTTAGAGGAGAGTTATGCCGCGGCCTAGGATTCTCACTATAAGAGTCACACTTGTTACTGTGGGGAGGTTTGTGATTGTTAAATTTTATGAGTGCATAATACAGGTTGAATAAATTAGCCGAAGGGATTCTTAATTAAAGTCTTGCCAATGGTACGTCAAAAAGGAGGATCCACAAATAAACACACGACAAAAATAAACTTTACTTTACACAAAAATAAAAATTAGAAGCAATAGTTAAACGTGCATTTAGGTAAATAAGGATTAAATATTAAACACAGACGTTAAGCGTCCAGATTTATAATGACTCAATGGGAGTATCAAACACTGTTAAATAAATAGGTAATTTAAGATTGTCTAACAGAGACAGACCCACTACCGGAAGATTACCATTAAAAGTGCATTGAAGATCTTCTTATTGCTCTCTCGGAGGTTTCTGAACATGAATAGAGTTCTGATTGCTGCCGAAGCTCCTCAAATTCGATCAGAGCAGTCCTTCGTGTATCCGGATGAAGTATTTTTTATACCAAATACATTGCACTCTGTGATGTAGTGATACCGCCTATCCCCCACCCTGACATCTGAAAGTAGTCTTCTTCCAATAGGGACCCACTTGAATTTCTCCTGGTACGTTCTTATTTTCCAATTGGCGTAAATGTTTAATCTTTCAATTTCTGCCCCCACCATTCTAGCTTGCATAGGTGCATTACACCAAGAGCACTGTGTTTTCTAGCTGAAATCATCCCCAAATTGAATATTAAGGTAAGTGAGGTTGTCAGGGGATGGGACATCTGCCATGTATATCGATTAAAGATTGTCTAACAGAGACAAACCCACTGCGGGAAGAATGTAGTAAGCATTAATTCAGGTCCATCCATGCTTCCCAAACTGATATACGCCGCTCTCTCCATAATGTAGTCACAGAAATTTATTTCCAAGTATTCACTTATTCCCAGTCGTAGGATCTTGTATTGCACTTTCCTTTGTCCAATCTTCTAAAAATCTTTTGATACATTGTGAAATACAATGTCTACGTAACTCCCTTCCATTTTGGCTTGGACAAGCTTTTGCGTAATGACATTGATTGTCATCTCCGCATTTTACCTTTTTTGGAAGCAAAATTGGTACAGATTGTACTTGAAGTTCTCTTCCAGGTGATACACATGTTGTCTATTCGGGGTCTTCTCAAAGAACTTTTCGCTAAATACTAAACGTGAAATTGTTCAGTAGCTCTCCTTCCTCGTTGGATCGTTCCAGGGCTTGACTAAGATCCTCTTAGCAGTGCCTTTACAAAATTTTATTTTGTTAGCCTGATACTACTGGGACTTTCTTGTGGGATGAGCGGAGCGGCCTAAGTTGTTTCTTCTCGGCTATCTCGGTGCCTCCATCGCGCCGTCTCTCCACCTGGTGGTGCGGGTCCGTCTTAACGATTTGGGCGTTCAGCTCGTCTATGACTTCGTGTTCAAACTCTATATTTTCATATTCTTTATTTTTATCTTTAAATTACACTCAATATGTTTTCCCAATAACTTCGGAATATTCCCTCTATATTTTCTTCTGGTTCGATGTTTTAGTCCTTTTTACTAAGTTCCATTTTATTCGCTCTTTCAGTCGATCCTCCGAGATTTCTGATTTTTGGGGGACAAAAAAATCATTGGAAGATGCATCCTGATCGAAGCTTTTGATCGTATCGTCTCATCTTATCCACTGTTGTTTAAGGATCAACTGGTTGAGTTCTTCTTTGATATCTTTCCTTTTTTTTGTATCGAGACATAGATGCCTTCCTGATTTTATGTAATATAATAATTTCAGATCATGTTAAAGATACTAAATGTATTCGGTCCATCTATTTATATGATGAGATGAACCTATACGCAGATTTAAGAGTACAAGTTCTAGGTGATTGGGTGGTTGTTAAGTTCGTCCAGTACCGTGTCAATCTCCCCAAGAAATGCCTCTTCCAAAGTGTGAGCGTGATAGTTTTTGATGAGTTGTGCATACCATGCCCAGTCCCCCCTTTAATTTCCACGGTTGTGATTTATATAGGCTTTTTATTGATCGTGAGTAGGATCCCTATATGGTTACTATATTGTAATGGTACTGGTTAAATGTAGCGGATGAACGGTAGTTGACGATTAGCCAGGAATATATTTGGCTTTGTGGCATCCCCTATTCTAACATAGGTCGGGAAGTTGGGGCCATTTTGCTGGACGATGTTACTGTCCAGCAGAGTATCAAGGATCTTTGTGATCTAAATGAAAGTTCTATAGCCAGACTCCTGGTACTTGACATTCAGTTGCTCCATTAAAATTGTGTAAATCATTCTGCCAAATATGCCAGTGAGACTTCAAGAGTAAAAAGATTCTCCTTGGCGGCTGGTATCTGGTAGCTATAGTTATCCATCCTATGTAAAGTTCCACCTGTATGTGGAGATAGATTCTTAAAGGTTTCTGATTTGCTTTTATTTTGTCCCTTTTTTAAACGCAATAACAGCTCCGTCGTACCACTCTTGCGAGTAGTTTGTGATCAACACTACATCATTTCGAATTTTCATTTGTTCATTCCACGTGTCGAACGATTGCTCCGAAATCAAGATAACATCGAGATCAATCTGTTTGAATATATTTCCCGAAATAGTCGTTTTCGTCGTTGAGCCATTGGTGTTTATTTCCAATATCCTCAGAGCGCGTCGATGCATGATGTTATGTTATCTATCGGTGTTTTTCTACTTTTCTTCTTGCCTGATGGGCGTTTCTTTAGTGCTCAGGCTTCTCACACTTCCGCAGTGGAATAGGATTTTTTCTATTTGCTCTTAGCTTCCCATGCTCATGTGCAGGGTCCCTCTTCGTTCTCCAAAGTGGTGTTGTCTTCTTTTTTGTCTTCCTTTTCATATTCTTCCCCTTCCAATTCTTCCAAGGAGGGAGATTTTACTGTTGCCTCTATTCCTGCCCTTTGAAATGTATTATTTTTTATTACTGATTCATTTGATGCTCTTGAGCTCTCAGGGTCGGCCGTTATCATCACTGTTTAAAGGTTATTCGCTTTCAACAGAGAGTTAAGCACCTCATTGTAGCAACCAGGCTTTTCCGCCTTTGCTCTATCTACATTTATGTGATGCATATGTGGATGCTGGCGTTCAGATCGCCGGTGATCCTTGTTTCTGGGGAGATGCTCTCGATAGTCGCATCCTCTCACTTGTATTCGTGACACAAGCGTAGCTTGTCTTCTTTGCCTTCCTCTCTTTCTCCTCTTTCCTTTTTATTATCTATTTACTTTTTAGCCAGTCCAGGGTCATGATCCTTTGTTGGACCTTGCAATCGAGGCAGTATTTCTTTGCGCTTTTTCAGCTGTCAAATTGTGGCCTTCAGTGGCACATTCACTGCACTATAGCTTTTCTTTTTCTGGGCAGCTGGTGGATGTGTCTTCTTCTAATTTATAACATAGAAATTACATTTGTATGAGATGAAATTTTTCTTGCTTAATATTGTCTCCCGTGACGCTTATACTGAAGACCAGGAGTCTATCTGTTGTGCCCTCGAGTGTCATTTCTGTGGAGGTGAACGTTACTTTGAATAGATGGGTTTGGTCTTGAAATTTATTAAAATCTTTGACCTTTACTCATGTGTGATGGTTTCAATTTTGGTTTTTAGTTATTCAACCAAGTGTTCTCCAACCCAACTCTCCACTTTGCTGTTGTCTGCCCTTTTGCAGGGAGGTTTTTGCCTCAAGGCCGATTATTTCACTAACAAGCTCCCTCCTCAGATAGGAGCTTGTTCACATCTTTGGTTTTGGCGCACATCATTCCTACTTCCAACGTGCACAGAGGCGGAGGATACTTCTACTTGTGGTCATGTTCAGACCCTTAAGTTTAATGATTACTCTCTTACCTGAAAGTTGCAAGTAAGTCCCATACCGGAATGATTTCTGATTCATGATTCCACTGTGGGCCAAGTGACGACCATAGTTAGAATTAAATTAATGGATGGCAGGTAGCTCATGCGAGTTCCCACGTTGGTTTATGGGCAGAAGCAATGAGGAGGATTTAGAGCCTCAGTGTGTGTTCTTTGATTCGCTTTTAAATGAATTATATCTCCGTTTTAAATGTGAATAAATTCCACTTTGCCTCTTCTGATAACTCTCAGTTTTCGGTGAGCTCTAAGTCCTTTACTAAGAAAGTAGAAATAAATTTGGATTCGTGTGCCAACAAATGCTCACCTACAAAAAAAATGGCATTCAAAATAAAGTTAGTTTTCGTGCTTTGATGCTTTTATAGGTTGGAGTCAGAGTACGGATCACGTTTAGCAATACTGCACCTTTTCTGATTAAAGTGAATATAAGGAAAATAAAAAACAAGAACACCCAAGCAAAAACAAAAGACAAAGGCATGAATGCCGTAAATAAAAACTAAAAAACAAAAAGACATGGAAAACAGCAATTAGAAGCAACGTATAGATAATTATATTTATATAGTTGTAAAATTTATATACCTAAATCAGTGAATTATAACTGACGTAACTGAAAAAGGTTCACCTAAGTAAAGCCCAGAAGAAAAGACAAAATTAGCACTCATCAAAGAAAGAAAAACAGCCAGTCTCCTGGCACCTATATACTAAATACACATATTCACATTCCCTTCCCCCTTCTCCGCAAATCTCTTATGCTATCTATTTAACTATTATCCTCTTTACTTCTCTCACCTAGAGAACTTCATCCTTTGCTGCTCACGACCACCAAACAACGACTTCGCCGCTATCGAGGCAACCTGAATGTAAATATACATCAATGCCTCCCAACACTCACTAATACCTTCGTCTCACATCTGCCTAAGAAAAGGGGAAAATTTTGTAATTAGTTCTAAATAAGACCAAATAAAATGGCTCTTCTCAGCTGATTTTTAATTTCCAGAAAGATTCCCAAAACTTGATTTGTTAGTTAGAACGCTCTAAAATAAAAGTCAAATTACAACCTCGCCTTTAAAAACACACACACAAACATATATATATATATATTTATTATTTTCTTTGGAATGTTGGTAGTAAGGTTAATGAGTATATTAATTATATGTCAAGTGAGAGTAATAATATCATTCCATTTTTTATTTAGTTATACGAAAGACTTAGAACACTAAATTTTCCTGAGTTTTCAGATAACCTACATTCACTGAAATAGGACTAATTTTTTTTCCTTTTGTTAATTAAATATAAACTTTCGGCAATAAAACTTTGTTATACAAAGGTTACGTTCTTCCCTCTACTTTTGACCTAATGCACAAATAATTTCATAAACTACCAACTATATTTCACTAATTGGTTACCCTACACTGATAGATTAAATAGTAAAACAAATTTTTACCGATATTTGTTCACTTAATACTGAAACAATAACTGTGCAAAGACAAATCCACTATTTCATATTTTCTGAAATTTGTGCCATTGATAAATCTTGTAAAGATAAATTCTCAAATTTCTTTACAAAATAGTTTAGCAAATTAAAATTTAAAATTGTTATCAGTAATAAGATAACTGTCCAAAGCATTTTCACTGTAGAGGAGTGTGTCCCGAAATATCCAGTAGTGGTGTCGTATGCCAATTCTTATGTTTATGATGTTCCTCTGCACACAGTCACCAAATTTATTTAATTGCTTGACTTATTATCACACAACATATGTGGAAAAATATGCACAGATGAAACACTTAAAAACTAAACAACTCAGGGCAGTTAGGAGAATGGGAGTGGGAACAACAGATAAACGAAGCAAAATAAAAAAAATAAAATAAATAAAAAGTAAAAATAATTTAGGATAAGAAGTTTAAAAAAAAGCGCGTCGATTCTAAATTCTGGCACGAGAAAGAGACATGTTAAAGCTCTAAGGAAGGGGTCCGTGCAAATGTGGGCGGATATTGATGAGGAAGAACTTAAAACCTTTACAAGTCTCAAAAGACTTTTAATATCAATAAATGATTAGTTAATATTAAAGGGAATTAAGCAACCGTGGGGAAATTGCAGGATTGTCTCTCATCATAGGAAAACCCTTCGTTTTAATTTTCTTTTGCTCTTATTTTTGTAGCTATCGAAAAACAACGTTCGTGAAAGGTTTTGTTTCCATTTTTAAAATTATTATTTGTATGCATTAAACATCTTAATTAATAGTTTAATACATCTGTATTAACTTAGTTACTTTCGGAATTGTATGCGTAATTAAAAGGAAATGTAGTTTTATCTCTCGTTGCAGGAGACTATAAGATATGAAATCATAGGGGTCTATTTCTCTCATCTGCCTTGTTTCCCGGCAGTTTTAAAGAGAGAAAAATACAGCCGTAAAATAATAAGACAAACACGAGCAGAAATCATAAACTTCTCCTTGCTGTGAAAATAGGCATAAAATTTGAGATAAACTACATAATTTAATGGTAAAAATATGAAATGTAGAAAAGTAATCCCATTTAGGGCTAGAGCAAAGTGTTTGGTGTTTGAGCTACTCGTATATGCTTTCCAGTCATTTTTACGTGCCTTAACCTCTCTTAACACAAACCTTCCTCCCTCTTCAAAAACTTTTCAGACGTGATACCTCCAGCCAATTCACCTTTTTTAACATTAAATATGAACTAAAAATTCGCCTTTGGCACAAACTCCAAAGCAGCGTATTGCTTCTTCGATTTTATGAACAGAGCTGGATTGCAAAAGAGTCGTATCCAGCTTCACGTGGGTTTATATTTTCGAAGCGCAAAAATGGACTTTGAAAATAAAACCTTATATCAGAACTGCTTTGTATTAATCAAAGTCTAGTGGAAGTCTATTTTCTCATATTTTGACTGCAAAATATAATTAATGTGTATAATGGAATATAGAGCTATTCAAAAAGATAACTAAAAAATAGCTGAACCTTATTTCTTAACCACTAAAAGTGTTGTTACGAAAATTTAACTTAGAAACAAAATAAGAAATTGGAGTTCAGTTACAAACTCTAACCAGCAAATTTCGACGAAAAAATATGTAAAAATAAATACGAATGTAATTAAGCCAATTTAGGAACATGGAGAAATGAAACGGAAATAATATTTTGCAAGGTTAAGAAATTATTTGGATCTGAAGATACAGGCTTTCTAAATAGGTAAGGCTGGCAAAAGTGAAATGGATGTTTTATTCACTTTATATTAATTTTTGGCTTCTAAATAATCCTTTCAATCCCAATTTGCTCATAACCATATTTTCTGTTACACTAAATAAAAAAACAGAAAAGAAATCTAATTTAACTCTCTGGATGATGTTTAATATGAACCTTTGTTTTGAAGCAATAGAGAGGCCCTAGAATTCAACAAAAATGGTTAGAGAGATGGAAACACCACCATCAGAAGGGTTTCCAGTTATATAAATTAAGTTTGGTAAGATAATCTTCATATTTCTATAAATAAAGATTTTATTAAAAGTGTGCGGAACCTTTTAACTTACCCTCGTAATTTTTTAAGGTCTGTAAAGTAACTTAATAATGGTTTCTTAGCTGTTAATGTGTGATGAGTAACGAATTTTCTATTCTCAAAAAAAGATTAATGATTCTAAAACTGCTATCATTTGAAAAATAACGTTTAAAAATTAATTACCTCTTAACTTATTACCAAGGGTGTATCAATCTTCAGGGGACATAACAAGTGGATCTGCTTGGCTCATTATTTATCCTTGAATGGCAGCCAACCGTTAAAAGAATAACTCCGATTCCAAACCCAAATAAATGAAGCTCATTAGCCCTGCTATACCATCCAATTAAGAGAAAAAAATATCTGATATAATATCTACGAACCACTGAATTCGCTGCCACACTTTAACCTTGCTGTGCTACTTTACTCCACTTTAAAAACTAAATTCTGCAAACCCGAAGGGCATGCCTTTGCTTACAACATAAAACATCACTATTGATCTTCTTCGGCTATGAACGTGAGTTCTGGATTCACACCGTTCATCAGGTTGTCATTTTCTACAAGAACGCACAAAGGGCGTGTCTTCCGATCAGAAGGAAATAGAAAAAGAACTGAGCAACTGCATTACCAAACTATAAATCTTTGTTTGCGAAACCATTAATGGATCGAAATTCATCCAAGCGTGAAATAGCCAGAGACGCTTGACTCTAACAGGTTTTGGGGATAATTCATTCGCGCCCTTGGATTTGGTTAGGATATTTAATCCATCCAACAGAGAGGTTGGATAGTATTTTTAGCACTAGTCTCTCCCAATAATTGAAATATGCCTAGTTATTTGACAATAATTATTGGCTCATTACAAAATTTATTCTATATTCGAATACTCCGAGATGCTCGCGCTACAGAAAGGCTACAAAATGAGTTTAACTCTTGTTTAATAGGAATTCAGCTTTGATTTTGATTAAAAGCTTGCAAAGATATTTGGCTTATTGGCTAATATTATTTTATCTGGTCGGAATCGATTTAATTTTGTATGAATAGATGTAATATAAATTTACCATTGACTTGAGAGTGGCATGGTCTCGTATATTTGTCAAATATTATTCCTCTTTTAAGTGTGTAGGAACAGAAGCGTAGGCGCAAGACTGTTAATTCTGTTTGTGTGTTAACTGTTTGGGAAGTATATCTGAATGCGTTGCTCATGTCTGTTTGAATTTGAAATCAATTTTAACTTTTGCCTCGCTATTTCTGTTCATAAGTAGCAGTAATTCATCGCGGTTATGATGACCTCGTAAATTTCGAAAGATGATTTTTTATGGCTCGGTCAAGTCAGAGTTAATTCCACAATAGTCACTCATCCTTTAGCAAGACTTTGTTCACAAGAGCGTCACTTATATCTTTCTATCGATCTGTGCACCAAAATGCTTCAATCAAGAGCGTTTCGTAAGTAGAAGGTTACTCACTTCGGAATTTATTAATAAATCTCATGTCTTCGGAACTATCGAAGAGTTAGAAAAAAACTAAAGTTTCCTGGCTCTTAGATATGATTATCCTCGGGAAAAAACTATTGGCTAAATCAGCTAGAAGTCTAGTTAAGGACAGGACAAATGAATCTATATCCCTACAAATAATATATGTATACTGATACTGTGAATCATTACCTATGGTCACAGTGATAGAGTATTGATGCAATATTCCTATTCAAGAGTAAAGAAAGTCTAATAAATAAGTAGTCGCAAACTAACTCTATGGATTTTTTATTTAAGAGGAGATGATGTAAAAGACTAAAAAACATAAGAGGCCTACATTAAGCAAATGGCGATAGTTTGCAAGCTCTTCTTTCTCCTATTATAGTTTACATTTATTTGATTTAGATTTATTTTAGCATATCTTACATAATTAGGAATAATTATTTATTCTATATACAAGACGTACCTAATGAAATATTTTACAAAAAACAGCTAATGATTGTAACACTGTCAATTTACTCAAGCATAATATATTTCTCAAGGCATCTACTATCAAAAATCTTTCGAATGGGATGCACTCTATTGGAGAGGCTTTTTAGACTCATCACCGAATCACATGTAATTTGCAATTGCTAATTATGATTAACTAGCAGGACAATAATGTTTGTCATTCTATCAGTTTCTTACTTGTTCTGTCGGTATTCTGACTGAGAATTTAGTGTACACCATGATAATAATATCCAATTTAACTTTGATTTCCATTGCTTAAGACAGATTAAGGGCATTTCTGCCAAAATTTTCAATCAAGAAATAAGCTCTCGTATTGTATCCAAGTTAACCTCTTTCAAGCCTCAATTTAGTAGAAGTTTTAGTTGAATTTAATGTCAAACAAGTTTCAGTCTTCAAAATTCTAAAGCGAAGTGAAAGTCATTTTTTGTTATATTTTTGCACGTAGATCATGAAAATGATTCGTTTTCATGAAATAGCTCCATTTGTTTTGTAAATTACAAACGAAGGAATCGAGAAATAGGCTATAACTACCTAATTCTACTACAAAGTGTTATTTTTAATAACTTTTTACAATTTTTTGCTTAAATTTAGAACTACAAATGTATATATATGTAGATGTAGCAGAATAAGGTCGAAGTGCGAATACGTGCTGTTGGGTACCCACGTAGTCTCGAGATCACGCATGGAGCTTTGAAGGCACCCCTGAACCAGGGCGACGAGCATCCCATGCCCTTTATCACACACCCAGCTGTATTTGCTTAGGGACCGATTTCATCGTCTCCCATGGCCGTCTTTCTGCCAGAGATCGAAGTTCGTCGAACATTCTACGCTATCGTTATCTTAATTCCCCTCTTCCCGAAAGAGTCACTAACTTTTCTCCCAAATCGCACGTGTGTGTGGATGTGGCAGCCATCCATCTAAAGGCACCTCGCCGAGCTTCTATATAATCCTTTGACTCGGATTAGTAAAGCAGCACTAATAGACTTCCCACCTATCACCATGAACGAGCTGAAGGACGGTCGCCCCCCTCCTCCCCGTTTGGAGACAATGACGATTTCGATTCGAGGACGAAGTCTAAATCGACATACGTAAACTCTGCCATAGTCAATCCGCTATCTTCGTAGGCCATCTACATCTGCTCCCTCATTTGAAGCGTGAGGTGTCCCGACTTTCCCAATCGCAGTCATCGTATCCCGACTGGCCCCTTTCTTGCAACGAGCACGTAAGCAATTGTAACCGTTGCCGCCGGCAGATTAATCTAGAATCTGACTTATCCAATAGATCTCTTCTTTGTGAGCGCACTTAGTTTAAAATCCCCCCATTTTAATCACTGACCTGAATTCGACACTTTAATGCCCTAATTAACCCACCTGCATCTCGCGTAGACATTTAACTCCGTCTGTAAGACCATTCCATCTAAACCTAATATCTGTATATATCATCATCACTACCTGTATAATTTAAGAAAAGGATTTGTTTGACTATTTGAATAATAATTTCATCTTAGTTTGGGTCTGACTCATTTTTTTTTTAGCAAAGTTATTCCTAATAATTTTTTCATAATATCCAAAAACAAAATGGTGAAGTTCAGAATTATATATAAATATCGAAATTTTGTGAATTTTTGAAAACCCAAAGAATTACAAATAGTGAAGTTCCAAAAATTTATTTTTATATATCTTCTTCTATACCTATATTTTAACAACGTGATATTTCGAATTATTAAATTTTAATCTAAGTACCGAAGCGTTTACCTGGTTTAAATATTATTTTGTTGCTAGTGAAGATATATTTTTGTCATTGTCTTTCTTTTGCAACCCCAACGTAACGTGTACCAGCTACTTGTTAACCATTGGCTAACTTTCACTCTAAACTATTAACTCTAAAAAGGACCCCGCAAAGTTAATAATAAATAATTCACACTGAGGTCATAACAATTTCCCCATTCACTAACAGTATTCAACCAACTTTGGCCCAAAGCCCCAAAAGTACCCACGTAAAAATAGAGAGAGAAAAGGCCGGCTATTGCATGATGGTATACATTATGATGATTTAAAAATTTAGTAATTTGTCATTCGCAATTTCCAAAAAACTCCCCTATTTTAATTCCTACTCTATGTGTAAGGAAGACGTCTATTTTAAAGGAAAAGGGAATCCCTTTCTGAAGACTCTTCTTTGATCTTTTGATTTAAGTGAGAGATTTTCTCGTTTTTAGCATAATCAGTCCTGATACGATTTACATTTTTGCCAGTTCTCGTAAGGAAGTCTATGATCTAACTGGTTACTATATCTCTCAGGAACAACTTTATTATATTAATCTCATAAGAACGACTTATATAATGCTGCCAAAGTATGGGACGTCTTCAATCTTACAAACATATAGTCATTTTTTCATTTTTTGTCAATACCCATAAGAAAATCCCTCTGGTCAGTTGATATATCTTTCTTTTTTATCTTTCATTCTTTTTACATAGAATATATTTTTGTTTGTGATTGATATTACGGAGGCTGACAATCTTTATTAACTTCAGAAAGACATCGGCGCAACTTGAAGTTATTGGTGTCTCTAATTTTCTCTAAAGCCGGTAAGAAAGAACTCATCACTGCAATAGCTGAAAAATGGATATATTCATGAATTTCCATTGATGCTTTGCCTTAAAGGAAAAGGAGCTTCTTTCTTACCAAATTAACAAATTAAAATAAGTGAATTTTCTTCACAAATCAGATTAAAGACGAAACAAAAATTATACATCAAAACAAAAAAAATCGAATATAGGAAAGGAAATTACGCCTCTACATAGGAAGAATAATGTATTTTTTTTTAATTTCTTTATCTACTCAATTTTATTGCATAATTTATTTGCCAATGAGTTTATGTTAAATATATCAAATAAAATAGAAATAATTAACTTATGGTACATGTATCGAAACAAGTTGTCTTCCGAATAAAATCCTTATTTTTACCAGTATGTTTGTCTAATTGGATCATAAGGAATCTTTCTATTTAAGATTAAGGGAATATCATTGGAAATTTATCTCTATTCGGAATCAAATGGTTGCTTTTAAACGCCTTTAGGAAATATCCCTCTACCTGTCATACATACAAGATATAAGAAATGGAAGTAAAAGGCATAATCACAACTCGGGTAAAATCATGGAAAATACAACAATGAAGGATGTTAGAGGGAAATAGATCAAGAATACGTAAAAATGTAAGAAATCTTGATTAGAAAGTGTAATTATGAAAGCATGAAAAAAAAGCTATTCCTCAAGTTGTGACAATTCATTTGTCTTTTAACTTTATTAAGTGAATTTCTCTTTTTTTCTTCTAGTCTCTGCTATTATTTACATGCCTCTCGCGCTTTCACCCCTAATCAGTATTTTTCTCGTTGCAAAACATGGCAATAATCAATAAATCGTTGCCTCTTTGCCTTATTCTTCTGTAGCTAAGCGGCAGTCTTTGAAGTGAAAGAGAAAGCTTTAAGTTAAAAGAGGTAATGTTAATGAAAGCCAGGATTACTACAATCACTTTCATAATAACTTCGAAATCCTTGATAGCCATTTCTGGTTTCTTTATTTATGTCACCCACACCTTTTTCCATAATTTAAATTGGTTAGTTTGCATCATTTTCCTAATTCCTTTCATTTTCACAAACTGCGAAAGATCAGACCTGATTCAGAGCCAGAAAATTCCCATTAATTGAAGCAGAAATTTTATCACATACGTTTTTGTATTATTTTGTTTGAAACCCGATTGCAAAAGGGAATTTCATTATGGTTTCTGCCACTGTTTTTATATCGGATTTAAAATTAAAAGATTTTTGAAACTATTAAAAATTAGAATTAATGAAATTTAAAAATGATTTTACCTGGCTTAATGATGGATAAATGCAAATTCGAAAAAAATGGAGATTCTTTTTGCAAAATAATTTCTCGTGTATTTATTTAGATGTTCATATGCTTGAAGAAGATATTTCTTGTTTCCCTTCTGAACAAAGATAATAAAGTATGCAAATATAAAATTCACGCATGGCTGGAAGTGGCTAAAAGAATTCTCAGCGAGGATTTTTGACAAAGAAATTTTTCACAAATATTTCCCAGATCCATTTTTAGAAAAGCAAATATATTTTTGTCACCGGGGGTGAAATAGGCAGACATCTGCGAGCAGTGTCAATCTTATAGAATCTTTCTTCTCCATCTCCAATAAAATGGTGTCGTTTTACTCTATACATTTATATTTTTGCCGCTACTCTTCCAAATTCTCATTAGGATTATCTGTGATGTATTCTAAGCATTCAGTCAAGACCGAAATGAGGTGGCGGTTCTGTGATGCTAGTGGTAGTTTAGTAGATGGTAGGAGAGATAATGGCTTCTGGTTCTTCTTCACTCTTAGAAATCCATTTTTATGTCAAGGAAAGAAGGCCTTATCCTCTTTTGTTTAGTATTTTCAACATTAAGTCCTCGGTAAGCTTAAGAATCAGACAGAACATATAAATCCTTAGACTACTAGTGTATACACCTTTCAAAGAAATGGCTGGTGTTTTAAACCAGGTTTTTAGTTTGCAGTTTTAATTCTGACATTTATCATATCTCCTCACAATGACCTGACCTTGATGCCCCCAAAATTCTATTATCTACTCTTATATACTAAAAAGGGCTAGTGTATCCCGAGAACAAATAAAAGGAATGTAAATAAACGAGCATTTTCTCTCTTTTGCATGCAGGACCCTAACATAAATAAATGGATGGGATCTGAAGCAGGCTTTAACCACCTCATAGTGTCAGAAGTTCCCTAAATTTTTTTATTACTTGGCCATTACATCTGTCTAGCCAAATAATTTCTTATACTCCTATACTTTGGATTCGCAAGAACACCGCTTAGCCTATTTGATAATTTAACTTTACAATAAAATAAAATCAGAATTTTTTCGCATCTCGACTAGGTTCTTGTTGGTTCCAAACACGGAGAGTTCTTAGTCTTTTTGCAGCCACTCCGACGACACTTCGAGAAATGAGGTCAGTTTTGTTTAGTTTTCTCCCATCGTTGTTTTTATAAATGATCGATTCTGGTTTAATCTCAGAAATCATGAATTATGAAATTCCAAAGTTTGCCAGAGAAATTAAATAAATCCAGTCGATAAATTTAAACTTTGTTGATGCGATTTTTTTATTCCTTGTTGAGAAATATAAGAAATTCACACCAAATTCGATTGAAAATTTGCATGTGCCAGTCATATTCATAAAGAAGCCATGATTCGACCGAGGCCATGTTTCATGTAGGAAGACGGGTCAAGTTGAGAAAAGATGGGGACGATGTACCCATCCACATTTCTACTTCCCCATTTTCACCATTCTCTATACTATCCCTTCATTAACTTTCACGATAACTTGAGAAAATTGATATTTAATCGCAGGGGTTGAGTTATTTTGTGGTGTTCGCTGTGAGACGGAGGAAAAAAATGTTCATCGAGGGTGAATCTGCATCCAATCTGAAATAAAGTCGATTTCAGATAATTCAAATCTCATCTAAGTTTCGACAAAGAGAAATTGACTAAACGGAAGAGAAAAGAAGGAAAAAGGAAAGGGATGAAGACTGTTTGAGGTTGATGATATACAACCAAACAAGGAAGCCAATCCAGAGACACGTTTCAGAACATATTTGAGGCGAACCTAAAGGTTAAAACTTTCCGATGAGGAGTTCCCTCGGAATCGCTAGCTTTGGATTCTTTTGGCCCATGAATTAGAGTTGATTCGCGAGTAGATGAGTGAGAAGAGGATAAAAGAATAACAGCAGCGTTTTAAGGAAGATTTATTGGAAATAGTATAGAGAGGTAAAAGAATTCAAAGGTAGTAAAGTAATCTGCCGGATTAATTTTTCTTTCAGTGAGTGGAAAAGCACTAAACTCTTTTGAGCCTTCCCCTTTTTCCCCAAGGATCCACACTCACCCCCCACTTAAAAAGAAGTAAATCGGAAGGATAATTGACAAAAGTTTACGAATGTTTTACCAACTTCGATGTGGTAAATAACTATGCAATTATCTATAATAATAATATAATACCCGTCGTGTATTTATTTATGATTTTTTTATTTTGTCGATAACACTCTAATCTACTTATTTTGAAAAAAATTGGAATTTCTATTTCAACGAGTTGATATTATATAAAAAATAAAGTTGCTTCACCATTTTCTTTCTTTGATAAAACGCTATAAAACGATTATATTTGTTAAATTGTAGTTTTTTTATGCAATTTTAAATTAAAAAATGGTGAAGTAACTTTATTTTTTTATATAATATATTTACTTTTTTGAACCCAAGTACTGCAGTACCGCAAAAAGTAGCGCAACTACCCACTTCTGGCGACCACACTTAGGCCTTGGTTGGGTGTACATATTTATATTTTAGTATTTTATAAAAACTAGAGATTTTAACCCTTTATTATCTTAGTTTCTTAGTACCGATAATGAGGCTAGGACCTCAAAACGTTCGAACCCAGACAAATAAAGATGCATTTCTCTATAGCGTGCTTGGTTTTCACCTTCATATATATATATATATATATATATATATATATATATATATATATATATATATATATATACATTATATATATATATATATATATATATATATATATATATATATATATATATATATATATATATATATATATATATATATTTGTTGGATATAGTAGTTGTTATATTTGACAGCAGATGAGGCATTTTTTAGTTTCTTGATAACTTTCATAAATGATTATCCTAACAACGGTTCAACGGTTTATTAAGTAAATAAATACAAAGAGTAAATACATACAGTGTAACATAATTAAAACATTAATTATAAACATTGTAGTAATCTAGATAGAAAAACAATGGTGAAAATAGATTTTAGCAGAGGAGGTAAAAGCACTGAGTAGAAGTAGGAAATGATAGCTTCCCGGAGACATGGAAATCATTACCAATTTAGTTATTTCTAAGTTAAATTCTTATAATATAAAAAAAGTCTAAGGATAATTTACTATAAATTCTTAATATTACTGTTTGTCTTTACATAAAGTTAAGAGCTATTATAATACATTAGTTATAATTCATTTAATTCGTTAGTTTATTATAATTCACTTTAAATTTAATTTCACATTTAATTTTGTTAGTTATTTTTCATTAAATTCATTTACACTAAAATTTGATCTACTATCACTGTATATAATTTAATAAATTCTCACTTTTTGCTATATTTATATTTATTTTACTTACTACACTATTTTCATTAGATTCCTCTTCACTAAATTAGATAAGTTACACTAAATATGATTAGATTATATATTTGATTACTTATTCACTTTTATTATTCACTTTAATTGTTCATTTTTTCATATTCACTATTTAATTTCTGATGTTTTTTGTCCACTCCGTATTTCTTTGAATGTCGTCATATTCACATTATGGACGTCTCTTGGGTTAATGGACATTATGGATTTTAGGAGTCGAGCCGCCACTTCTTTCCTGGAGTATGGTCCCTTGTACGTCCATTTGTACACACCAGCAACTAGGCCTATAATGAGTAACTCCATATCGTCTTTAGGGGCCGGGGACAGGGGGGAGCCGAAAACACGGAGGCCCACGTATTTCCCGTCGAAGAAGAGGCCTCTTTCGAGGATTTCCTTGTTCTCGGTGAGGGGGACCCCTTCGTATTTTCCTTCCTCCTCTTCTTCCTCGTCCGTAGTATTTTGCTGTGGCGTCTCCTCGGTATTCTTCTTTCTTTTCTTCTTTTTTCTTACTTTCGCCCTTTTTCTCTTCTTCTCATTCCAAAGGTGTTTGTATCTTTTCTTCTTGTGTGGTTTCCTTTACCCCATTACTCGATGGTGCCCTTTTTGTTCCTCGATGAATTCGAGATTGAAAAGGACCGCTGAGTCTGGGTTTTCTTGTTACAGGGATTCTTCTCAAGAAGAAGGTTGAGGTGAGTTGAAAAAGAGCCGGGTTTATAAGATTTGGTATGTGGGCAAACTTGACCATGGCTATGATTTCTTGCCCTTCCTTGGGCATGACCAACCTCGTAGCATTTGTTCGTGCATGGGTGATCATTCTCGATACTGTATCCGCGTATGTTGTTTTTGTCTTTTCTTCGTTTTCCTTCTTGATTTTCTCCCGCTTTTTTCGGATCGCCTCTTTACGGATGGGCCCCCCATGGCCAAATCCCTGTGGTCACCCCAACAATTTACGCACTTTTGCACCTTTTCCTTGCACTCTTTCTAACTGTGTCTGGTTTTGGCGCAGTTGGAGCATGCAGGGTCAGGGGTTGTGCAGTCCTTAGTGGCGTGCTGTTCGAATGCGTAGCAGTTGAGGCAGCAGTCGATGTTGATATATTCTTCCTTCTCTATTTGTTCGGGGCTTACTTTCAGGTAAAAGCCGAGTAGCCCCTCGTTTGTGCCAGGTTTACCCTTTCAGTGCTGTTGAAGACTACCTTCACCATTTCGCTTCCTTTCCCGAACTTGTAGACTTCTGTGATGCAGGCCAACTCTGGCTTCGGCGTTATTTCGCACGAATAAAATTAATACTTATTGCGGACTGCCTTTATCTGCGTCCGCCTTTTCCCTCCAACAAAACGTCACACAAAAAATGGTTATTTTTTTCTGACTCTTTTTTATCGCTTAAAAGATGGGGGACCATAAATATAATAATAAAATCATTATTTATTATTCGCCTGAGGCGTCTTTCAACTACATTGGTCATCTTCAGGGGCGTTACTGATAAATTTAAAGAATTTCTGCTCTATAAATACAATTGAATTGTCTGACTGACTGCTCTGGTTGCCCGAGTAATTCTTGTACTCGCTGTGACCACCTCGGAAATTATAAAGCAAATTTTGAACAAGTGATTGTGATACTCGCTTTTAGTTGTAAATTAATTTCGGGATAACGATAAAGCGGAATACGCACTCGAAAAGTGAATCACTGGCTGGAGATTTTTACGGCTACGGAAGAATCTTCACTCCTTCGTGGAAACGGAGACCGAAGCCTCTCCTGGCCCACGAGCTAGCCTGAAGGAAGTTTTCCTAAGGTAAAGTAAATTTTTATTGGACATTGGCCCCCTTTTTCTCTCTCACCCCTTTCCTTCTATAAAAACCTTAAGTGAACACACACATTTACACATACATACCATAACGCATTATATGATGCAGATGAGATGAAAAAAAAACTTACGAATAACTCTTCGGGTCCTCCCTGAGTCCCTGAAACCCGACCAAGAAAAAGTTTTCGAACAAGTATACGGAATCCTACGCATTGCTCTTGTTAGACTCATTGACTTAAATAATGTATACTCATCTATCTGCGCGAAAGAGGCTGATTGTGAAGCCTTGACCTCCAGAAAATCTGTTGAATGCCTTAAGACAATCAATCTGAAACCAACCACACCGCCACAAATTAGGACTCACCGCAGTTTGATCTGCAGGCGCCTCGCCCCATGGGTTGGGAGCCACTCATCGGACTCAATAAAACAGGAAATCGAACGGAACCACGAATGGCAAAAGGTAGCTGAGGTCATCAAATTTAAAACTTACACGCACGTGTTTAAGGTTGTTTTTGAAGACACGGCTATGGCTCAAAAGGCTAAAGACAACGGATTGCTGCTTTTTAACGTAAGAGTTTGCCCAGAATAGATGGAACGTGAGGAGTTTGCTGACTTGCAGATGTGCTTTAGGTGCTACAAGTACAACAAACATACCACTTCCAACTGCCATGAAAACCAAGATCTTAAGCTATGCTCCATCTGCGTCGGTCGCGACCATTTTTGGTGTGACTGCAAGAATACCACTACCAAATGCTTGAATTGCGAAGGCCCGCACCGGATAATGTCTATGGCATGTCCAATCAAAAAGCAGGAGATGAACAATCAAAGCAGACTCAAACGTGAGACAAAGGAGATAAAAGCAAATTAAACTTACGCTAAAGTTGCCAAACTCGCCATCGCCGAGTCTAACAGCCAGAAGACATACCTACCCATCGAAAACGAGCACTCCACCAAAATAATGTGTTGCATTTATTATGCATACATTGCAAACATTACACACCCTGGTACCTTTGCTACAGAAGTCAACCGCATGCTCGTTAAGAAGGGGCTAGCGGAGATTTGGTTCCCCACTAACCCACCTTCAAAGGAGGTTATGCGTATAATCGTAACTCCTCAGTGCCAAGACAAGTGCCAAAAAGTGCCCACACCAAACATAGCCATCTCACGTGACCCCCGACTTAACAAGCCTAAAGAAGCACAAACACAAAAACAAGCGCCACTCATACCGAAAAAAAGCACACCTGTAAAAACAAAAACACACACCCCCACACAAAGCAAGGAGGCAGTCCGACCCAAGGAGATCAGGTCTTTTAGATCGAGGAAAATCTCCAAAAACTCGTGGCCCACGGTCTACCTCCTCGTCACGGGGGAGGGAACACCAGCTCAAATACCATTTGAGAGGCTTCAACCTAAAACTGTACGCCCCTGAATCGATTCCGTTCCCAGCTGAGATTGACTCCCGTGAAGTATCAAAAGGTCTTAGGACTGAACGATACAAGTGGGAATGCTCAGATGAGGTTCCGGAGCGACAGCTTGAGGAGGCCCTCGCACAAAATAAGGTAAAATTGACCACAGACTGTTTTTACACGATTACCGATAACGAATTTCGAAAGAAAACAAACGGCAGGTAGCGCACCTCACCCTTACACCACATGGGGCTAAAGTAGATCGCTAATAAGCGTCTACTTTAATCCCACACACTAAAAGAACCTATATTACTCAAAATGACCAATATACTTACGATCATACAAATAAATGTCGATGGGTGGGACGAAAAGGTTCCATCTATGGCAACATTCTGCGACAAAGTGACCCTGACATTATACTTATAAACGAACACGGAACGACCACACAAAAAGAATTAAAAATATTTCAATACGACGTCATTAGCAAAAATTAGAGCCAGGAATGGTATGACGGCTACACAATAACCGTCAAAAAAGGACTTAAATACAAAAAATTACCCGATTTAAATGAATCTTACCTTGTCATTGAGGTAGGCACTACCCTGGGGGGTCTGGTCGTGACCACAGGGTATCAACCCCCAAGACGCTGCTATGTACCCATGCACAACCTTCTACAGATCTTCAGCCATAAGAAAAACGTAATCTTTGCTGGAGATCTGAATGCAAGGTGTGCAGCAGCAGGGTATACCTCCTACAACAATGCAGGCAGAAACATCGAAATCTTACTTGACAGAAAATACGTAACTAGAATCGGACCAGAATTCCCAACATACATTACAGGAAATGCAGCAACGAAACTTTATATTGTTTTATCTAGTATCAGGTTTCCATACAACTACTACATTGAACCGGGCCTTATAATTCCGAAGAGACCACCAGGCTATCAAAATCACAATTGGCGTAAATCCCATTCAAGTTGCAATCCCAGAACGCAAAAGCTATAAGCAGGCGAACTGGGAAAGCTACAAAAATTAGCTTCTAAATTATATCCCACACCCTTTACTTGATGCCAATTTAGAAGAGATAGATGAAGAGCTGGATAAAATCACCGACCTCCTAATTAAAGCAGATGAAAATAGCATTTCCTGTATCATTTTTTAACCCTCCCAGCTCCTATTTGTACCCCTATCATGAAAGCCGTGGCCCAAGAATATAAGGAACTGTCCAATGTAGTAGCGCTGAAAGGCCCCAACCACAATGCCCATAGACGAATATGACAGATTAAAGACGAACTCCAGGAACTGATTACGGACCAACAAATACAGGTATGGGACAGACTGATTGAAGGACTCGACATAGAAAGAAACTAACGCATATTTTGGCAGACATATAAACGATTAAAAGGACAATCCCCACAGAAGAAAATTACACTTAAACATGACGGTAAAGAAATTGACGAAACTAAAGAGACTGAGGAAATGTTTAGGATTTTCTGGTCTTCAATCTTTAAAATTACCCTCTAAGAAAATGAGAATTATGACATCGATTTCGAGACTGACATAATCCAACAGCTAAACACACAAATACATAAAAGCTCCCCTCATCACTGTGTGTCGCAGGAAAGAGTGATGGAGGGCTATGGGAGTAAAATAACTGCCCAAGAGCTGTCCGTTGCACTAAAATCCTTTCTTTCTTCAAAGAGCACCGGGGACTACGGGGCTGACCAGGAAGAACTTCATCAAGGCCCCGACTAATGTTCTGAGTGGGCTTCTTAACATCATGAATGCCGCTCTGAATACGAGCTACTTTCCCAAATCAGGAAAGCCCCCGGACTGCTCTGGCAGCTTCCGGCCGATTTCTCTCTTAGAATTTGCTGGCAAAGTCTTTCTCGACCAAGGCAACATGCATAACAAGCAGCAACACGGCTTCAGAAAGAAAAGAGGGACTGACACTGACACAAAAAACCTTGCAAACATTGAGGCAAGCAAAAGGTATGCCAACCTGGTGCTCCGCGATGTTAAAAAAGCTTTTGATAAGGTTTGGAAAAGAGGCCTGCAATTTAAGATCCTTCAAGAAGGCCTCAATCCCATTCTTGAGAGGATTCTATGCAATTACATAATGGAGAGTAGAGCATATATACAAATCAGAGAACACAAAGGCCCCGAATTCGAGCTCAAATCAGGGGTTCCGCAAGGGGGCTGTCTCAGTCCCCTTTATACAACATTTACACACGCGACTTACCGCAACCTCTCTCTGAAAGGTACGATATACTTCCAGTTTTCTGACGATATATCGCAAATTTGTACCGCCGCTTAGGTTCACAGGAAATTTATGGCGAGAAACACGGCTAGGGAGATATCTAACATCAATTCTTACCAGAGGAAATGTAAGATATCAACCAATGCCCAAAAATTCCAAATAATTCCCATGTTTCGCAAGACCTTCAACGATATACGGGTAGAGGGGAAGAGAATCTCCTACTACCTGGAAGGGTCGGTTCTGGGGATCAAAATGACCACAGGGGGCTACAAGAGTCATATCGGGCGGACAGTCGCAAATAGCAAAAGAGATTTGAGGGAGTTTTATTGGTTCATTGACCTACCTCGCTCAAAGAAACTCAAGATATTCAATACGTGCATTTGCTCGAGACTCTTATAACCCCCCGTGCCGTTGAACGCAAGCTCAAAGACTCACGTTGCGAAACTTTAAGCGGTTTTACTTATTACAAACACCCGAAGAAGAGAACATAAACGACGGAGGGAGCTACACGACTGGGTTGTATTATTTCCGATCAACGTGGCGCTCCACGAGAGAGCTAAGAGGATATGGCAAGCCATTGGCCCCTGATTGACCCGTGAATTCTTTCGTACACACTTAGAAATCGAAGTAGACCAAAAAGTAAGACCATTCAAAAGTAGCAAGTTACAGACAGACAATGACGTGACTCCGAATTACACTTGACAGAACTGACAAAAAACACCCAATGTAATGCGGCGGCTCCTTTAGCAAAATCAACTCAAATTAAAAACTATTTGCAAAACGCAAACCAAAAATTCAATTCACTTTTATAAATTCATTTTAAAAATGATAATCATAAAACTCTTCAAAAACTTTTCAAAAACTCACAGCGGGAATAAAACCAAACCAAAAATAAAGGCTTGAATGCCAAAAGCTCAATAAGATCGAAAATAATAATTAAATTAACCATGATTAATTTAATTAAATAAACTACAATATATAATTTATAGTTTATTAAATAATGAAAAACAACCCCCAAACACACAAAACTAACACATTGACATAGCTACCCTTTCACCAGGGATCTTTTTATTCTGTCTCCTACACATCATCTATTCTTTAAACTCACCCTTTAACAACTTTACTCTCTTACTATTCTCTCTCTAATTCTACCTATATTTCATCTCTTATTTTGTCCAATGTCCAATATCTGTCCCTCCGATCTAGTTCTCTGGCATAGGAGGCAAAGTAAAGTGTAAGTTTGAAAATATGCTTCTTTTACAGCGGTCAACTCGGAGACGCCGACATCACGGGGTCTCCGTCCGAGTTGACCGCCGTTAAAAGAAGCACGTTTTCCAATTTACATTTTCCTTTGCCAGAGAACTAGATAGGAGTGACAAATTATATAATGTAGCAATTTTTGAATAATTTCATTTCTGTTAATTCCCTGAAGATATCCTAATATGGTCGAAAGAGTCTAGGAATAAAGAATGTCATTCGCGGATGTTTTTTCTCGCCTCGAAGACCCCGTTAAAAAAATTGTAAGAAATATTAAGAAAATGCAAGTTAAAATTAATAACGCTGCCACAGCTGTGGAATTGAATAGTACATATATTTTATAAATAATTTATTTCCTTCTGACCTATATGATAGAGTTTTAAAAAAGCTATTTGATAATCTCATTGACTTCTCTCAACCCTGCATAGAAGTTCCTAAAATGCCCATATATTTACTAATTTCAGAGATGTTTTTTTTTAAACGATACTTTCAAAAGAAAAATCCTATTTATTTTTTAAAGATATTTTCCCCAAATCAACCCCCAAATAGTTTTTAGAAACAAACTATCGATAGCAATTTATTTAACAGTGAAGATCCTATCTCTTTGGAATTCCGCAGTGATAATGTCTATTTATTTAAATGTCCCAGTTGTACGGGAACCTTTTACACTGGTAGCACTGTTAGGTCTCTTGGAGCTAGGTTCTCTGCTCATATGGAGAGTAGTTGGTGCACAAACAAAATATTAAATAGAAAGGAAAATTCATCTATTAGGGAACACACCATAAGCTGTAAAACTAACATTTCTATTGAGAATTTTAAAGTATTAGCCTTTAACAACAACAAACATTGCCTAAGAACCCTCGAATCTCTATATATAAAACACTAAAAACCTACACTCAATGAAGATTTAAGTACAATATCATTATTAATTAACTAATTTTAACTACAGTTTGTTAGTTGGTTTGCCTTTTAATAAACCAAGCGTCAATGTAACCTATATATACTAGCCCTTTGTTAAACCCACCATTCACTCTCTAGGATGAATTCGCTTTAGTAAGTACCCAAATTTTCCGTTTTTATATTAAAAGTTTTTAACTCTTACAGTCTTTACAAAATTAAAAACAAAGTATAAAATTATCATCTTTAAATAATGCCAGGTCAATTTCTCATAGTTTCTAAGTAATTTCTGCAATAATCCTTAAATTTATTAACTAATTTTTGAGTCAGTCTTAAAGCAAATTTAACTGTTGCCAAGTCTTATTTAATTTAACTTGTAGTACTTTCTACTGATATTTTGTAATTGGTCACCTTTAAAATAATGTCTTGTTGGCCTTTTCAAGTTTTATTCATACATATTAACTTTGTAAACTTATTCTAGCCTGAAGATGAAAACTTGTAGTTTTCGAAACGTAGTGAAAAATTTAAAGATGCTACATCCGTTTCTCGTGGCTCTGGGATTTATCCTCAATATTATATATATATATATATATATATATATATATATATATATATATATATACCTTGAATGCAATAAATATCCGATGGATGGTAAAAAGTTTATTTACCATAGTTACACAACAGCAAAGTAATCAAAAAATAAACATGTTATGTATTTTGTACGTTGAATACAAATTCGGTATTAGAATACATAAATAGTAAAGCATTGATATTATATCGCAAAAAGTGTAAGATTATCGCCGCCAAAAAGTATCCAACACAACCACAAAATTAGTTTTAAAGTGAAAGTAAATAGTTCTCGAACATTCCAGAGTGGTTTACGTGACAGGAATGCTGTAGAACTTTCTAGAAAAATAATCTACTTCGCCCACGTGAAACAGCAGAACCCAGTCAGTGTCTGAGAGCTGCATGAGAAGGAGGTCATCGTTTAACACTCTAATTCTAACATGGCGAAGACTAAAGAATTATCAAAAAGGAGAAGAGAACTAATTGTTCTGTTACATAAAACTGGTTTGGGCTATAGAAAAATTCCATCTATGCTAAAAATGCCAATCTCAAACATTAGTGACACGATTCGCCGGTTCATGTCATATCAGTCCACTGCAAGTATACCATGTTTAGGGCGTTTATCTAAAATTGAAACCGTGCGACTAAACATATAGTCCGTAAAGTAAAGAAGATTCTTCGAGTGACTCGATCTGAACTTCTGAAAAATTTGGAAGCAGCTGGGACAAATGTATGCAAAAATAAAATTAGAGCAGTTCTTAGGAACGATGGATTTTATTCTCGCACACCAAGAAAGATAGCTTTGTTGAAACCAATTATGTCAGAAATCGTCTGCAAGTTTTGGAGGCGCTATACTAGGGTCTGACGAGACGAAAATTCAGTTATTTTAGCGGAATAGTTTTGAGGTAGAAAAACTCAGCGCATGATCCTAAAAATAAAGTTTGGAGGAGGCAGCATAATGATATGGTGCTGCTTGTCCTCTTCAGGTCCTGGAAGACTCCATATTATTGAAGGGAAAATGATGGCTCAGATTTATCGCAGGATTCTGGATGATAATCCCTTACACTCTGCAGACGACTTGAAATTGCCAAGAGGATGGACATTCCAGCAAGACAATAATCTAAAACAGATAGCCAAGCGCACTGCAGCGTGGTTTCAGCAAAAGAAGATAAAGGTTGTGGGATGGCCAAGTCAGTCGCCAGACCTAAATCCTATCGAGAACCTGTGGCGAAAATTAAAACTAAAGATTCAGAAAAGAGACCCAAGAAATCTAACAGGTTTAAAAAGAATATGCCATGAAGAATATGCAAAGATACCTAGAATAGTTTTAAGAACCTCATAAGCAAATATCTCAAACGGTTGGAAGATGTACTAGCGAGGAAAGGTCATATCACCAAATACTAACTGGTTTTCATAGATGTACCGGATACTTTTTGAAACTTTCGTTTGATATTTTTGCCGTAATCATAGTAATATTTTACTATTTTTGCAATATGAGACCAATTTGTTTTCAACGTATAAAATAAATAAGATGTTTAATTTTCGATTACTTTGCTGCTGTGTAACTATGGTAAATGAACTTTTGATCATGTATCGGATATTTATTGCACCCACTGTATATATATATATATATATATATATATATATATATATATATATATATATATATATATATATATATATATATATAAATAATATATATATAATATATATATATATATATAATATACATATATATATATATATATATATATATATAGATCTTAAGAGAGCAGAGGAGTTGCGCGTTGCCAGGTGTATATGTATTTTCAAGATATATCTGCAGGCAAAATTTAGGAAGTTAATCATGATATTATAACTTCTTGGTACCGACGTTTCGGGTAGGAACCCATTCTCAAGGATATGATATTATAAATATATACAAACATAAGAATTTTTTAGAGTAGTTATCAGATATTTATGAATTAATTATATGCGAAATGGGAAGTAGCAGGAGTGGTTAATATTCAAATTATAAAAATTCATGGCTTTTAACTATTAGGGAATGGGAAATATGTTTTTGTTTTTAAATGAAACAGAATTTAGCCTGTTTATTTATCCTAAATATATATATATATATATACATATATATATATATATATATATATATATATATATATATATATATATATATATATATATATATATATGTGTGCGTGTAACAATACAGATAGAATTTATTCATTTAATGTCTTATAGAATATTGAATTAATTATGAGTTGATAAATATATATTGATTTATTATAGATAAAAAACAGTTGTTTTTTTCATTTAAAAACAGTTTTCACGAATGATATATAGCTCTAACTTAAAAATAATGCCTTTATTTTTAATGGCACGGATACACTAGTTAATTTATAATAATAGAGGTATTATATGGCGCTCTTCAATAGTTTGAGGTCCTCCCAGGGCGGCCGTCTCTCGAATAGGAAAGAGCTTTACAAAAGACGGCTTTTTAAAGCCACTTGAAAATGCCGCGCGAGTAGCGTGTGTAAGGAAATAGACCTTTGCACAGCTTCAGGATAAATAAAGAGAAGGCAGAATCACTCATGCAGCAGAGATGAGTGCGAGAACAGAAAGTAAGTGGGCACTTTGCGACCGAATAGATGTTTGTTGTTTGGATTGTTCGAGTGAGGAAAAACGGTAAGCGGAAGTTGCAGTGGTTATCATTTTAAATGTGAGAAAGAGTACTTTGAAAAAGAGGACTTTTATTGGCGTCATCAGCTAATAAATGGAAAGATAGACGTCGGCGAGGGAAAACAAGGCCAAGAGGAAGAAGCTACATAGATAGGAAAGAGGAACGGGCCAAGAACATAGCCTGAGGAACAGTATAAAACATAGTTGTTGATAGAGAGATGTTTATGAAGATGAGATAAGTATGAGTAGAAGATAATATATAAGAGTCGAAGCAATTAAGAGCATTTCCAGATACATAGAAAGAAGTAATAAAGGTGGTGGAGAAGAAATGAGTGGTCAGTAGGGTCAAATTCTGCCAAGGTTCAAAAAAGAAAAGAATTGAAGTGTTTTTGTAGTATAAATTGTATTGGAATAGGTAATTCAAAATGTAAGAGAGCAGATTGAAAGATTTGACTCGATTCAAGTAGAAGTGGAAGATTTTGTCAATGCTAGAAAAGGACATGTGTTCAGTGATGCGGAAAGCTACTACCCTCTCAAGGGATTTAGATAGGAGTGAGAGTTGAGAGATAGGGCATTTGTTTGAAAGATTATTAGGGTCAAAATTTTGTTTGTTTAATCTATAACAGACAAAAGCATATTTAAACTTAGAAGTCATTAGTAAGGTTAGTTTGATGAGGTATAATTAAGTAGAATTGAATAATAAAGTGATCAGAGATAGTATTCCAGTGGTCCTTGAGAGAGAATTGGTGAAATGGGTAGTCGGAGAAAATGAGAGTAAGAATGTTGCCGTGGGTGGGGTGAAAGAAGTGACGAATTAAGAGAGAGAAAAAAATCGAAGACTTCATAAATTCGTTGGTGTGACGTTTTGTTTTTTAAGATATTGATTTCGCCGAGTACCATCTGGATGGCGAAGAAGTTTGAAAGGCAACATTGTAAAGATCACCCAGCTGGTCAAAGAAGAGATTTGATGGTTGGTCAGGTGTTCCCTAAATATTTATGACTTTGAGCGGGTTGCTTAGGCCAAGAGTAGTAAGAGTTAATTCGAAGTGTTTGGGGAAGACTCCATCAGTATGAGTGAGGGAAGATAATCTCAGCAGTAATAATCTCGAAACCACCACATCTCCTGGTGGTCCTACAATGATGTAAAATGTGTATTTGGTGAGTGTAGTGTCGGCGAAAATTGAGTTTTTAGAAGCAACCCCCACCCTCCACGTATCATTATTTGAGAATACTCCAATCATCGGATCTAAGAAGGCCGGAAATAAATTTGCCTTTTTTAAAGTCAGCGCACGGCAATTTAAAAACACATTGGAGACATGTGGGGCAGTTGTCACTCTAGAAGTTTCAGGCAAGTGTGGAGAGGTGTGGATCAGAGTTAAAAATGAACAGAAGTTAGCGGCTAGAGGAGTAACCCTTATGAGTTATTGCAGAGCATTTTAGCAAGTTGTGAACATTCAACATTCTTTAGGTAGAATTAGGCAAAAGTTTTAGGTTTGTATAAAGACAGGAGCGTAAGGCGGTCGATTCCTACATCGACCGCAGGGTAGGTGGAACCAACCATTTCAAATGGTGTGCGCGAATGAACGTGAAAAACCAAACCAGAAGTTAAAAATATACATAGTTGAATTGCAAATTAAATGTTCAGAGAAATGAATGTTTATTCAAAAGGATTCAGTAAGTGATAAGAGAAGAGAAAGTGCACAAACAAGGATAAATGCATAAATAAAAGTAAGGGAAAACTAAAACAAAATAACATACTCAGATCAGGATTGACGTGACGAAATAACAAAACAAAGGAGATACACGTGCTAATATTAAGAAACACCCGAGAAGTGGAGCACTAGCTGAAATAATAATAAATTCACAAACACTAATAAGGAGAAATACTCGTACTTGAGGGAACTAAAATATAAAACAAATTCAATATGATTGAGACAATACAATCAATCAAACAATTTTATTAGGCATAACAAACGGATGCGAAACACAGGGATACCACTTAACGCAGGAAATGCAGAGCAAAATATTTTACGAATTCTACATGGGAAATCTAGAGAAAATGTTCTTAATATAAACGATAAACCTACTAAAGATGTACACCAGATTTGTTGATGGCATAAACCTTACAACTAAAGAAGAATAACAATTACTACAAATCAAAAGGCCCTTAGAAGACCATTCCGTTTTCAGATTCACATACAAATTTAGCATAAGGCGTCGTATTTTCTTCCTGGATCTTGATGCAAAACAGAGCAGTAACAAATATTATACCACCACCGTCGATCGAACAAGAACAGACTTCGCTCGTTGCTTTAACGCCTTAAATGAGGGCACCCAAAAAATTAAAAAATCAGGAATGAGTTCATACAAAAGAAGAGGTGTTAAGGTGTGCTCAACGTGGAACGCAGTTGAATAAGAATTTCGACGATTAAAACAGATCCTAATCAACAATGACTACTCCAACAGAGACTTTTAATAACTACAGCAAAATTTTTAACTCAAACTTTGAGGTAATGGAGAAAAAATTATAGTAAAAAATGAAAAAATAATACCACTCTATTACAATAACCAAAGGACGGATGCCTGCAAAATATAATAAAAAGTCAACAACCAATTAATGAGAAACAACTTCTAAGCAAAGCAATCTATCCTAAAGACTACAAATGTGGTATATAAATACGATTGCCCTCATGAGGACTGCAAGTCTAATCCAAAAAAATCAATATATTATTGACCACTACCACGCTCAGCCGACGCCTACCTATCTACCTGCAGGAAATAAGGATCAAAGCATAGTGCATAGTGCAACGCATAGCACAACAAATAAATTACAAGAACAATTGTGGTTGAAGACAGTTCTAACCCCAAAAGAATCTTGGATCTTCACCGCATGAAGATTGTGGGGTGGGGGGCGTAACATCCAGTGCACCAGCTCGGTGCAATTACTGCATCATTTCTAATAAACGTAAACTTTACTCTGATTCCCACCAATAAAAGCTTTAAAGAACAAAACAAACTTATATTTTTGCTGCTCACGAACACCAACATACTACCTCGCTACTAAAAAGAGATTACATGAATGGAAAACTTTACATCAATGCCGCATCAACAACAACAAAGACTTACGTTGAAAGATGATTGGAGAAAGGCTAAAGCTCATGGCCATAATTTTATTGTTTTTAAATAGGAGTCAATAAAGTGGTTCTTCCTCAGCTAATTTTTAATCTTATCTCTAGCTAGATACCGTAAACTACATTCTCTAGTTAGAACGTTCCAAAATAAAATTGGTAAAGCCAAAATACAACTTATTCTTTAACAAGACATGTATAGAAGATATATATATATATATATATATATATATATATATATATATATATATATATATATATATATATATCGGGCGGGTGACCACTTAAATTGTGGCATTGTTTAACTAATAATATATCAGCTAAAATTGGTCCTATATTAACGATATTTTAATTTAATATACAACAACACCTTACTGACAATAGTAAGATAATTAAAAATGATACCACATATTCTTTTTTTGCAATATGAAAATATTAATGAGCGTTCAATAAGAAACATAACTGATATTTTATTTATTTTATTAAATGATCGATTGGACCACTTAATCAGAGCCCTTTCTTTCATACAGACATATTTCGTTGTACTTTATTAATGGCAATTTCTTGTCATGATTGTAGTATTTTGCATTTTATTTAAATTTCCGTAAATTTGTAGCGCTGATCACCATAAACCTGCTCTTTCAGCAAATTCCAAATCCAATAATCTATCGGATTACAGTCTTGGCCTGTGTGGCGGCCACTCATACTTCGTAAAAATATTTCAGTGTAAAATCTTTCAGAACGCTTGTGTGGCCTTACCTGAATGTAAAAGTTGCCCCTCGTTTTGAAAATAATAATCATTTTCCAGATAGAGACGACGACAGGCTGGCAACAATATTATCTTTAAAGTTCTATGTAATTTGTTGAATTCACTATTGCCTTTTAAGTTTCAATAAAGTTAACTTCAATTTTACCGTACCAACAAACTCCGACATACATCTTTACTTTTAGTCAAAATTTTGATGTCTCATAATACAACCTATCCATCGGAAGATCATATTATTTACAGCAACTGTAGAAGTCATTGTGATGGTTTCAGGGAATTTTCAGTTTAAAATCATTCTCATCCTTCTCACCTTCGAAACACATCCTAAAAAGGACTGTCAGGCAAAGGACGTCACGTGTTCTAACTGCCCTGATCCAGGACACGGGTGGAAGGAGTTTTTTTCACAAAAGCCCAGTGCATAAACTGCATTGGCCATGAAGGGCCCCATCCGCAAAGAGGCAATTCGGGCCCAAAAAGAAAATTAAAGAAGGTAAAGACACGTACCTACGTGGAAGCAGCGGCCCCACTCAAAAATATCGCGGCAGAAAGGATATATTGCCCAAAATTATTAATGCCGAGCGACTGCAAGGAGATTATGGCGATGGACATAAGCGCCCACCTGTCCAACTTGCCATATCCTGGCACATTCGCAAAGAAATTAAACCGCCATTTGCAAGAGAATGGAGTTCAGAAGAAAACTGTGTCTCCCCTAAACACTCCGTAGGCAGATTTACTAAAGATACGGTTCATCGACTACAAAAATGCAAAAGAAATTATACAAAGCAAAACAGCGGAAGAAGATGAAGAAGACTCAAAAAGCATAAGATCAAACAAAGGCCCCAAAAAAACGAAAAACAAAGGAAAAAAAAGAAAAACGCATATCCACAAAAATGAGCCATTAAGTAAAGAAGACGACGACGAAGAAGAAATAAACAGGTACGAAGGAGAACCCGTCACATTAAAGAAAGAAATTCTGAGCAAGGACTTATCTATTCGAAGGAGCAGATGTTGACCTTAGGATGTTCAGCTCACCCCTGAGCAAGCCGCCGAAAGAGAGCTCGAGACAGATGCTCCAGGGAATCAATTCAAGGAGGTTCAAGTGGACCTTTGAGGGCCCATACTCCTCAAAAGAAATCAAGGGTATGCTATTGGAGGGCGCAGTATACATCTCTGCATCCTGAGTCCACATGGCCAGCATGCAGCAAACCTTGAAACAAATAAGACCTGGCCACAAAGCATCAGAAATCGAATAGAAATGAAATATTCAAAAATCAATAAAGTGCAAAGTGAAAAAATATAAAGTACTTTAATTAAAATAGGGACAGATAATAAAAATGAATATTATAAAATGAAGTATATTGGAGCGATATAAAGTGTCAAAATAATAAAGTGATTAATATTAAGTTAATTAACATAAAGTGCCTAAAACTATAAAAAGTGGCGAAATTTTAAAAAGTTAATATAAAACGTATAAAATTAAAAGAGATTACAGAAAAACGAATTAGCGTAAAACGATAAAGTTGCGTAAAATTTAAATCTTAATAATAATAATAAACTAAAATCAAAATAAACATTTCTTAGACTAATTATAAAATAAATAAATAAAATTCCACTAGTAAATTAAAAGTATTTGAACATAGTCATAGTGTTTAAAAATGTAAAGTGAGAAGTTATTCGAATTATACAAAAACTTTAAATAATAAAACAAAAATGTATAGACACAAAAACTTAAATAAATATTTTAATTTTAACGATCATTTAAAAAATCATACTCGTAATTCTAAAATGTGAAACTGAAAATTTTCAAAAGATGATCGGAGGGGGAGGGGGAGGGGGATGGGCTTGGCGAACTATTCTATCTCACCTTCTACACCTTTTCTACTTTATTTTACTTTACTTTCAACTTTAAATATGTATATATTTTAATTACTATCATATTATATCTAAATAACTGATTTCCACTGAATCCTCGAAGCTTTAATACTCCTACATCTACTCATGGCTTTCCCTTTTCCACATAATTTCCTTTTTCCTCACTACTAAATATCCTTATATTTTGCAATTAATAATTATGTATTTGGTAATTAATTACGTGATTAAAGTAAAATGTACTTTTCGTATTTTCATAAGTTAATAAATATTATCCTATCTTCTTGACATCATCAAATGAAAAATTATCCACGAAGGATCTGCTCCTTGCTTTTCTTTTCTCTTTCATATTATTGATTTTTCTTTAAGTGGAAATTCTTTTGAATGATTTTAGATTCGATGATTTTTCAAACATTGCACAGAAATTTTTCCCATATTTAGTTTTTAGGGATTGTCCGTTGCGACAAATGTGTACCTGGTTCGTCTTCTTGATAGCAAATTTGATCAATTATGTAATTCACATTTTTGGGAACTGTAGTTGTTATAAACCCTGGAAGAAAATTAGTAGAGGCAAAGGAATTGATACATTAGCTTTATACTTGACAGCCCCTTTACAAGAGAAAAAAATGATTTATTCTATCCTTAAAAGACTAAACTTAGGTCTTAGGATCGACTTAGCAAATCAGGCCCATAATTGTTTTAATTTTTAATGTCACAAATTGCCTTCAATCATCACTAAGGATCTTGCGATTAGTTTCTATTCGAGAGACAAATGTTTAAGTAACTGAAAACTGAAGTAGAATCAACGGACCTTAGCCAAACTGTTACAGTTAATCAAGTGGGCCAATCAACGACGGTAATCAGGCACTTAATACCAGCGATTGAAGCAGCATGTATGGATCCAATTATGCCTATAGCGACTTTATCAATAGGGTTGGTTAAAATTGTAGTTTAGAATTTCAATCTAAGAAAAGAACACCATCGATTAGATACCTGCTGGGAAAGAATCACTCCATTCTCTATGTATTGTCCATCAATTTCGATGAAGAACATTATTGTTATTTACATGGTAGGTGGTAGGGGGAGGGGGAGGATGCCGTCTATTTGTGGCTGAGCAGATTGCTGCACAGCCAAATCTGTGCACGGAAAGTTCGTTAACAGTGCGGGCAAGTAATAATGAGGACATCCTCAAGAAGACTACAAACCCGTGTCCCTCTAGCCTGCCTCTTCCTAATGGGTGCAGCAGTCCTGTTGGTCTCACACAGCTTGCTGCCTTTGTTCACAGCTAAGTGTCAATGAACTCGGTCTATTGTAGACTACTTCCAGGAGTCAGAGTTGATATCAAACACCTTCAATGGTGCTTTCAGTGTCTTTGAAGCGTTTCTTCTGACCCATATGAGACCTTTTTCTTTGTTATAGCTCGCCATAGAAGTCTCTTCGGAATCCCGTAGGCTGGCATGCGAACTACATGTCTGTTCAAGTGACTGGATGGTGAATATGCTGGGAAGGGCGGCTTTCGCGAGCATTTGTGTATCATAAATCCTGTCCTGCCATCTGATATTCATCAGCTTTCTAAAGAATATCGTGTGGAAGTGATTCAGCTTCGTGGCGTAATGTTGGTACACCGTCCACATTTCGCAGTTGTAGAATATTGTGAAAGTACAACTGCCTTAAATCCATTCAACTTGATTTTAAGACGGATGGCTCTTCAGTTGCACACATTGGCGTATTGTATACCAAAGGTTGCACTGGCTGCTGCATTCCTGACGTTCACTTCGGCGTTGAAGGTGACATTTCGTGACAATGTACTAGCATGCATGTTCTCGTGGAGCTGGCGAACCAGAGAGATGAATTTTAAAAGGCATCTGTAATCGGCCATGATATTCCATAATAATTTTCTATTCACAGCATCAAAGGCCTTGGTGAGATTGGCATAAGTGGAGAACAGGTCAGCATTCTGCTCCTGATATTTCTCTTGAAGATGCCTTGCAGGAAACACTATGTCAATCATCCCGTGCTACTTCCCGAATCTACATCGGCTGTCAGGCAGAAGTCCCTGGTCAAGGTGTGATGTGAGGCGGTTAGGCAAAATCAATTTATTGCTGTTAGAGCAGCCCATGCCATACTTTCCGATAACTCCATCCCATGAGACGTAATCAGAGCCAACTTTTGCGTTAAAATCACCAAGAATAATAAGCTTGTGTGCCTTAGAGACAGCTGCAATGACAGAGTAAAGTTCCTCGTAGAACTTTGCATTCACATCGTCCGGGTTGGTCATGGTTGGGGCGTAAGGTGCTTTCGAGCAGATGCAAACGGAATTTTCATGGTCATAAGCCTCTTGTTCCCTCTCTTCAGGATTCATGCTAGTTTATTGACCAGTGCTGTTTTAACTGAAAAAACAATACCATCTTCACGTTAGTCTTCAGTTCTTCGTCAAATCCCAAAGAATGTGAAGCCAGTTCTGCTTTCGCAGAGATTACATTCGCCCGCAAAACGAGTCTCACTCAAGGCTGCGATGTCGATGTTGTACCTGGCGAGTTCAGCTGCAACCAGTGCCGTTCTACTGTGAGGACTCTCCGTATCATCTCTGTCTAAGAGAGTGCGTACATTTCAAGCAACAATGGCGAGAGGTGCAATCCTCGTATTCTTTTTTCTTTAGATGTCAATCACTGATGTAGAGTCTCCGCAAGCCGTGGTATGGCGGCTGAGGGGGTAATATCCAGCAGGTAATGTTTAAAGCACCTTTTCTAGCCTCTTCTCCATGCCAAGATGTGAGCAGTGCATTCCTAAAGAGGGCTGCTCAGTCACTGAGACGGCTGCCAAACTCCATCGCTGCTCAGGTTGATCAAGAGCGACCCTATGGCTTGAGCCGCCTGCGTGCAGATCAGTGGCTACAAATGCCAGTGTACTCAAACCTATCGCTTCGTCATTCTCCCATCACCACAAGGCTTGGAGGATGATTGATGAATTGCGCCAATGACTTTTTTCAAGTGACGAAAAGGTGCGCAACGACAAGCTTACTCTCTTGCCCGTGTCCATCGATTTCCATTGTGAACACCAGGTCGAGAAGACAGGATAATGAATACGGAGGAAGTGGATAACCAAGATTTCCTTGTGGGGCTTATCTTAATTTCTGTACTCTACAGTGCACTCTTGTAACCACCTTTCTCCCCGTTGACTCTTGAAGGTTTCTTTTGCAGAGTCTGACAGATCCAGTGTTTACATATGCAAATAGGTAGAGGAGCCCTAACTAACCAAGGGTTTCAGACCCTTCGGCTACCTTCACAAGGTTAGCCTGCCAGTTGAAACCGTTTCCCTGGGTGTGGCCACTGTTGCATGCAAACAGCTGCGCGCAAAGCCACTGGTGAGAGCTGGGTTGGGACCAAAGCAGACCGTCTACTCCAAAAGAGCACCACGCGTCCCCCAGGTCAGACGTACCGCCCCTTCCTGACACCCCTGAATATATATCATGAATTTTAGAGCTTCGTCCAAACTGGAGTTTCAATATAAAGGTAAAAATCAACTACCCTATTGTTAAAATCATCTTTATTTACCTGAATTTGGAGGATTCGAAGACCTAACCTAATCATCAGCATTAGAAAAGAAGAGGGTTTCAAGTTAAGATGTAATTTTACAGATATATGTTTAATTAAACCAAGTTTTTATCCATGTCACCTCTTCCTTTGAAATGTCCTTCATCTCTGAATTCCACCATTTGATCTTTTTGTCAAACTAGATTCTCGAATATACGTTAAGGTCTTTAATAATTTCTAATTCTGCAAAGTAAGATAAGGGATAAAAATGATAATAAGAAGAAAAATCATCATCTGTAAATTCTGAGCCTAGGAAATGCCTTCGAATCCCTTTTTAAAAAGTCCGGGAGAATAGGGCAGGTACAAAAGCACCAAATCGAACTTCATTTCTATGATTGATATTGTAAAGTCTATCGTTACATTAACTAGCAAAAGACTTGAAAATTGTGTAGAATGTGACCTAACTTCCTAGAAATAAGGAATAGAAGTAAACACCTTAACGAATGATGACTTCAATGAAAAATCAAATTACCCCACGAAATCGACACTTTATGAAGAATTTAAGTACAATGTTCTAAAGAATATCTATCTCTAGGTTGACTTAGTCTAAGTGTTATTCCGCTTAAAATCGACCAAGAAGCCTCCATTGGCCTTTGCTCCCTAATTCCGAAATAGCTGTTGTCCGCTCTCCCCCGGAAGATGGACGGCTCTTGCCAACCCGAAAGCGAAATGGATGCGCCAAGAACAACTAATTGAACCAGCTCGCCGATTGCAAAAGGTTTGTTAGTTCTAAGATGCCTAAATTTACACCTATAATTTTAGTATCCCCTCAAATTTTCCTAGAATTTGTTAAACGACCACTAACCCTTCATTATGCTGTTTATGTTTAATGCTGTAAAAGAATGCTGATAAAATAATAGAAGCTAAGATACAGGTTTTATATTTAGGATAAGAGGAAATTTGGAGATTGAATCAATATTTAAAGTATTAGAGAAATGGTGTGATGTCAAGCGGGAAGCTAAAAAAAATCAATAAATTTATTTGCCGAAAATTAGGTAGCTCCCACAAAGATGTAAATGTATCTCAACTCATTTACATTAATTGCCAAAGACGAAAGAATCAAATCTGAGTCCGATTAAATTCGTTCCTGTGAAGTATTTGTTGGGAGAGAGAGAAATTAGTGTCACCAATAGGAGGAGTTTTATTTCATAGTGACTTAAGAATTATGAGAATGGATTATTATTAGAATGATATAATATGGGAAATAATGGAGACATAGCACGGTTACTAGATGACATATAGCAGCAAACCTCATTACTCCCCTTAAATATGTGCCTGGTATGCATCAAAGTCATTCGTGGAACACCTCAAGCACTCATAAGTTGAGATGCGAACCTACTTTGAACTACTTTATTAAGATAGCGAATAAAATAGATATAAATGTTGAAAGAAATTAAAATTATCAAAATTTCCCCCTTTTTAGTCCACGCATGATCACCTTCTGAAGCGATACAATATTAAATACATCTATCTTACTTTAACAATTGTTGTACATTCGACATCCTTTTGATATGTGTGCTGGTAGAGATGGTATTTTTTTCCCATATGCTTTAACTATTAACATTTTAAATATGTGTAAAACTAGAAGACATCAATATCATCAGTCACAGTATCGTCACACGAATGATTGAAACCATCTTCTTGGTAGCAGTTGTTATTGAAATGGATTGGTTGCGTATGTACTTTGTACCGGCTATATATGTAGAGTTGTAGACAAAAGTTTTTAAACAACTTTATTTTTACATATAATAAAATTTATAGAACTAATGAAACGTTGCATTTTGTTTTTATTATGTTTGTTTCATAATTTAATGATAAAATTTAGAGCCCAAACCCATTTTATTAATATGTAGCGTCAATTGATGCGCGCATTTAACATTTACAATTATCTCATTTATTGTTCAGACCTGCTTCAACTCGTTTTGACATGTTGTAGGCTAAACATGTGATGATGTCTTGTTTTATATTGTTTCATTTTTGTTTAATAGGAACCCGCAAGTGTTCAGATTTGGGTGATTTCTGCTTATCAAAAGACAGACTAAAGTCCACAAATTATCTATTTTGTTAAAATCTGGCGATTTACCAGGCCAGGATCCCAAAGGTTTTATGTTATTTTCAGTAAAGAACTTTGGTATTGGTTTTGCTTTGTGTTGTGACAAGATGCATCATCATGTTTAAAAATACAGTTATCAACCGCAAATTGGTCTTGAATTGCTCTCAAAATGTTCTTATAAAGCACATTTCGGTACTATTTTGAGTTCATGGTAGTGTTCTTGGATAAAATTGTTAGTGGTCCAGTTCCCTTAGTTGAGAAATGAGGCTTTTTCGCCGCCTTTCTCGACTTGAGACTTTTATCAAAACATTCTTCCCTCACACTGCGCGCTGAATCAAAAAGTTCTTCCCTCACACTGCGCGCTTGAGCGTTCATAGCTACTTCTTTCCAATCGTGAGTAAGGTTGGCACTGTAGACAATCTGATCCTTGAGATGAGACTACCAGGAGACTATTTTGGCATTCATTTGAAGCGCTTGCTCATTCAAAAAACCTAATTCTATGAGTGTAACCAGACTTTTAAAAGTCATTAATAATCCTAAAGATGGTGCTCTTTGGTGCATTACTCTTAGTAACTATCTTCTTGCATCTAAGCTACTCTGGTGCGCAGCAACCATGGTTGCACGCTTTTATTTGGAAATACCTATTTCTGTAATTGAAAAAGATTAAAAATTTATTTTATAAAAATATTACTAAATAGATTTTAATTACAATATAACACTCATTTTACCCATATTTGACATTATTTTACCCTGGGGGGACTGAAACTCACTGCCTAGGAGGAACAGACCAGAGTGCGATTTTGGATTCAGCCAAGAAATGCATTTTCTTATTAGTTTTAAAATTCCATTTTTTGTTTAAACCGGCAATAATTTGAAAATTAGAATAATTATTCCTATCACGTAAATTTTAAAAATTAATATAAAAATAAATAAATATATTATTAAAAAAACCTTTGCCCATCACTGTATTCCTCATCGCTGTTTTACTTTTATTAAACAAAAATCCATTCTAATATTCTTTATTTTTTTTAATATATATTTTAATGCTTTATAATTTCAAAATTACATCAATTCACTGAGAATGCCATTATTTTTCTCAGAATTTATCAAAGATGTTTATCCAGAGCGATCATTATAAAAGATGCCAAGGATTTTGCGTGGAAAATTACAATATTTATCAATCGAAATAGGAACTTGGCGCAAACACAAATGCTACAAAATCGCACCATGCACGTTATGCATTACTGGGTTGATGTAATATCATTTAAAAGATAAGGTATTACTGAAATATGTTTAAGCATAATTTCTTTTACATTGGGCTGAAAGTTATCAAGTTACACAATCATAAATGCATGCAAGGCGAATTACCACCTTTTTTATTTTTTATTTTAAAAATTTTCACCATATATTCATTCATATATATTTGATTGTTTAATGGTGGTGAAATGTGTAAAACCACTTTCTTGCTTTTAATTTATGATATAATATACTGTTGTGTGGCGCATATCAAGGTCACCGCCTTAGTAGAAGAGCCGCGTTCCCAAAACATACTTATAAACAACAGCAGAAAGGTCATTCACAATTTAGGAGCAAAACTCTAGAAAGCACGATCACTTCTACAGCACAGACGATTGAGAAGTGCTAACAATAACGTAGCAGAGCTGGAACTTTATGTTATATGAGGCTGGAATTAATCCAGTGAGTAAGGAACGCACACAGGGATTTAGACCATTCAAGATATTATTGGTGAAAATGAAGAACTTGAAGGTAGGTGAGTTTAGATTGAAATGTTAGCCTATGCATCTCAGAGAGAAATGGTGGAAGAGGTTGTACTAGAGATATGAATCAGAGGAGAATCAAACGGTCTACACTTGAGAACAATTTGAAGGGGTCGAATAGTTGATGCATGAATAGTTGAGAGATAGAGTAAATTAAAATCACCAAAAGTAATAGGTTAAAGAGTGAGAATAAGAAAGGTTTAGGAATTTAGCTAAAATGTGGAAGAATCAATCATGGGGAAGACTTAGAGAATAGTAAATAACCGCAATTTTGAGAAAGAGAGACAGAGTTAGATCTTCAAAGCCAAGTAAGCATTAAGAAGTTGGAAGGGGGTGAGAGAGTTGATCGAATTGAGAGAGGGAGCTGTCACTATTAGGGAAGACAGAACAACACGTGTCCAAATCATTAAAGCACAAAATAAATCATATTAAATATAAGTATCACTAAGGGAAAGATTTAAGAACATTATACCACGAGAACTCTCAAATTAACAACACAGTCCGTAATAACCACTTAAAAAACGACGGTAACTCTAACACAGAAAAATCTCTTACCACCAACACTTATATCCGACAATGAGGCTATATTCAGGAGTAAATTATACAAAAATTATTCCAATATTGCTGTATAAACTTCTTTTTGAAAGCAACAAATGAATGAGGATATTGAATTTAAGAGAGATTATGGTGATTCTGGGGTACTAGTGAATACAGGAACCTCCACCGGAACAATGTATTTATCTTTGGTTGAAGCCTGCGTTTATGCATTTGGCTTCAAAATTTATAGGCCTTTTTGCTAATTTTGTTTACACGATATTGTAATATACGTACTTATGTGTGCTTATTATATATCAATAAAAGGTAAAATTGAATAGACGTTTTATATATACTGTACATAATATCTCTTATTGAGTTGGCATTTGGTTAAGTGATATATTGAATGTAAAGAAAAGGCGGAAACATTTCATTATCTCTATAAAATTAAAGGGAATAATTTAAACTGAATAAAGCATTTATAAATGACCTCTAAAAAACAAATCTAATAAGTAAATTTCTAATGATACTAAAAAATTGAATTCAATTATTAGAATCAAACCTTTGTTTTTAACACTTTCCTATCAATAATAGCGCAAAGAAATGGTTTCTAAGTATTTTTAGCAAAATGGTTTTTGGCTCGTCTTGTGAGGCTAAGTGAGAGTAGTAAAATCTTGTCTTTCTAAATTTCAGTCCAATTTTAAAATTATATTTTAAGGCAAAAAATGCAATTGGGTGATCACCGATCCAATTTTTTGAGAAAATAGGCAAACTACAGATATGAAGGAGCCACACAGCCCGCTATTACGATCCCTCAAAGGGGACCTGTCACATAGATGAAAGGAACTCACTCTTTAGACGGTGCTTACTTAACACTTCTTTGCGTCACTTTGCTTACGAGTGACTTCTCAAGTGGCTCGTAAGCCACTTGAGAGGAGAGTACTGTCCTATCAAAACCGCCTGCCCCCCTGGTTCAAAGAAGCGTGTTCGTGTATTTGAGGGATAGCTGAACCTGCATGTCAAGGGTACACATGTAGATACGTGTGTAACGTAGAGTTGAAATAGTTAAAAGAAAATATATAACAAAAAATAAACAGATGGAAGAAAATGAAAAAAAGCATGATTCACTAACGTTAGAATATGTAAGCGGACTGGCCTTGACCGGATCTTAGGGTCTTAGCTGGTTCTTGTTTCTGTAGTTCTGTAGTATTTGCGCAGGCCAAAGGCCGACCAGCGTGCGACCACTCATCGCTTTTAAGTTCCAAGAGATGAGGTGGGCTTCAGTCTTTTCCTCTTGGCTCGCTGTTGGATGGGGATTTTAATATGACTTCTTCGATCCCACTTTTTTCCCATTCTACAGATGTTAACATGCTTTTTTTTTTCTTTTTTTTACGCTTATGTTTCGGGGCTTAAGCTAAATCAACCTAAACCTTCGGTTTGAAACTTCATTTAGTGACGTTTATGGAACCTGATTGCAAAACTTATCATCTCGCCTTAATCATCGGAGAAGAACCTTATACTAGCTTCATTTCTAGAAATGGGGAGAAGGGCTTCAGGAATAGGGGACCCCGTAGGTCTTTTAGATTGATAAAACCTGCTGAAAATTAAACAAATTCAAGCCACAGTCACTTCCTTAACTATAAACTAGTGAATCAAAGTGTGTCCGACTCATTTTATTGTCACATTTACATTTTAACATCAAAGTTTGTATGAGAGATGAATAAGTGAAAAAGTTGGCAAAAAGCAGGATGATAGGACATGAAATATACCTCAATATTACTCTAGTTTGGATAACTCAATTCACCGTTCTGAAAATGATGGAAGATTCCTTAATTAATTTCTAATATTGACGCATTTTTGATCCTGAATTATCCCCTTTGGGAAATATGCAGAAAATCAGCAAGCTACGACAATCTGCTTCCTCATTTTATTATGACACCGGAATCTTTTAATTTTCCGAAAATTCTGAATTTAGAGTCCAAAGATTAATAGATGAAATTTGCCATAAATTATTGACTCGCCTTTGGCCCTTGATCAAGTCACAAAACTCCTATCGTTAGTGGTTCAGTCTCATGTTTTAGAGATAAGCCCTACCATTCCAGGACGGTCTCAGTGAAATATTCAATAAATTGTGATAATTCATAAATATCTATTATTATAGTATAGTTAAATAGTGAATATATATATATATATATATATATATATATATATATATATATATATATATATATATATATATATATATATGAGAGAGAGAATCATATCAACAGAAAACAAGCATATTTCTAATTTATTGATGCGGCACATTTTTTCAAGGGCCACCCTCAAGATAATATAGGGCAACACAATATGTCTATATTGTTTAATCAAACATTTTAAATCTTGAAGATACAAATGCATGTGTTTTCTGTTCCCCTGGTTTTCTTATTTATATTCTAATTCTGAACCATGAAGAATATCTCACTTGTAGGTATGTATATATATATATATATATATATATATATATATATATATATATATATATATATATATATATATATATGCGGTTAAGAAGGCAATGTTAAGCTCTTCACCACAATCACGAGAAGATAATGCATAAGCCAGCCTTTCTGAGACAAACCCTCCCCTCAAATTTTCTATTAATCAGCTATTTCAATTGTTATCCCTGCTTTGGAAGGGATAACAATTAAAATAGCTGATTGATAGATATTTTGGGGGGGTTTGTCTTAAAAAGGCTTGGTTATGCATTATCTTTAAATTTAAAAGGAAAAGAAACGCTTCTTGAGTTTCAAAAGTGATATATATGGACAAATTTCTTCTTACATAATAAATCGCAATTATGAAGGTTAAAAATACAGGGACTAGTGCGGTCCGATTTAATCCAACGAAAAATGATGAAGGCGGAAATAGCGAATGCACAAGGATTAAAGGCTATCGAAAGTGTCCTGGTTTCCATGAAACGGTTTTATCTTTAATGTTTGATTTTCGTTTAGTAAGTAAATAGTCATGGAATCCCAGTTTTGGGGATTCCTAGGCTATTCAAGATATACTCCCAATCTAATGAATCCCATTTTTAAGAGGTTGATATAATTCAAAGAAAAAAATACCTAAGTATTATTGGGCTGAATTCATATAACTTTGCTTTTACTATTTTTCCGATCTCACCTGGATGATAAGCGGGTTTTGAAGGGGCGAGGTTTTATATAATGCATTAAAAATCGGATGGCTTTGGTCGTAGAAGCAGGAAGTCGTTATGGGTGAAACTTCTCTTGCTATCTTTCATCCATCTTCATAAACCTCCCCTTTTTTTTAAAAATACTTATATTCTTTTTACAATCAAAAGGGTAAACGTTATCTCTCCTGGCTAACTTGAATTTTGTACACGTCGAGAAACTTTGTTTCTTTTATTGCCCATAACTTCAACACGATTGCTTTCCGTTGTGCAGCCGAGAGGAAATTATGAATGTATTGCGCAATCCAACTCTCGAGGAGCGATCAGCTTCTCTTTTATTGAGACGTTTTCATATAAGACCACAAAGGACCAGATATCATCAAAACTAAAATTCGGACGAAAAGATATTTTTTAGGTTAAATATGTGACTGATTAATGAATTACCATACTTCTACCAGTTCATCTCATCAGCTGGCTACACGTCCATACGACATAATAATTTCTCTTTCGGTATTGATATATTTAATAAATTTGATATATATACCAGGCAAGGGTTTCGCCACTCCCCCCCCCGTCGCCACTGGGGGAGCTTTCGCTTGGCTACTAGGATTAAAATTTAAAATCTAAAAAAAAGCAGCCATGGTTAAATTTTTAGAAATTTTTAGGATTCACAAATTATAATAATTTAAAAAGGAACTCTAAACTAAATTTGCCCCATTCAAGAAAATTACGTTGCTAAAATATAGTTATAGAATAAAAAAATAGAATAGAAGATATATAAAAATAAATTTTCTGAGCTTAACAATTTTAACTCTTTGGGTTTTAAAAAATTTACAAAATTTCGATACTTACATTTATTTCTGAACTTCACCATTTTGTTTTTGGATATTAGAAAATAATTATTAGAAATAACTTTGATAAAAAACATAAGTCATAACCAAACTGAGATGAAATTATTATTCAAATACTCAAAAAAATCCCCTTCTTAAATTATAGAGTTAGTGATGATATATATATATATATATATATATATATATATATATATATATATATATATATATATATATATAAATATATATATATATATCCGTGTTGAATTCTATATGTTTGTCATTAAAAATGGTCTTTGTTATTAATGTATTTCCTTTTGTTGTTTTTTAATACAATAACTAATTTTAGCACTTTTATTTTAACTCTAACCATTTCGTTAATAAACCATTCTACACTGTCCATGGCCTTAAGTTTTTTCACCAACATGACGAAGCATTAAACAGAGACTACCACCACCCCAAAAAACCCATCTCATAGAATTAAACACCAAATTAGTATTTTCTCACCTAATATCCATGGTCAAGCTTTAGAAATGGTAGATTGTAGGTATTCATCAAATTCAAAGACATAAACCTCGAAAGAATCTAATCTATATTTTCATAGCTAGGATTTAAAGGGAATTGTGAAGTTAAAGAAAATTAAAATGGGTGGACAGAATAAATTCTAAATAAAATAATTAGGATTCTAATTACATTAAAACAAACAATTCTGCTAAATCTGCCCCCGTTCAACAGGAAGTCAGATTTCTGTGCGTTGATTGCTTTGAATATATTATCTTTAGAAACTTTGTCCCAATGAAATATCGTTCCTTTTACGCACTAAAAATATTGAGTAGAAATTAAAATTCTTATATCACAAACGCATATAATAATCAGCTCGAAAAAAGAAAATTCATTTTAAAACAATAAGACCACCACTACGAGCTGAATTATTTACTTTTTAGCATGGCCCCAAATATAATTAAACCATACTCACCAATCTTTATTCTCCATGCCTTTTGTGATTGCTTATATGGGGTTCACCCCATATATCCTCATTTCATTCGGTTGTGACGTTCCCCTACGTTGGCACTAATACAAACCGAACTCGTAAAAAGTATATTCAAGACAACCATTTCCCGCTATTTCGAGCATCCTTAAAAGCGAATAAATTCCTCATGTCAAGGCGACGAGTTTCCTTCCTCACACCTCGCCTGTTGTTGCCAGAAAAGATTGCTATTTTTTATTCAGTCATGCTGTATTTACCGCAACTGAGTGTTACTCCTACTCAAGGATTGTGCAAAAGAGAAGAAAGTATCAGTCATATTTTTTGAACGAGACTGTAATACGTTTTACTTAATAAATCTCATTTCTATTGTAGATAAACCAATAAAACATTTATGTTAACTTTGGAAAGAATAATCAAACGTGCCTTCGTTGGTCATCTTTTGATTAAATCGGAGCCGTTCCCATCCATTTAACTGAACCCTTAAAAGGCGAGGAGACCTATAAGAGAAGTGGGGAGAGAGAGGTGCTTGGTTTGATGTCCGTCGTTTAAGGGTTAATAAAACAAACAAACAAATGGAAAAAAGTGATTTTGTTAGCCTTGGGTTGTCCATAGAATTGATTAGGAGAATTATGACAATAAGTGAAATGGCGTCTGTGAAAAAAGAAAACCACTGGATCAATGCCGAGAGGAGAGTCTTCAAGAGAGTAGTTAAACGAAGTGAAAAAGGGGTGAAAATTACATAGGTAGTGCAGGCAAGTGAGGAAAATTCTAGGGGTTCTAGGAACACACAAATGTTCGAAGTGGACTGGAAGAGAGCGAATTTTCCATTAATGATCTCGAAAGACAAATGAAATACTCCCAATCCATCTTTGATAGGCTTCCTTTAATAGGACCTCGATAGGCTCACCTGCTTCTCCCTAAGTCTCGCCTCATAGATTCGAACGAAAATTAGAGGCTGCCCTTATGTATCGCATTTGGTGTCCTTCACGAGTCTAAATGTTCGCATTAACGGGGAAGGAAGGCCAAACTAAGGAAAAAATGCATTCCTCTAATGCATGAATAAAAGGCATGATATAATTCTTTTTTTAATTAGAGAACAAAGAAATTGTATAAGCGGCGAAAGTAGTTTCAATCAAATTAGGAAATGAGGTACACAATGACAGTAATATTTGGGACATTCGTCGATGAATTAGTTCATTATAGATGTGTCATCAAATTTGGTAATTGATTTTCCTGTAGATAAGGTAAATGGATGAAGACAGAAATCTCCCTGTAATCCTTTTTTTCCTCTTAATGATTTAATATTCATTCTGAATATAAATTAGATTATATTAAATTATGTTTGTCGTAGAATGCCCCATTTTTTTTTCTATTCTAAGAGTGCTAAGAGTGTCTAATATATATTGATATCTGAATATCTTAACGAACAGAGCCGTTCCGAAACACGTAAGGATATAAAAGAAACAACACTAATTCCCAAAATAAACTTATATTTTAACTTTAACCATTAAATACACAACATCTAAACATTTACTACAGCAATACTCTGAATATTATTATAAACAAGAATGAATTAAATTAGTTTACCCACAAAAATTATTTAATTTCTCTCCACACAGCAATAATATAAGAATTAGGCTTACGGACTCATTTGGAGTTTAAAGGGCCTCACAAATGTTATTGACTCACGACGCGTGCCCTCTTGCCAGATGTAGCTGGGCGAAACCACACGGTTGTTTTGGCAAGGATGGCAGCTGGGGGTCCACACGTTCTTCCGAGGGGGGAGTTCTTCAAGGACGAGAACAAATACGGTGCTTTATGCAACACCTAGGCAGCCATGGTCTCTCTGGCGGGAGTGAGTCGAACTTGGTTCTTAAATCAAGTTAAATTGGAGTGCGGTGTGACCACCGAGTAACGAGCTCGAAGAGGAGCTTTTCTCCTTCGTTACTTATTTCCTTATGGACGAGGACTAAACTCGGGGGGGGGGAGGGTCTTCTTCAAGGGCGAGGATAACGAAGGGGGGTTTCTCTAGCGAGAATAAGTTACTTAAAGTTCGGTGTGGCTACCGAATAACGAACCCGAAGAGGAGCCTTTTCCTTCTTCTTTTATTAATTCCTCAAGGACGAGGAATCCCCTGGTGTTTAAGGTGCACCAGGATATGAGGAGTCTCTCTGGCGAGAGTAAGTTGAACTTAACAAAGTTAACTTATCGTTTGGTTTGATAACCCGGGACTAGCTCGAGTATGAGCTTCTTCTTAGCCCCTTAAGGTAGGTAGCCCTGCCTCTCTTGCAGGGTACTTCTTGGTCTGGCGAGCCTAGTACACTACCTCTCCAGTCTCGGTAGTTCGGTTTGATCCGAAGACTTCGTCACCTGGAGACTGACGTATACTACCGCGATTTTCCTGCAGTTCCTCATTTATACCTCGTCACCCCACTAGGGGAGTGGAAAGGGGGGAAAAGGGGCTTGAGGACGGCCCCAGGAGAGTCCTTTTGGCAAACAGTTTTTCCATGTAGTCAAACATCTGCTCCTCGTTAGCCTTCGAGCTTGGGAGAAACACGTCTCCAATTTCTTATTTTACGTGAAACTGGATCTCACTCTCCTGGGGGAGATCTTACATTTTGACCTTTAGGGCCTTTCATGGCACCAAATTGTGCCATGCTGTGGTTACGCTTTTGACTCGCCGATGCCTGGGCGAGATGTCTTTCCGGTAACCGCCTTGTGACTCCAAAAAGAGTGAACGGGGTGGGAAGGGGGGTGAAATGACGATTCCCCTACAATGTTCTTATGGTAGTTTGGAAAATGAAGTTGTAAATGGAGAGTTGTTTTGACTTAAGTGGTCTCTGTAACTGGGACTAAACTCCTTAAGCTGTTGGCCAACTTGAGTGGTGCGGTGGATTATTGTTAGTCGTTGCAACAAGTGTTGTAAATAGTCACAAGACAAAGTAAGACTGAGAACGCAAATCAAAGGGGAGAATTCCGCATCTACTAAATATAAAACATATGTCTTGAACGAGAAATAATTATTTATATATATATATATATATATATATATATATATACGAGAGGTGGTCAATAAATTCTGCAATTCGGATATAAGGAAACGAGATATAAGGAAAAATGTTTTATTATTTTTCAAAATAATTACCTTGGACTTCAATGCTTTTGCGCCACTTGTCCCTGAAGCTTCGAATTCCCAACAACCAGAAATCTCCCGACTGCTGTTCAATCCACTCCTACACGGTGAACTAGACATCTTCATTGTCGCCAAACCAGCGTCCACGCAGTGCAGCCTTGAGCTAGTGAAATAAAAAGTAGTCGCTAGGGGCCAGATCTGGACTGTAGGGGGGATGGTTGAGCTCCTCAAATCCGCACTCGCGCAGGGCAGCTTGTGCAACTCTGGCTTTGTGTACTTTGACGACGTTTGAGTAAACCATGGGACGTAAGGTTTCAAGGAACCAACGGGCAGAGACCATGGTCATAGCCAAATAGTCGTGGATGATGTTTATAACACTTCCATGTGATATTCCAAGTGCTCACTCGATTTCTTCGACCTTCACCCGTCGATTTTCGAGGATTATCCTCTTGACACGGGCCACATTGTTCTCGTTGGTCACGTCTGACGGGCATCCTGGACGATGATCATCTTCAAGGGTCTCAGAACCATGGCGGAACTCCCTATTCCAGCGAGCAATGGTTGCATAGGAAGGGGCGGTGTCGGTGTACACTGCAACCATGCGTTCATGGATCTCTTTTGTATTCTTGCCTTGCTTGGTCAAGAACTTGATCAGTGCGCAGTGCTCAACCTTCTTCATGTTGAGTTACTGCTTAATAAATAGCCGAGGCAGGAGCCTCCGGCTGCAGGTCCTGACTTGTCATAACTTGTCCTAACACCCCTACAAACAGCCATCATCCTTCCTCTGTTTTGCCCTACCGATTCGCAAAACCTATTGACCGCCCCTTGAATATATATATATATATATATATATATATATATATATATATATATATTTTTTTATATTTATATATATATATATATATATATATATATATATATATATATATATATATATATATATATATATTTATATATATTAATATATATATATATATATATATATATATATATATATATATATATATATATATTAATATATTACAATATTTTGTATATAATGTATGTGATGAAGTGGGGAAGAAGAGGCTAACTTCTTGTATTGGAGTAGCAACTCTGTGTCTTTAAAAGAATCTGTCCGATTTTCAGGCTGAGAAAATAAAGAGTATTTTATTAGCAATCTGAGATAGAATTTTTTAAAAGTTTCAATTCAAAAAGGTTTTATGTAAGATTTTTTATTATACTATGAATTTTCCCCTTATCATAGGGTGATAAGCTTAATAGAATGGAAGAATATCTCTTGATTATTATTATTTAGAAAATAAGTAAAACAAAAGAAGAAATCACACCAAATCTCAAAAATCTTGAAAAAGAGTATTTTAATCGAAAGAGTCAAGATTGTATAAGTGATGATATGGAAATATTGACAAATTTTCCCTTAGATACATGATCCTGAAAGTTTTTGAGAGGTGATAAGGATATTGTATAAAAATAAGCTTCTCAAATTCAATCAAATATTTTGTTCTTTGCATTTTATCAAGGGCATCTCTCCTTTTACCTTTACTACATTAATGAATTCCTTTTACCGTCATGTTACATGCCCGTCTTGCAATTGTTACTGCTTACCAAATCCAGGAACGTTTACATTTCTCATTAATTTAAGTAGCGAAGCGTCAGTTCCTGAAGGCCAGACTCAGTCTGATCGCTTGTTGCTTGTTCATTGCGAACTGGTAAAGACTACATTAGGTGTCGTGGTATTGTTTTTGTTGCTTTATTATTCTTTTTTTTGTGAGAGAATTTATATGTTCAATGACTTTAGAGCGCCAGTCTGACCCTATTACTTATGAAAAACAACAATACTTCTATATTGGCGAGTGGACCTTTTTTAATTACCATATTATTAATTGAGAGATATTAAGGAGCTATTCATGTCCAAATCGAAATAGGCTACAAGTAAACAAAGCAATTGTAGATTAGTTATTTTATAGTTACCCTTTTAGATTATTTTTAAACTCCAATTTAAGTTTCACTTTTCTAACTGTAAATATGACGGGGGTTCACTAACAATTGTCTCTACTTCAGTTAATTTGAGTACCGTAATAACTCATACTAAAGCAATACAAATATTAATGGTCATTGTGACTTACATTAACGAAAGGATCAGGGGTTGCCGGATGTCACTAGATGGTTTTTATCGCTATTGTTTGTGTTGGAGCGGCCGATTGTAGATTTTCCACGGGATGGCTGAGGGGTAAGGGCCCCGTTGTCACTTTTTCGGATTTACGTTAAAAAGCGGAGGGAGGAGTTGTACTCTCTGGCTCAAGGAATACTCTTCTGGAGGCTCTTGAAGCTTCTTTGTATCCTAGTCTTCTTCTCTCTTCGTTATTTAAGATCACAATTTGAGAGTCACTCGGGGATGACTAGATATTCTATTATCTTACTTGCGAAGTTCCTGTTTGGCACTAGAAGTGTTGGGCCAGCCAAGCTTCTTACTAAGCCTGTGCAGGATACTTATGTATAGCACCGATTCAAAACGTAGCGTTTCTAAGTTACTTCGAAATTGTACGAAGGACCGATCTTCTCGAACTGGTCCTCTATCGTCTCTCACCGAATAATCTTCTTTTCTTGCTGCTGAAATTCCTGGTTTGGCACAAGGAATGGTAATCTAGTCAGACTTCTTCTAAGACAGTAAAGGATAGCTTGGTATGGAACCGATACAAAAACTTGTCGTTTTCTAGGGTTGGAGACGAATAATTACGAAACTGGGTGAAGGACCAATCTTCTCGAACTGGTCCTCTATCATCTCTCCTCGACTCTAAATATTTTCTTTTTCCTTATGGGGCTTATTTATAGCTTTGCGACCGCCCCATCTAAGGGGGAAGGGGCGAGGCCACAAAGGGGAGAGCACTGCCAACCGTCACCATCATTGGTGTTCTTTTTGGCTGGCACCGCTTTTTGTTTTTAATCGAGTTCCGTGGTGGTTTCTTCACTGGAACCCGGGAGTGAAGGTAAGGGGTGTGCCTTATTTGCCTCGACACAAACTGTCTGTATCAGATTGCAAGGTTCAGTGGGGTAAGCAGCTTCCATCACCGCCTCTTCGTCGAGTGTGACTATGTTATTAATACACGCACGGCGGTGGTATCGCTTAAGCTTGTTTATGTGATATAACTTATTAATGGAGGGGGTCTTTATGAGGTAGTCTACCGGTCCTTGTGCTTCTAAAATTGGGAACAGGCCTTTCCACTGTAAAAAGAGCTTATTAGAGGAGGAGCAGTACCTCATCACCGGGTCGGAGGCGTCAATCTTTTGCCTTTACGTCAAAATAAGTCCAGTATTTCTCCAAATTAAGATCCATATTTTTATATGCAATCTCGTTGCATTCATCTAAGCGGTTTCTCAGGTCCAATACGCACGAATTCGAGGTTTTAATTTTTTCATCGAGTGTCGGTTTTGTGAATAATTCGTTGAGAATACTCATAGGGCCTCGGACGTTTCGCCCATAAAGGAGTTCTAACGAGGCGAACCCTAAAGTCCTATGAGGAATCTCACGGCTTGCAAAGAGAGCGACTGGCAGATACCGATGCCACACTTAAGGAGCAATTTTTCCGACACTACGACGCAGGTGCACCCGATGTCTCTCACAAGGATTGACGCCCAGCACCCGTTTATAGTTCCTTCTTCAAATTCAAGCCAACCGGGGCAGCTTTTAATAAATGAAAAGTTGACATGATGTCCTGAGCAACCTTTAGTCGAGGCAGAAGCTGGAGTTATTGGGCCACCAGGTGGTTGAGAAAGAGAAACATTCAATGATGGACTTGTTGGATGGGGGAAGAGCGATGGTGAGAAATTTGGGGGTAGCTGGTTTTACATGTCCGGGCACGCCGCACGTGAAACACACGATGGGCAGGCCCCCCACCTGCCCATCGTGTGTTTCACGTGCGGCGATTATTTAGGAGGGGCTTAATATCTTTCGGTTCTTCTGGTGCAGGGAATCTAGGTTTGGGGGGAGCAGCCACTTTGACAAAATGGGCCGAATTTTTATGGGAGGACTTAGAGAAATTACTCTTACTCTTGGGAGATGGGAGATGCGATTTCTTGGGGTTTTTCAGTTACAAATTATGGCTGGACGCGTGTACATCTGCCTATACCAGGCATTCTTTAAAGGTAGACGCTCATCTATCGTTTACCAGTGCACGGATCTCCGATGGCAGCGCAGCCATTAACTGATCACGAAAGACGAAATCGAACAGAGACTCCTATTCGCCTCCTACTTCAGCCCAGTCCAGCCAGAATTGTAGGCTTGTCTGAAGGATGAAACCAAACTGGCGGTAAGTTTGGCCAAGTAATATTCTTGCCTGGCGAAACTTAGCCCAATAGAAATTGGGATACATATTGATTGCCAATAGCAATTTGGCCTTAAGAAGAGATATGAACATTTTCCGACGATGACTGTTTAGCAAGGGAGGTAAGTGTGCGACTCCATTATCCTCGATGTCCCACAAATTCACTACGAAAATCTTATCGAAGTGGGTGAGGTAGGCACTGAAGTCTTCGCCATCCTAGAATACGGGTAACTTAACCGAAGGGGTTTGAGGGACCTCATTCTTTGAACTAACAGATAGGGTTTCTACGTTATCCCAACCTAGCTCTCACTCATGTTGACGGTTCTTTGCCTTTCTTCTGCTTCTCTTTGCTCTATTCTTTCTTCGGCTTCTATTTGCTCACTTTCTCTTCTTTCTTCTGCTTTTCTTTGCTCCCTTTCAGCTTCTCTTTGTTCTCTTCTTTCTTCTGCTTTTCTTTGCTCCCTTTCAGCTTCTCTTTGTTCTCTTCTTTCTTCCCTTTCATTTCTTTTTTCCTCCTGGATGTAGGCAATTAAATCCTTGTCTGTTAATCCCAAGATTTGACCTTGTATGTGGAATCTATCAAAGGACGACATCCTTGAAATTACGTCTGTATCTAACAGCTCGAACGTACACGGAACACACGACATAGAAGAGACGATCTTACGGAAGTTTTTCTTTTTTTTTTATTTTTCCCAAGATTTACCCAGAAAAAAAGAAATGCATACCAGAAAAAGGAAATATGAAACACAAAAGTGAAAATTTAATCTCTATCAGATTAAAAAAATTCCCTCCTCTTAAAAAAGCTCGGGATTTAGTCGAGGGTTAACACCTAAAAAAAGAAACTTATGGACTCGTGAGCACACAATTTAATAGTTAAAAAAAATAAGTTAATAATTAGTTCCACAATCTTTGAATAACTTTGAGCGAACTTAAGCAAACTAGGTAAGAATAATTAAATGAGAGGAATTAAAATTTAACGGGTTTTTAAATAAAAAAATAATAAATAAAAATAAAAATAACTCAACGATGCCTGACGCCAGTTTTTATATAATATATATATATATATATATATATATATATATATATATATATATATATATATATATATATATATATATATATATATATATATATATATATATATATATATATATATATATATATATATATATATATATATATATATATATATATATATATATATATATATATATATATATATTATATATATATATATATATATATATATATATATATATATATATATATATATGTTGAGAGACGAAGGCGTGTGAACAAAATGTCTCAAAGGTAGACACTACTGTACTCAAGGCAGCCACTATCGACGCTGCGCTCGGGTACAATTGAATATCGCACATCTACTTAAAGTGCGATATTATTTTGTTGGCTCTTTAAAAGGGAAAACGTTTGCTGGGCTCGTCTTAAGAGTTATTCGAAAGATAAACACCTCTACAAAAATAAACCTTAAAACAAATAATAAGAACAAGGGCACAAATAAATATTCAAATCTAAATAATAATCAGTACAACAAAATAATATTACGACAGGCAAAAATTAAAGAAACTAGGTTCGGAAAAATATATAAGTGATCCAATTATTTGGATTGAATAAAAGATTTAGCAAGTCTATTGGCGTTACACCAAATGAGGGAATTCTTCTTAGGACTGGCAACGAAGAGGTGACACTTACGAGGAAAAGCTCCTGGTTATCTCTAGAGGATGAACTGGGGATGTGGAATACCAATGGCGAGGTCTTTTTCGATGGGGTCTCGATGCAAAGGCGTCCAGAGAGACTCCAAAGGGGGTTAAGATTACTTTGGCTGCAGGAAGAAGTATTTACAAAATCAAGATTCGTCTGCGGATGACAGGAAGTCTCAAACAATGTAGTGAGACATGAGAGACTCAGGACAATCTTCGGAAGTATAAATTGGTTTTCGTAATCTTCCTCTGATCAGGGCGGATTACACAAAGACGATCTGCGGACGAGATCACATGGGCGAGGAGACCACTTCATAGGAGATAGATACTAGGGGCTGGACGGCAAGATGCTCGGGTTCTCTTTATCTGCTGAGGATTTGCAGACATCACCTTGAATAGGAGCCACGGCCATGGTCGACAGAGGGCTGCGTGCAGCGAGCGCATCCCAAGGGGATATCTGATGCGACTTAAGCAAACATGAACCTTGATAATTTCGGGCATCGACGAGACGAAAGGGAATTAAGAGAGTTTCTCTTCTACCCCAAGAGTGGGAAGATGGACACGATTGCCACCTGAGAGCGGGACAGCGTTATCAATATGAGGGAAAGATGGTGATAAAGTACCCTAAATTAAATACAGCTGCGCTAGTCTCTCTCGACCAGAGAAATTCTGTCTGATAACGGCGTATTGAGTTTCATGCACCCACAGGTAGGAACCAACTAACTACTCAAGCAATTGTTTTCTTATGAATAGTGAATGAACCCTTCCAAACGTCGAGCAGGCAAACATGCGCCTGTTATCATGCATTCAGACCTTCAGTCATCTATTGTGCCAGTGCCACACAGTTGTGTGTTCCTCGTACGTACTCCTCCAAAAAGTAGCAGTTTTTAGAAATGAAAAGCAGTTCACAAGAAGATTAAGTCATTGACCCAGTTTACGGAGGGGCCACTGAGGAGAGAAACCCATACTACCCCAAACAAAAATTTCTCACTGACCTTGTCAGAGATCTTGGTCTTACAACGTCCAATGCCGAGCTTTTATCTTAGAGACTCAAGCAGTGTGATTTGTTAAATAATAGTGTGAAAATATTAGGTCAGAGAAAGCGTCTTCAGTGTTTTTCAAGCCTTTTTACACGTCAAAATGAGCTTTGCTTTTGTCACAATGTGACCGATCTGGTTGAGGCAATCGAAAATGCCTGTAACCCCAACGAGTAACGCCTCTTGATTAAAAGCTCATGCAGGAGCCTCGAATCAGTGCTGCTTTATAACGAGAACATGTATCCATTGAGCTCAGTTCAAAAAGGAATACTCAGTGTTAAGATCTTGTTAGATGCATATAAATATGAAGAGTATGGTTGGGAGGTTAGCGGAGACCTTAAAATGGTGGCCTTCTTGATGGGTCTCCAAGGTAGTTTTACCAAATTTCCTTGTTATCTTTGTGTTTGGGACAGCAAGGACACCGTATCACACTAACACCAGCGGGATTTGAAAAACGGACCGACTTAGTTGGACCCCCAAAAAGTACTGTTTCCTCCTCTGCACGTAAAATTGGGCCTTATAAAACAATTTGTCAGAACTCTAGATAAGGAGTCTGCAGCTTTCAAGTATCACCAAGAATTCTTTCCTGAGCTATCTGCGGCAAAGGAGGAAGCCGGATTCTTCGTCGTTCCCCAAATAAAAAATATCATGGTGTGCAAGGAGTTTCCTGAGAAGCTCACTAGGACGGAAAAAGCAAAATGGAACAGCTTTATCCCAGTGGTTCTGGGCTTCCTAGGTGATCACAAAGCCTAAAACCTTTTTCGACGCTCATCTTGATAAATTTAAGAACATGGGAGCGTACTCTGAGGAAAATGGCGAGTGCTTTCATTAGAATATACTGGACTTTGAACGCCGCTATCAATGATCGTATAATGAAAATCTGATGGGAGACTATTTGGGGACTGATTCGTGAAAATAATCTACAGTATAATGGTGAATCTCGTAAAACTACTAATTTCTAGTATTTTAGTCATTTCACTTATGTAATTCTAGAATAAACAAATCCTGTTCATTGAGGGAATAGGTAAATTTCGTATAAATAACATTATCCTGGACACAGAAGAAAAGTTAAAAATAAATAATGTTTTTCATGTATTCAAGACACAAGCAAATAGAAAATAACAGTTGATACCCAAAGAAAAAAATCCTGTTATACTCGTACACTGTAATGCAAGATTTTTTTCTTTTAGCTGAAATTGCTAAATCTTCATTTTCGCAGAATGAAAGGAAAGAATATTTTTCTGTAATTTACCTCAGAATGAGATAAATTACAGAAAGAGCGGAGTATGGCAGAATGTTTGAGAGTACAAAAAAGAAATACGTGCGCACATAGTTAGAACAAATGGGAAACAAATTGAAGCGAGGTAGAGAAAGGGCTATGTGGGAGTGCAACAAAACTGTAAAACGCATAATAAAGAGAGAAAAATCAGACGCAGATGCAAATTCTTGATAATAAAGATGAGGAGAACCCTTCCTTTTATTACCACATACAAGGAAACAAGATGCAAATCTTGTATTAACAAGGGAGGAAATCCCATGGCAAGACAAGGAAGAAGATATAAATCTTCATTAACAAGAAGCGACGGAAATCCCTTGTCAGTAACAACGAATTAGAAAGGATCCCATATTGACACAAGGGGAAAGACGTAAATCATTGGCAAACGCAGGCTTCGAGATCCATGGACGAAATTTACATGGTGGACGGAAGGAGGGACGAGTGAAGAGGGACACGGAGATGTTGCCATCAGAGGGTCGCAAACGTCCATGGTGCCTCTTGGTAAAGTCAGGGCCTATATACTTGAAACAGGATATGCCCGCTAGCCAGGCTAAATCCCATTGCCGAAAGGACCTGGAGGCGTCATCTGCTGGATTCTTTCGTGATTTGAAGTAAGCGATACTTTTGGCCGCTGTCCGGAAGGTCATGGAGAATCCCACGCTAGTTTCTTGTGATTCCCTCTTCAAACAGATCTCCAAGAGTTTGCCAATGATGGTTTTAAAAGGAGTGCCTATGTTGTCCGAAGATAGGCGCTTTTTTAAATAGGAACATAACGATCCACAGGGCGACGGACTCCGTGATGAATATATTCCACAGGTCCTCCACAGAAAGGGGGAATATCGCTAGGGCTTGGCCCCGGGACCCTATTTCCAGGCTTGTGTTGGAGGCGTCGGCGAATAACGTCTGTCTGGATGCTCTTTGGTAGAAAGGTTGAACCATCTGGTGGTAGTGAGGGGGGCCAGTCCCTGAATTAGAGCGGGTGAGGGCTCACGGATTTGCAGGAGGCACTTTTGTACCCAAAGGGACGGAAGACGGATTATACTCGTAGTTGTTATAAAATTCAGAAAGCCTGCTACGAGGAGCGTTTAATAAGTTTTGCAATTCGGATATAAGAAAACGAGTTATGAGGAAAAGTGTTTTATTACTTTTCAATATAACTACACTCGACTTCAATGCACTTGCGCCACTTGTCCCTGAGGCTTCGAATTCCAGACAACCAGAAATCTCCCAACTGCTGTTCAATCCAATCCTGGACGGCAAGCTGGACATCTTCATCGTCCATAAACCGGCGTCCACGCAGTACAGCCTTGAGCTGGCGAAATAAAATGTAGTCGCTAGGGGGCAGATCTGGACTGAGGGGGGATGGTTGAACTCCTCGAATCCGCACTCACGCAGGGCAGGTTGTGCAACTCTGGCCTTGTGGACTTTGACGACGTTGAAGTCGATCATGGAGCGTGAGGTTTCTAGGGACCCAATGGGCAGAGACCTTGGTCATGGAGGATGTTGATAAAACTTCCATGTGATATTCCATGTTCTCCCGGGATTTTTTCAACCTTCATCCGTAGATTTTCGAGGATCATCCTCTCCACACGGGCTGCATTGCCCTCGTTGGTCACGTCTGATGGGCGTCCCAGACGGGGGTCATCTTCAAGGGACTCAGGACCATGGCGTACCTCCTTATTCCAGAGAGCAATTGTGGCATAGGAAGGGGCGGTGTCGGTGTACACTGCAACCATGCGTTCATGGATCTCTTTTGCATTCTTGCTTTCCTTGGTTAAAAATATGATCACTGCGTGGTGCTCAACCTTTTCCATTTTTGTAAAATTTGTGACTGATGATCTGCGATCAACTACTGCTTCTTAAATAGACTAGGCAGGAGTGTGCGGCTGCAGGTCTTAACTTGTCATAACTTGTCCTAACACCCCCACAAACAGCCATTCCCCTCTCTCTGTTTTGCCTTACTAATTCGCAAAACTTATTGACCGCCCCTCGTATTCTTCTCCAACCTCGGTGGCTAAGGGCGTTGGTTTGGGTGGCGCCTGTGGCCTTATTAGCGTACCTCTCATTTCCTTGGTGATCGCTCACTTTCTTCTCTTTAGGTTGATCCTGATTCCTAAGTATGTGAGGGTGTTCGCGGGTTGTAGTATGCTTTTACCTATGCTGATAGATAGGCTAGAGGCTTGTGCTAGGCCTAGACACTTGCAGACGTTTCTTGACTTTCTGATCATAATAATATCATCTAAGTTTGTGTGGGCTAAGCAATTTGAGATCTGGGCACATTCGTTGAACACAGTGGCGAGGCAGGTCTGCATTATATATGGACTCCCCAGAAAGCCCATTGGTAGCCACTTAAATCTATATTTTTCGCTGTTAATTACGTCTCCGAAGTATCGACTTGCGGCCTTATGTAGAGGCATATGATAAAACCCATCCTTGAGGTCTATCTTTATTGCCTTGGAGCTTCTTGGGGCACTCTGGAGGACCTTCTTTATAGAGGGAAGACGGAAGGAAGAGCGGGTGTAGAAGTTCGTAATCGCACTCATGTCATATACAACTCTGAAAAATAGGAAAGTATTGAAAAAAGCCTTTAGAAAAATGAATGAAGATCTCGATAGGAGTAAGAAGCTATTCCTGAAAAAGGTGAAAAAGGAGACTAAATAAGCGAAGAATGGCTGTGTGAATATTAAGGACAAGAATGACATAGTATTTGTGAGGAATGAGGTGAAAAGTCGATGGCTGGCAAGAGCATTTAAATGAGATGTATAATGTTATTAATGAAGATGAGGCACATGTCATTTAGTGAATCAAATCGATAAACAGGCTTTGTCAATATGAGTGGTGGTTGCATGATAATAAGGGCTTTCATGAAAGACTGCTCGATAATCGATCCTTGAATGCATTTTCTTAAATCAAGGATCAATGAAACGTCCTAAGAAAAATCTCCCCATAAAATGAGATGACATAAATCTGCCATTGGAAAGAGGAGGAGAATTTCTTTTAGCTCCTACCTGGCGACTACGTACTAAGACATAAAGAACCACAATCTTTGTATTGCCTAATGCTAGGATATATTAAAAACCACACAGGCAAAAACACCGAAAAAGCAAACGAAACCAAATTAAAAACGAACAAACAAATAAAAAATAGGAAGCAAAGAGGCACGAAGGAGAAGAAAGTACGCTCAGGCGTTGGAGGGGGCCCCGCCAATCCCCGGCGCAGGATAGAAGGATGTACGGCAGTGATAGAGGGGAGGTCACAACTACGGGATTTGGGCTAGAAGGTCATGATGCCACATAAGGTTTCGGTATTAGCAAGGGTATTATTACCTCCGATACACCATCAAACTACATGCGGGACTGATTACCAAAAGAAGACTTATCAGGGGGAAGGGTATATGCTGGTTAGTGGGGGCACACAGTCTTATATGCAAAACGGTCCGAGAACGTAATTTAAGTCTTGATAAACTACATCTGCAGCTTCATCTTGGGCAACTGTTGCGATAATTTCGTGAAATATATCTATCAACTTAGTTAAGCAAGAGTACCCGCCTGGAAAGCCGTGCTGTGAGTCATTTATTAAGGTGTTTACCTCCAGATGCTAGATGCTCCTATCTCTAATAGAGAATTTCAAGAGTTTACCAACGATTGAAATCAGTAAAATCGGCCGAAAGTTTCCATAGTCAATGATTTAAACCTATTTAAAAATTGGTGTTACTTATGTATGTCTCTTCGAACTTCCTTGGAAAATAGTCGCCATATTTTTTAGTAAATCCTCTTTCATATGGCAATGGTAATTTTATGCGAGCAGTAAAGAGGGGGGCCGATTTTGGCTCAATAAATCGAGTCTAAAATGCGTGACTTGGCGTGCGACCAATCAGAAAATAGATGAAGATGAGGAGTAGAATCGCCGCATAAAATCGAGTTCATTTTTCTTCATGTTAACTTTTCATACTTGTTGTTTTCTGGAGATTCGCTTGTCTTGATAACTTTCCCATGGTCGAGGCTGTGATCCTGTAGAAAATCGTAAAACAATTTGAACATATAAGCTTCTTTTCATGTTGTTTTTTGTAGTTCATTATGAGAAACGTAAACAAAATGGGAAACAATATTAGAGCCAAAGTTTTCTTTATAAATGAAAAATGTTGAACGTATGATAATATAAAGAAAATATACAGATTTTACTTCGTTTATTGTGTGAAAACCAAGATAACACAAAATAGAGAATTTTCTGAGTATTAGAAACTCGTGACTAGTTGGCTATAGTATATAAGCTGAACCAGCCGTTGTCCAAATTTTGTTCTAGTGGTTAACTGACAATTTATCGTTGTTGTTCAATGTTCGGTTGATTTATCTAGGGATATACAAAATAAAATAGCTCTCTTAATACCAAAATAAGATCGGGATAACCTTTTTTGTCTCTTGGGTAATAAAGATAAGTAGGCAGAGTGTTATGAGATGCGAAATGCCAATGGGCCTTGGTAGGATGTTTGACTAATGTTGGTCTAGTCATACTTCCATGGAAACGACGGTCAGGAATTAGTAGCTGTATAGTTCGCCAATTATGGGGTCGCCAGTTATAGGTTTGGCGTAAGTAGGCCTTGTTTTGATTGCAAGGCGATCTATAAAGGTTTGTAAAGTGGCTTGCTTACAGGTTTCTTGAAAGTACGGTCCGAGGGGTATTAACCGATCAAGGTTTGCAAGTAAAGGGCTCTTTTGTGCAAGGAATTAAACACTTGTATTTTTATACAGCTATGAAATGTTTACACTTTCGGTAAAGATTTAATTTGCGCAACGGAATATTTTAAATCTGGTTATAATGGCAAGAGCTAGAATAATGGAGATTCGCAGAGTGGTGAATTAAGAGACTAATAATAAATCCATGAATAGGTCAATAATAATCTATAATAATAATAATAATTATGATAATGATCTTTGAATGAAAATGTTCTTTTTTTATACCGGACATCATTTTGGAGGCGATGCGTAGCTCCGCCTTCATTTGGTCGCAGAGCCGGTGCTTAGCTACCTAGCAGCTCAGCGGAGCCTCTGATTGGTTGAATTCTAGCCTGTGATTGGCTGAAATTCGCCACTTCGTATCTTAAATTGGGGTTCTCTCTCCGGCGAGTTCATCACAGAGACTCCGTTTCCTCAAAGCTAAGAAGCCCTTTATTAAATTTTACATTAAGGCGAAATGTCTTCTGTCGCCGGTTTTGTGCCCATTCCAGACAGCTCTAATTACTCTGTTTGCCTATCTGCTTTCATACTCGGGTGCAATAGCCTTAATTGGGGTCGGGTCTCCATCCAGATATCCTAATCAGGTTTCGATGGTTCACAAACTGTCTTCAAACGACCTTCTTTTATTGCCCCTACCATTTCATCTTTGACACTTCGACCTGGCAAAATGTATATTTGTCCTTCTCTCTATCTCTCTCTCTTTCTTTCTCTCTCTCTTTCTCTCTCTCTCTCTCTTTCTTTTTGCGTGTGCAGTCATTGCACATTACAGCTGGAACCTAATATGGACATATTAATGTCATAATTGACCATAAATTTAGGATTTGGGAAACCATGAAATTTCTCAGCAGTATCCCATTTGACGATTAATTAGCCTTATATTCACATGATATTTTATTATGACGGTTTCTAAGCTTATAGTGTTATACCATTCCACATGATTTTATGTCGGGATTTTCCAGTCTACAATTTGATCTAAGTGAGATATATTGTTAGAGATAAGATTTTAGGTTCCTTTTCAAATAGTTGTGCTTCTGTTCTTGTTTTTTGGCTTATTCGCAACATTTGTCCCTTAAATTTATATCTTTGCAACTGTAGTATTTAAATTCTAATCAAAGATAATGGAACACCTGTGAATATCATCACCAGATACATTTGGGGGGCCTCAGGATATATTACTTCTCATACAGTACAGTTTATCTCAAGGTTTAGAAGGCCTAGTAATATAGAATCAAAATAAAATGGTTAGTCCAATGATAACAAATAAGTGATGCCACATTAGTCGTTCTTTTTTTATGTAATTCATGAAATCTGTTAGTTTTTTCTAGTTTACATATATTTTCAAAGCTATATAACCAACAACACCTTTGAGGCTTTATGAATTGATCATGCTTGACATTATGACCTATGACAGAGAACAGAGTCCAATATGGTCAGTTTCTTGTGGCAATTTGCTGTGATAGCCCTACTGTCACAAATAGAGAGATAAGATGGAAAATTGGTGAGAACTCTATGGACACACGCCAGAAATTCGGCCAATATGAAGTCACTTCTCAACCATACTCGTTATAATTCAAAGCTTGTAGCAGGAGCTTGACACTGTTGCTTTCCTCCTTAATATATAAAAAAAAATGACCAAAGGGAAGGGATATATGCATATTTTAATTATAAAGAATAAAAGCTTTAAAGCTTTTTGAGTAGTTATCACTATAGAGCCTCCACTTATCAGGATTAAATGTAATTCAATTTCATCAAACAGATCAGATACATCATTGCATTAGCATGGCTCAGCTTAATAAGTAAATAATCTTTAGAGAGGTTTATGACGTTTCCTTTGGCTTGTCACTTGTACATTTTCATTCAGCTAATCAGATTCTTTGAGCCTGCAAATCGGAAGCTCAGCCTTTGATTTTGACAAGCCAAGATATATGATAAGGTCATTGACGTCTCTGGTTTGTAGAGTATAGAATCTCTCAATAGCTATATCTCTGACAGTAGTCTACATCTTCACTAAACTTTTCAACTTCTGATTTTTTTATTTCTTCTAAAGGTAATTTATTCATTTATGGATGGCAAGGAAGAAAAAGATCAGCACTATGTGTCACTGGTGCAATAAAGGATGGAAGATCGAGATAGGAAATAGGTGCATTTTAGACACTTAGTAGTTTGGAATGGTATACCGTGCAGAAGAAGCAGTTGCTTGAGTGTTCAGTTGGTTTACGCTAAATCCTGGGAATGACAAACTTTATGGCTCTACTTTCGCCTCTATACCATCCTGTAATATTATAAAAATATATTCTATTTTTCTTTTGTCTTACAAACACACATAAACACTTAAATACTTATGACATTTAATATTTTACTCTTTTCAACAATCTATTTTTTTACCATCCAAAGGTTTTTTGCGGTATTTGCAAGGAGAATGAGATGCCCAAGGGTTGTTTTGCACTGCACCTAACATGCCAAAGTTTGCCTTGTAAGCTCCATACATTCACATACATGCTGTCACACCGAACATTTCACTTTTTGTTTTGTTGTACTGTTAGCAGATATGAAAGAATGCATGTGGAAAATGATTGCAGTTTCTTGGTGCCATTTCATTTCTGATGTGTTCCGTATGCTAGCTAGAGCAGAAATGATAGTAGATCTGTGAATCTCTGTATAAATATTTCTGAAGTAATATTCCAGAATATCCTAGGAGGTTCTTTAAATTTGCGGGTGGGTGCCGCAAACTTGACGCAAACTGGAAAGTTGTAAAACATTCTTGAAAATTGCTAAAATTCTACTGATTTCTAGAATTTGTTCATTAAATCTAGAATGTTTTGGAAGGTTTGCTTGAAACAAATATTATTCTACCACATTCTAATACATGTTATTAATAAAAGGAAATTTTTTTACCATGCTTTGAAAGAAATTAAATCCTACAGCTTATTATATATTCCCATATATTTTACGATATAAATAATAGCTTAGCATAATTTTCAAAATGGTCAAATTTAGAAATTCAGTTTCCTACCTACAAAAACAAAGTTTTTGAATCAAAGTAGACATTTTTCCTTTATTCAGTTAGGAAACACTTGGAAATAACACTTTTACTCCAGGAACCAAAAAAGTGTACTTTTGTTACATAGTGTTATTTGCTAAAAATTTGCAAGACTGATTTTCCAATATTGAGGAGGAGGTAGGAGAGAAAGTGATCACTTCCATCAAGAATAGCGTGCATTTTGCTCTGCAACTTGACGAAATTACAGATATAAACAATCACTTTCAACTGATCTCTATGTGCGATACTTAGTGCATAATATAATTGAAGAAGAAATGTTATTTTGTCCTCCGCTTAAGCTACGATCCAGAGAAATTGATGTATTTGAAAATTATTCTTTCTTAAACTCTCCTTGGGGAGATTTCTGATTTCTAATGGAAGAATTGCTTTGGTTTGCCGGTGGATTTCACTCCAGCAATAGTGATCGTGTAAATGTCTGTCACATTGGAGAAAAAAGAAAAATTCAGTACGCAAGTTTCCCTTTGCATGATTTACCGATAAGCGCTAATCGTAAAGTACCTGAAAGTGGAAATACAAAAACTCATGAATGATTTAATAAAAATAATAAAAATTAAAAGCTAAATCTTTTAACATTCTAAGTTTGACTATTTCAGTGTTATTTGACTCTGAAGTGCGGTAGCTCTCTGGTAGCAATGTTCTCAGTAGAATGTAAAATCTTAAAGATGAATACGAGATGTTCATAGTTTAAGAAAACAAAGCTTGCTGATAAAGTCTGCCAGGTCGCTTCTTTGGACTACCTGGAAAATTTGGTTGACATCCTCCGTCATGTAAATT